>OZ022241.1:22740572-23158072 GCA_963978895.1 Erpobdella octoculata
TCCTGCAGCAGGAGATACAATTGCATGGAAAAAGTTGGACGAAACACTCTCAAAACTTCTCAAAACACGTTCAAGAAATTCATCAAATTTCAGTATGAAAGACTTCACTGATGTTATTTACGAAAAAAAATTGTTTGGTGTGAAACAAAAACGTCAGGTTCGAAACAATGAAGGCATGATTTCTAGACGACAAAGAGAAATCAATCAGCTGAAGAGAGAAAAGAAACTGTTACGAAAGCGGTGGAAAAGAGCCCAGGAAAATGAAAAAGCTGGTCTCGCAGAGCTGCGGCAGAGTTTGGGGCGTCGTTTGTCTGCCCTAATGAAGGCCGAGCGTTTTCGGATAAAGAAAAGAGATCAGAGAAATGCCAGGTTTCAGTTCATCAAAGACCCATTCAAATATGGAAGAAATTTACTGGACCCACCCAAGTCAGGAACGCTTCAAGCAGACAAAGCAACGCTCGATGAATATTTTCGGTCCGCATTCCGTGACCCGCGTGGAGATCAGCAGTTAGAAGAAAGAACCGATCTTCCAGAAATCCCACTTCCAAACTTTTCTTTCAGAGAAGGCATGATTTCGTTACTCGAAGTTACTCAATTTCTCTACAGAACAAGAAACAGATCTGCTCCTGGACCAAATGGGGTGCCATATCTCGTCTACAAAAAATGCCCAGAAGTATTGAGATTATTGCATTCTCTACTCGTGGGCTCTTGGGAAAGAAGAAGAATTGAAAGCGAATGGCAAAGAGCAGAAGGTATCTTTATTCCGAAAGAAAAAGACTCGAACGAAATACATCAGTTCCGCCCAATTTCATTGTTAAACGTCGAGGAAAAGATATTTTTTGCTGTCCTTGCTCGGAGACTGACAAGCTATGTAATTCAAAACAATTACATCGACAGATCTGTTCAGAAGGGAGGAGTGCCAGGAGTACCAGGATGCATCGAACATTCGTCAGTGATCTGGGAAGCATTGAAAAGAGCTAAAGAAAATCGTCTCAGCTTGCACATTGTCTGGTTAGACTTTGCCAATGCTTATGGAGCCGTTCGTCACCAAATGTTGTGGAGAACTCTCAGATCGCATCATGTTCCAAATTTTGTGATAGAAATGTTGCAACAGTATTTCGGACATTTCAAATTGAGGTTGTCTACGTCCTCCTGTTCAACAGAATGGTTCCAGTTAGAGGTTGGCATAGCAATGGGCTGCTCAATTTCACCCATTCTCTTCGTATTAGCGATGCAGCTGCTTCTGAATGCAGTGGGTTCTCGCGTGGAAGAAGCTTACGTTGGCAAAGGTATCTTGATGCCATCGGTGAAGGCCTTCATGGATGATACAACTTTGGTTCTAAACAAATGTATCTCAATGCGACGAGCTCTTGATGCATTCAGCGGGCTGCTATCATGGTGCGGCATGAGTTTCAAGGCAACCAAGTCAAGAAGCTTATCTCTGCGACGAGGCAAGATCGACGACAACGTGACGTTTTCAGTTGCTGGCAACAGGATCCCAACATTGAGAGAAGAACCGGTTAAGAGCCTGGGAAGGTGGTATGACGATTCGCTTAACGACACTGGACGGTGTTCTGAGGTTCTTCGATCGGCATTTGAAGATATGAAGAAAATTGATGCGGCCCCACTCCAGAGCAGGTTCAAATTGTGGTTGCTTCAGTTTGTTCTATTACCAAGGTTGTTTTGGCCTCTATCAATGTATGAGATGAGCTTACCATTGGTAGAAAAGCTAGAAAGGAGGATGAATAAATTTACAAGGAAATGGTTGGGTCTGCCTCCGGGATTTTCTTCGGTAGCTTTGTACAGCAAGACTGCCAAACTGAGGTTGCCACTGAAGTCTTTGGTTGAGGAGTTTAAGATAAACAAGATCCGTACGCAACTAATGCTGGATAACTCTTCGGATCAAAGAATTGTAGAGATGGGACCTCTTGTAAAGTCCGGAAAGAAATGGGTAGCCAGAAAGGAGATCGCAGAAGCTGAAGCCTCTTTACGTTGGACAGAAAGAGTTGGGGCAGTTCAACAGGACAAACGGGGTCTCGGGTCAACCCATCGAATTTGGTGGTCAAAAGCCAGCACCAGTGAACGAACAAGTCTGGTCATTCAGGAAAGAAAGAAAGCTATCGAGTCCCAGAGAATGATTAAGTTTGTTCAGTTATCTCAACAAGGAGACTGGACGACATGGGAAAATGCTGTTCAGCGTTCACTTTCTTGGAAAGACATTTGGCAATACACACCACTACGTTTGTCTTTTTTGATTAGATCTGTTTATGATCAACTGCCGTCATCCAGCAATCTTCGAAGATGGAAGTTGAAAGACGATGATTCGTGTGCATGTTATGCGGGCAATCGGAGACTCTCATTCACGTTCTTTCCTGTTGTTCGTTTTCACTTTCACACGGGAGGTACACTTGGCGTCATAACCAAGTACTCCGAAAATTGCTTGACTTCGTCAAAGAAGCGTGTAAGAAAGCAAAGACAAGAGGAATACAGCAGAAAAGGAAAATCTACTTTTTGAGAGAAGGCAATCTGAAGTTCCACAGGTTCAGATCTACAAGAGACTTTGAATGTGTGATGGGTGCTGCCGACGATTGGTCGGTTTCGGCTGATTTGGATGGCGAAAGAAAATTTCCAGAAGCCGTGAGATCTAGCGGCTTAAAGCCGGATATAATTGTATATTCTGGCTTGGCCAAGACAATGTTCCTGATTGAACTCTCTGTGCCATGGGAAAGTAACATGGAATCTAGCAATATTTTCAAAGAGGAGAGATATAGGGATTTAGCATGTGATTTGAATGCCAAAGGGTTCAGGACTGAAATTTTTGCAGTCGAGGTTGGCGTTCGAGGGTTGGTTAGCAGCTCAATGTTAAAACTGCTGAAAGCTCTTGGTTTTTCAAACCGAGAAAAAACTCGAGCCATCAAGGAGATCTCCCAGACAGCTGAAGCTGCATCTTTTTGGATTTTCGCTAATAGAAAAAAGAAAGCGCTACAAGATGCACACGAAATGGTTTAGCCTTGTTTACATTGGGCGATAATCGTTCCGGCGATTTCAAGTTTTGTTTCGAACAGTTTTCTGCTGAACTTTGAATTTTCGTGTTTCAAGTTAGGAATTTGGAAATTTTTCTCGCCGAAGGGCGTCCGCCTGATCAACGGACGTGGGCCCACCTCTCTCTTAAAAGCGTCAAGAAGTTTAAGGGCCGAAACGCTAAAAATGAGAGGTTCTTCTTTTGAAGACCTTCGCGACGAAAGCTCGCAAAGAGTTAAAACACACACATACATACATACATACATACATACATACATGTATGTATGTATGTACCCAAGACAAGAATTAAATTTCCGAAAGCAATTGACACTTCAGGTTGGTCAACATTAGACTTGGAGTTGACGAGATTACTCAATGCCCAGTTGAGGGAGAATCCACAACTCGATATGAAAACCTTCTCAGAAATTATCTACAAAAAATGTTTTGATTCATTTGGTGTGGTCCAGAAAAACCCGGTTCATACGCATGCAGCAGTATCCAGACGGCAGAGAGAAATTGAAAAATTAAAGAAGGAGCGAAAGAAATTCAGGCGGCAATGGAGAATGGCAGAGGGGGTCGAAAAAGTTGGTCTGTCTGAACTGTGGCGGAATGTAAAAAATCGGCTCCGGGCTCTCAGGGCTGCAGAAAGACTCCGGAAAAAGAAAAGTGAGCAAAAGAAAGCCAGATGCAAATTCATGGAAAATCCATTTTGCTTCGGAAAAAGTTTGCTGGATCCACCAAAATCTGGCACTCTTCGAGCGACAAAACAAGAATTAGATGATCACTTCCGTTTGGCGTTCAAAGATCCTCTTGGCGATTCAGAGCTGCCGGAGAGAACCGATTTTCCCGAAGTACAGTTGCCGAAAGTGGCTTTCGACGGTGGAGAGATAAAGATGAATGAAGTATCTCGGTTTCTAAAAAAAACGAGGAACAAATCTTCCCCAGGTCCCAACGGCATTCCATATTTGTTATACAAGAGATGTCCAGGCGTGGAAAAGCTGCTCTACAACCGTGTAAAGATTGCATGGCGATCTAGATGCGTAGATAGGGAATGGCAGAAGGCGGAGGGAGTTTTCATCCCCAAAGAAAAAGATTCGGTCAATATCAACCAATTCCGACCAATCTCACTTTTGAACGTGGAGGGAAAAATATTTTTCGCTGTTCTGGCCAAGAGGCTCGCGGATTTTGCAATTCGTAATGAGTACATTGACAGATCCGTGCAGAAAGGAGGAGTCTCCGGAGTACCGGGATGTATCGAGCACTCATCCATGATTTGGGAGTCCATCAAAAGAGCAAAACAAAACCAACTCAGCCTGCATGTGGTCTGGCTTGATTTAGCAAACGCGTACGGGACTGTTCGCCATCAATTGCTCTGGAAGACACTCAAAAGGCACAATGTTCCAGAATTCCTCATCGATGTTCTGCAACAGTATTTTCGCCGTTTTAAGCTACGTCTGTCAACATCGACGTGCTCCACAGAGTGGTTCAACTTGCGGGTCGGAATTGCTATGGGGTGTTCAATTTCTCCCATCCTATTTGTTCTGGCTATGCAATTATTGCTCGGTTCAATTGCATCTCGGGTTCAGGATGTTTACCTGGGAAAAGGAATTTTCATGCCATCGATAAAAGCCTTCATGGACGACACTACTCTTATCTTGAATCACTGCGGCGAAATGCGCCGTATTCTTCAAAATTTCAACGACTTGTTTTCCTGGTGTGGAATGAAGTTCAAGCCAGCCAAATCGAGAAGCCTTTCTTTGCGACATGGAGAGATTGATGGTTTTGTCTCATTCTCGGTGGCTGGTTGCGAAATCCCAACGATCCAGCAAGAGCCTGTGAAAAGCTTGGGAAGATGGTACAACGTCTCCATGAATGATGTGAGTCAGAGCAGCATCGTTTTGCAGGGCTTGGTTGAGGACCTGAGGAAAATCAATTCAACCGAGCTGCAGGGAAGGTTCAAGGTATGGCTGGTACAGTTTGTTTTGATACCGAGGTTGCTATGGCCATTAACAATCTATGAGATATGTTTATCTCACGTGGAGCGAATGGAAAAGAAAATGAACTGCTGTATTCGGAAATGGCTAGGACTTCCACCGGCGTTAACAACTTTAGCTCTATATAGTAAGACAGCTAAGTTAGCTCTTCCATTCAAGTCCCTAGTAGAAGAGTACAAGATTAGCAAGATACGGACACAGTTGATGCTGGACAACTCTTCAGACCAATGTATCGTGAATGTGAGCGCATCAGTTGGATCGGGAAAAGGCTGGACTGCAGGGAGGGACATCCGTGAAGCCGAGGGATCTTTGCAATGGTCTGAAAAGCTCGGAGCAGTGCAACCAGGACGGCTCGGTCTGGGTTGGTTCCATCATGTGTGGTGGTCTAAGGCCTCGTCGCAGGAAAGGACAAACCTGATTATTCAAGACAGAAGGCGAGCAATGGAGTTGGAAAGAGTGCAGCTAGGTGCTCAGATGTCGCAACAGGGCGATTGGACTAGATGGGAGGCGGCAGTTCAACATTCGATGACATGGAATGATCTGTGGCGTTACTCGCCCATCCGCCTATCATTCGTGATTAGAGCGATGTATGATCAACTGCCGACAGCTTCGAACTTAGTGAAGTGGGGAAAGCTTGAAAATGAAGCTTGCAGGCTGTGTGAGAAAACAGAAACTCTGATTCATATTCTCTCATGTTGTCCGTATGCTTTGGCAAAGGGAAAATACACGTGGCGCCACAATGAGGTTCTAAGAAAGATACTGGGCATTATCAAGGAGAATTGCAGACTAGCCAATTCGATGCAGTTGTGCCCCAGAAGAAAAGTTTATTTCTTAAGAGAAGGCTTGCAGCACTTGGGCCGCAGAAAGGCAAGTACGAGAAGAGAATCGCTGCTTGATGCGGCAAATGACTGGAGGATATCAGCAGACTTAAAAGATGAAGACTGCTTTCCGGAATTGGTTCGCAGCAGCGGATTGAGACCGGACATTGTCATTTTTTCCAGTTTGGCCAAGACGTTGCTGTTCATCGAACTAACAGTGCCATGGGAAAGCAACATGGAAGCCTCAAAGATCTTGAAAGAAGAACGTTACAGAATCCTTGCCCAAGATTTGGAGCGTGCGGGGTATAGAGTCGAGAATTTTCCAGTTGAAGTAGGCGCCAGGGGTTTAGCCGGTCGCTCACTCGTCAAATTGCTTGTGGCTCTTGGAATGTCGGGTCAAAAAAAAACTCAAGCTATCAAGAAAATAGCTGAAAGAGCAGAAACAGCTTCTTTTTGGATATGGATGCAAAGGAATGAAAAAGGAGATAATAAATTTAAACAGCCGCTTGTGGCTTCCGTACAACAGTGTTAGCTCCTCCTTTGTTTACAAGTTCAGGGACGAAGTCGCGTTATGGCTGCCGGCGAGAGTTTCGGTTGTTTGCAATAGAAGGAAAGTTGCTGGCGTTTAGAAAATAATCGAAACAATGTTTCCTGCCATTATGGTTTGTGGTGTTTCTCGTTTGGTGAAAGTGGTGGCATGGCTCGAAGTTCCGGAGGTGAATGCTTCTTTCGGTCTCGGAATCTGGCGGTTTGGTGGATACTACAGTTACTACATGCTCAAGTTCCGGCGTTTGAAAGACAGTTTCTCATCTTGTTACAGTTGCTTGACGGTTTCAAAATGACTTCTTGGTTCTGGTACTTTGAAGATTTGCCGGTTATCTGGTTCTGGTCGGAAACGGCATGTGATACACAAATTTCGTCAGGGGGCGGCCGTCTGATCAACGGTCGTGGCCCGCCCTCCCGTGGTAGCGTCAGGAAAAGGGCCGAAACGCTGGGAGGATCTTCCTCTGAAGACCTCTGACGAACTTGCTCGAAAAAGAGTTTTCACATACATTTCATGGGCATTAGCCATCGGACACTCAGGAAAGACTGAGGGGCGCTCGGGGAAGACCGAGTGGCACCGAGAAAGACCGGAGACATCTTGGAGAGAGAAGAACTACGGGTGTCTTGGCCTGGCTAGCCGGGGCACATTTCCGTCTTCGCATGCTACGTCTACAACAAAAGAATTATGCCCCCTGAGCTCTTACCGAAAGGGGGGGGGGAGAATGATGAGTTCATCAATGGACTACAGGATGATGAACCGGCTTTTCCAAGGAACCTTGATGGGGGTTTGCCCGTGTTGTGTTGCTCTGGAAAAAGCTTTAAGACAGTCCGAGGAATAAAAGTTCACAGAACAAAAATGGGATGTCTTCCCGCTTCTGTTCGCCGCCCATTATCTCTCAGTGCGGGCTCAGTTTTGTCGGCTCAAGAAGTTCCAGAACCCATCCATATTCCACAGATTGCTTTCGACGGAGGAACTGAATGTGCTTGTGGAAGAAGATTTAAGTCAATTCGCGGAATGAATGTTCATAAAACTAAAATGGGTTGTCAAACTGCTATCAATCAACGCTCTGCATCAACCAAGGAGGCAGGTAACACGTCTGACTACGCCGGGCCGGAAGCTAACCACAGCCCCGACAAAGTCTCCAATTCAGAAGCAGATGTAAATTCAGAACCCAAGACAAGACTTAAATTTCCGAAAGCAATTGACACTTCAGCTTGGTCAACATTAGACTTGGAGTTGACGAGATTACTCAAAGCCCAGTTGAGGGAGAATCCACAACTCGATATGAAAACCTTCTCAGAAATTATCTACAAAAAATGTTTTGATTCATTTGGTGTGGTCCAGAAAAACCCGGTTCACACGCATGCAGCAGTATCCAGACGGCAGAGAGAAATTGAAAAATTAAAGAAGGAGCGAAAGAAACTCAGGCGGCAATGGAGAATCGCAGAGGGGGTCGAAAAAGTTGGTCTGTCTAAACTGTGGCGGGATGTAAAAAATCGGCTCCGGGCTCTCAGGGCTGCAGAAAGACTCCGGAAAAAGAAAAGTGAGCAAAAGAAAGCCAGATGCAAATTCATGGAAAATCCATTTTGCTTCGGAAACAGTTTACTGGATCCACCAAAATCTGTCACTCTTCGAGCGACAAAACTAGAATTAGATGATCACTTCCGTTTGGCGTTCAAAGATCCTCTTGGCGATTCAGAGCTGCCGGAAAGAACCGATTTTCCCGAAGTACAGTTGCCGAAAGTGGCTTTCGACGGTGGAGAGATAAAGATGAATGAAGTATCTCAGTTTCTAAAAAAAACGAGGAACAAATCTGCCCCAGGTCCCAACGGCATTCCTTATTTGTTATACAAGAGATGTCCAGGCGTGCAAAAGCTGCTCTACAACCGTCTAAAGATTGCATGGCGATCTAGATGCGTAGATAGGGAATGGCAGAAGGCGGAGGGAGTTTTCATCCCCAAAGAAAAATATTCGGTCAATATCAACCAATTCCGACCAATCTCACTTTTGAACGTGGAGAGAAAAATATTTTTCGCTGTTCTGGCCAAGAGGCTCACGGATTTTGCAATTCGTAATGAGTACATTGACAGATCCGTGCAGAAAGGAGGAGTCCCCGGAGTACCGGGATGTATCGAGCACTCATCCATGATTTGGGAGGCCATCAAAAGAGCAAAACAAAACCAACTCAGCCTGCATGTGGTCTGGCTTGATTTAGCAAACGCGTACGGGACTGTTCGTTATCAATTGCTCTGGAAGACACTCAAAAGGCACAATGTTCCAGAATTCCTAATCGATGTTCTGCAACAGTATTTTCGCCGTTTTAGGCTAAGTCTGTCAACATCGACGTGCTCCACAGAGTGGTTCAACTTGCGGGTCGGAATTGCTATGGGGTGTTCAATTTCTCCCATCCTATTTGTTCTGGCTATGCAATTATTGCTCGGTTCGATTGCATCTCGGGTTCAGGATGTTTACCTGGAAAAAGGAATTTTCATGCCATCAATAAAAGCCTTCATGGATGACACTACTCTTATCTTGAATCACTGCGGCGAAATGCGCCGTATTCTTCAAAATTTCAACGACTTGTTGTCCTGGTGTGGAATGAAGTTCAAGCCAACCAAATCGAGAAGCCTTTTTTGCGACATGGAGAGATTGATGGTTTTGTCTCATTCTCGGTGGCTGGTTGCGAAATCCCAACAATCCAGCAAGAGCCTGTGAAAAGCTTGGGAAGATGGTACAACGTCTCCATGAATGATGTGAATCGGAGCAGCATCGTTCTGCAGGGCTTGGTTGAGGACCTGAGGAAAATCAATTCAACCGAGCTGCAGGGAAAGTTCAAGGTATGGCTGGTACAGTTTGTTTTGATACCGAGGTTGCTATGGCCATTAACAATCTATGAGATATGTTTATCTCACGTGGAGCGAATGGAAAAGAAAACGAACTGCTGTATTCGGAAATGGCTAGGACTTCCACCGGCGTTAATAACTTTAGCTCTATATAGTAATTCAGCTAAGTTAGCTCTTCCATTCAAGTCCCTAGTAGAAGAGTACAAGATTAGCAAGATACGGACACAGTTGATGCTGGACAACTCTTCAGACCAATGTATCGTGAATGTGGGCGCATCAGTTGGATCGGGAAAAGGCTGGACTGCAGGGAGGGATATCCGCGAAGCCGAGGAATCTTTGCAATGGTCTGAAAAGCTCGGAGCAGTGCAACCGGGACGGCTCGGTCTGGGTTGGTTCCATCATGTGTGGTGGTCTAAGGCCTCGTTGCAGGAAAGGACAAACCTGATTATTCAAGACAGAAGGCGAGCAATGGAGTTGGAAAGAGTGCAGTTAGGTGCTCAGATGTCGCAACAGGGCGATTGGACTAGATGGGAGGCGGCAGTTCAACATTCGATGACATGGAATGATTTGTGGCGTTACTCGCCCATCCCCCTATCTTTTGTGATTAGAGCGATGTATGATCAACTGCCGACAGCTTCGAACTTAGTGAAGTGGGGAAAGCTTGAAAATGAAGCCTGCAAGCTGTGTGAGAAAACAGAAACTCTGATTCATATTCTCTCATGTTGTCCGTATGCTTTGGCAAAGGGAAGATACACGTGGCGCCACAATGAGGTTCTAAAAGAGATACTGGGCATTATCAAGGAGAACTGCAGACTAGCCAATTCGATGCAGTTGTGCCCCAGAAGAAAAGTTTATTTCTTGAGAGAAGGCTTGCAGCACTTGGGCCGCTGAAAGGCAAGTACGAGAAGAGAATCGTTGCATGATGCGGCAAATGACTGGAAGATATCAGCAGACTTAAAAGATGAAGACTGCTTTCCGGAATTGGTTCGCAGCAGCGGATTGAGACCGGACATTGTCATTTTTTCCAGTTTGGCCAAGACGTTGCTGCTCATCGAACTAACAGTGCCATGGGAAAGCAACATGGAAGCCTCAAATATCTTAAAAAAAGAACGTTACAGAATCCTTGCCCAAGATTTGGAGCGTGCGGGGTATAGAGTCGAGATTTTTGCAGTTGAAGTAGGCGCCAGGGGTTTAGCCGGTCGCTCACTCGTCAAATTGCTTGTGGCTCTTGGAATGTCGGGTCGGAAAAAAACTCAAGCTATCAAGAAAATAGCTGAAAGAGCAGAAACAGCTTCTTTTTGGATATGGATGCAAAGGAATGAAAAAGGAGATAATAAATTTAAACAGCCACTTCTGGCTTCCGTACAACAGTGTTAGCTCCTCCTTTGTTTACAAGTTCAGGGACGAAGTCGCGTTATGGCTCCCGGCGAAAGTTTCGGTTGTTTGCAATAGAAGGAAAGTTGCTGGCGTTTAGAAAATAATCGAAACAATGTTTCCTGCCATTATGGTTTGTGGTGTTTCTCGTTTGGTGAAAGTGGTGGAATGGCTCGAAGTTCCGGAGGTAAATGTTTCTTTCGGTCTCGGAATCTGGCGGTTTGGTGGATACTACAGTTACTACATGCTCAAGTTCCGGCGTTTGAAAGACAGTTTCTCATCTTGTTACAGTTGCTTGACGGTTTCAAAATGACTTCTTGGTTCTGGTACTTTGAAGATTTGCCGGTCATCTGGTTCTGGTCGGAAACGGCATGTGATACACAAATTTCGTCAGGGGGCGGCCGTCTGATCAACGGTCGTGGCCCGCCCTCCCGTGGTAGCGTCAGGAAAAAGGCCGAAACACTGGGAGGGTCTTCCTCTGAAGACCTCTGACGAACTTGCTCGAAGAAGAGTTTTCACATACATACATACATACATACATACATACATACATACATACATACATACATACATACATACATACAAACATACATACATACATACATACATACATACATACATACATACATACATACATACATACATACATACATACATACATACATACATACATACATACATACACACACACACACACACACACACATACATACATACATACATACATACATACATACATACATACATACATACATACATACATACATACATATATACATACATACATTCTATTGTATAGTAGACCACGTCACTCACTGAATCTGTCATGCTGTCATATATATATATATATATATATATATATATATATATATATATATATATATATATATATATATATATATATATATATATATATATATATATATATATATATATATATATATATATATATATATATATATATATATATATATATATATATATACATATATATATATGTGTGTGTGTGTATACATATATATATATATATATGTGTATACATATATATATATATATACATACATATATATATATAAAGATATATATATATATATATATATATATATGTATATATATATATATATATATATATATATATATATATATATATATATATATATATATATATATTCTTTTAAACAGGCCCTATTAAACACAATTGACCACTTAACATTAGTCATTTTCTTAGCAAGTTTGTAAAGCCCTTTTCATCCATTTGAAACGACGAGACATATATTGAAGAATTTATTGGTTAAAATAGTTAAATGATAATACGATCAGGGTTAACTGGCCAGTTTCAGCTATAAAAAGCCATCTTCAGAACACTATGTTGAACAATAAATTAAATATTAAATATTATAAAAGTTGAAAGGGAAGAGTTAAAAATCAGAAATACTTAGGCTTAGACGGAGACATTTAATTAGAGCTAGGCTGAATCAGTTTTCAGTTAATAAATTAATACGGCTATTGATAGATGGAACAGATTGAAATTTAGGTTAAACAAAAAAACAGAAGGAAAAAAAAGCGACCACATTAAATGAGTTACAAAGAGCGAAGCTCACTTTGAAATTAAATAGAGTATATATACATATATATATTAGTTTTGTTTTTCCTTTTAATTAAGTTCACATCAACGTTGAATGTTCCACTTCTCTGAAATTTGTCAAATGTATTTATAAATTTATTTTCAAAGGGTATGATTGTGCCAATATTGCTATAACATCAAATGATCAGCCTGAGCTTCGATACAATGAAATAATTAATTTCATCGAATGCCAGTACGTGAGTGCGCCTGAAGCGATTTGGCGTTTGCGATAATACAAAATGCACGATAGATCGCATTCTGTGATGCGATTGCCTGTTCACTTACCAAATCAGCAGCAAATTGTTTTTGAAGAAGGTCGGGAAGAAGAAGCTCTGCTTGCTGCACGAATTGGAAAAACGAAACTTGAATCATGGTTCGAGCTCAATACAAATAATCCAGCGGCACAAGTTCATTTATAAACAGATATCCCTTATCATTTCGTGTACGTACGTGGTCAATGGCAAGAGCGGAAAAGAGGAGGCGAAAAAACGATTGCGAGAATGTACACAGTGAGCGTGAAGGATGAAGAGCGTTTTTACTTGAGATTACTGCTGTTACATGTTCCTGGAGCAACAACTTTTGAGTTTCTGCGTACGTTTGATGGTAATTTGTGCAAAACTTTCAAAGCTGCAGCTATGGCACGAG
Source organism: Erpobdella octoculata (assembly GCA_963978895.1). Taxonomy (NCBI): domain Eukaryota; kingdom Metazoa; phylum Annelida; class Clitellata; order Hirudinida; family Erpobdellidae; genus Erpobdella; species Erpobdella octoculata. Next base: position 22,753,436 of record OZ022241.1, read on the forward strand.
GCCTTCTTGAATCAGATGAAGAGTGTGATAGATGTTTAACTGATGCCGGAACATATTTAATGCCTATTTGAACCAAATCCACAGCAAGGACCACTTCTCAACGATGGCCGTCAATTCACAAGAAATGTCGTGTATACTGAAATTCTTTAATAATCATAACTAATTATTGCACACATTAATTTTCACATCCTTTGAATTTATATGAAATACGTTAGTAAATTAAAAATTTAAACCCAATAAAAAATTTAATTAAATTTGCTTATATATAATTTTTTTTTATGGTTATCAAATGTCATTTTGTTTTTGTTGACTATTTTTATAATAACGGGCGCCGTATTTTAAAACTTCCGTCATTTTTGACGGGCTATCTCTAGTACATACATAGATACATACACACATACATAGATACATACACACATACATACATACATACATACATACACACATACATACATACATTCATACATAGATACATGCACACTCCCGCTCCCGGTCGTTATCCGTTCACTGTCGCTTTCCCGCTCATTCTTTCGCTCTTAGTTGCCCCCCCCCTAGATCCGATTCTACATACTTACATCCATACATACATACATACATACATACATACATACATACATACATACATACATACATACATACATACATACATACATACATACATACATACATACATACATACATACATACATACATACATACATACATACATACATACATACATACATACATACATACATACATACATACATACATACATACATACATACATACATACATACATACATACATAAATACATACATACATACATACATACATACATACATACATACATACATACATACATAGATACATACACACACATACATACTTTGAATGAGCATTTAGTGCCGAAATATTGTAAAAAACACATACATACATACATACATACATACATAAACACAGACACACATACATGCACATACACATACATACATACATACACACATACATACGCACATACATATATATATAGTTCCTGCTCACTCACCCGCTCCGCTCCGCTCATTTTGTGACGGATTTCAAAAAAAAATTTCTATATTTGATTCCCCTTGACTCTCAAGGTTGTGTGAAAATTTCCTTACGATCGGATGAATGGTGTAGCAATGCATAAAGGACATATATATATACATACAAACATTCATTTATATATATAAGATAATAATAATAATAATAATAATAATAATAATAATAATAATAATAATAATAATAATAATAATAATAATAATAATAATAATAATAATAATAATAATAATAATAATAATAATAATAATAATAATAATAATAATAATAATAATACGACTTGACCGTTGTCCGTGCGGCCGCAATAAACATGCTCCATCGTTTTTTTTTCAAAATTGCAATTAATTCGGAAGCGTATTAATAATATATTTTGAATAAAACTAATAAAATTAAATAAAAGATTATTAATACTAATAATATTAAAAAGTCTCGTTTTATTATCAAAGTTTATTGCGACTCTCTGAAACGATCTTGCCAGGAACCGATTGCATCGGTGAGCTTCAGTAGTAATACCTGTAAAACGACGAAACTGAAAGACATCCTCATACTACAAAAACATTCAGACCTCAGTCCGAATGAATTCGGCCGAAAAATCATCATCAGCATCAACGACGTCGAAGTAAAGAACAATCGCTAAATTTGAAACGACTTCATGAATACGTCTTAAACAAATTATCTTCACTAATTAGATCCAGCATATCTAACTGTTATTTAATCTCTAATAAATTAATATAATTCGATCCTGTCGAAAAAAAGCAAGTTTAATAAGAATGTTTAAAAGAAATAACCTAAAGAATTATTTCTTCCCAACCAACCAATTCTGCTAACAAATTCACTAAAAAATTGTCAAAATATATCGAAAGAAGTAAATGAATTAAAAGAAAAGTAAATAAAACAAAATAAAAGAAGAAAATTAATATTATAACAATCTTTATTTAAAAGAAAATATTAGAAAGAATATTAGGAAAATAAAAAAATAGCTCCTGACGCTTAAAATAAATTCGACCAATCACAAAGCCCGAAACAACTGTCTCGTCCAATCAAAATCCTCTTTTCAAACAAGTAAAATAAATTAATCATTTCATTTAAATTAATAATAATTTTTTTATTGAGTTTAACAACATTGGTGTGCAATATTTAGTCTTGATTTAATTTTATTGTAAACCTATGTATTACAACATTTGTGATGATACACACTACATTTCAGTATTATTGTCTTCTAGATATTTGAGTTACTCAAGTAATTCAGGCTGTATGAACTAAAAATTTGTTTCCAATATAACTGTTGCCCGGTTTATAGAACAACAGTTTGTGGGGATTTTGTATGTGTTTTTTGTGTGTTTTTTTCTTCACTTTTGTGCAATATAGTACCATAGAAGTGTGAAATTGACAGATGCCAAATTCTTCTTAAATGTCTCTTGCATCTCAGATGAGTCATCGCAACGAGAAAACTCAGCGCGAACCTTCTGAGCAAGAAACAACAAGACCAGAAGTGATGAAAAATCACCGACATAAATTGTCACGAGAAGAATATAAAGAAGTAATGTGGGCATATTTATTAGCAATGAAGGAAAAAAATCTGAGAATGAAGGCACTTTCGAGATTTGGAGGAATAGAAATCCCACCCTTTTGCCCACCATAACATCAAACGGCTTGGCAGACGTTAGAAGAAACATCGAAAAAAAAACAAATGGCTGACGAAGATAGAGATAGACAAAATTATTGAGAAAATCAATGCGAATACAGAACAAATTATCCCGAAGACTCCAACTTTGACTTTTGAAAGAACAGACATAATTGAAACCAAAACAATGATAGAAAACAAAAAGCAACAAATTTTCCAACTACCGACAACAGAACCAACTCTGGAAACGGAGCAATTAATTAGACAGAAGCTGACAGAATTGCAGACAATCGATTTAAAAGATAGAAAAGGGATCAACAATTTCAAGCCCAGCAAAGAAACGTACGAGTTGCTAAAGGCAGCTAATTCCGCTATTCTGTCCATCATCAATAATAAACAACTCGATTTAACAGAAATAAATCAATTGATGTATGCTGCTGCGTCAATAGTTTCTGGAGAAGTAGAGTCCCAAAAATCAAACCAAAAAGAAGAACCTCGGCGGAAAGTCAGAATCAAGGAGAAAATCTACTTGCTAAGAAAAGAAATATCGATATAGTCAGACTTTGAAAAACAATTGCCCAGTCAATCACTAAAGAGAAAAACAGAGAAAATTATGCAAAAACATCACTCGAGTGATGCAAGAGAACTTTCGAGAATTTTGAAAATGAAAATGCAAGCTAAAGCTCAAAGATTAAGGAGATTTACAAAAAGAGCAAAACAATACCAACAAAACAAATTGTTCCAAGAAAATGGAAAAAAGTTTGATAGAGAACTGAACCAAAAGGAAAAACTGGTAGAAGAACCACCATCAAAGTTGAGCATAGAGAGATTCTGGAAAAGTATTTTAGAAGATGAAGAAAATCACAAATCTGAAGCTACGTGGATTCGCCTGGAAAATGAAAGACATGTAAATGTTGTTACTGGAAACTGGAATGACATTTCATTAGAGGAATTGAAAGAAATCCTTAAATATCTGCACAACTGGAAATCTCCCGGACTAGACAAAGTTCAGAACTTTTGGATAAAATAGTTTGATTCAATACACGGGCAACATGCGAGTGCATTAAACAAAGCAATTAGACAACCAAACATCATTCCATGTTGGTTCACTGCAGGGGTGACGTTTCTGTTATCCAAAGGAAAAGAAACAAAAGATCCAAAAAAACTATCGTCCAATAACGTGTCTGCCTACAATGTATAAGATTATGACTACTTTAATTTTACAAAGGCTTTATAAACATCTTTTGGACAACAACATCTTGCCACCAGAGCAGAAGGGATGCAGAAAAGGTTGTCGTGGATGCAAGGATCAACTCTTCATGGACAAAGCCATCGTTGAAAATGCAAAAGCCAAGAAACACAATCTCAGCATGGCTTGGATTGATTACAAAAAAGCTTTTGACAGTGTTCCACATAGCTGGATAGTAAATGTTTTAAGAATTTACAAAACAGACCCAATAATCATAAATTTCTTAGAGACTGTCATGCAACAATGGAAAACCGAGATGAAGCTCTACCACGCCGAAGGGTATATATGCACTGGAGTAATCAACATCAAAAGAAGATTCCTTGTCACCGTTACTGTTTTGTATTTCTCTGATACCACTAACCAATATGTTGAACAGCGAAGACCTTGGCTATGGTATGAACAAAGATCAGCGAATAAGTCATCTGTTATATATGGACGTGTTAGATCCATGGACATTAATTATTAAATTATTATTATATCTATGGACGCGGACATCATTGCGAGTTGGCGGCCATATTATTATTATGTTTTCAGTTCAAGTTCTGACTCGTATTAGTTGTTCGTTATTGGTAATAAAGTGTTGTAGGTACCTGCGTTGTTTCTTATAATAAAGATATAACAAATTGGCGACGAGGAAATGGCAACTTCAGACTTCACAGCGTTAGTAAAGCAACTCTCGGACCAACAATTAGTCCTGATGAAGATGCTGGAGGCGATGCAAGGCAGGGACTCAACACGCACATCAAGCAATAATTTGTTTCAAAACGTTCTGCAAAGGATGGACAAATTCACATACAACCCGGAGAAAACAAATTCTTTCGATTTGTGGTTTCGTCGTTTCAACGACCTCATCGACGACCAACAGCTAGACGAAAGAACAAAAACCAAAGTGCTGGTATCATTACTGGATGACGACTCATACAAAACGTTCAACACGCACATCAGCCCACAAACTCCAAACGACCTCAGTTGGCAAGAAACAGTCACTACTATGAAAAAGATATTTTCTCCTCAGAAGAGTCTTCTCAGAAAAAGGTTTGAGTGTTTTAGACAAATTTTCAACCCTAGTGATGATTTCAATTCTTTTGCTAATCTATTGAACGCAAACTGCGAAGAGGGGGAGGTAAACAAAATCACTGACGACACATTCAAATGTCTGGCTTTAGTTTTTGCGTTCCAAGCAACTGAACTAGCCGACTACCGAATGCGTTTCCTCCGACGAATGGACGACAACGAATCAGTAACATTCAAAGAGCTGGTTCAAGATTATCATGCGTTAAAAACAGTAAAAGAAGATGCCAAACTTCTGGAACAGCCAACAGTCATGCACCAAAACATCAGTGCCGTCAGGAGTCACAATCACCAACACAGTCGCTCATCTTTTAAACCATCACCACACAAGAAAAGTCCACCCAGCCCTTGCCCCATTTGCAACGGAAATCACTGGAAGAGTGATTGCCCAAGACAAACAACACAACAACAGCAGCATAAGAAACACTGGAAAAAATCGCACCGTCAGCACACGATCTCCGCAGTATCAAGTACACAAGAAAACACACAAAGGTTTGTCCGTGTCAAAATTGAAGATTACGATGCTCGTTTGCAACTGGACACTGGTGCTGACATCACTTTGGTCTCCCGGCAAACATGGAAGAACCTCGGATGTCCACAACTCTCACCAGTCGAAGGCGATTATAAAGTTGCTAATGGTGAACCACTTCATATTGACGGACAGTTTGCGACACCGTTTGCCATCATAGATGATGCACATAGAGTTTATCATGGACATGGCATCTGCCATGTCACAAACACCAACGATCTTCTCGGCTTCCCTTGGATTGAACATCTTCCAGAGTTCAAACTGTTTGCCAAGAAGTTCATGATCCAAACGGTTACAAATGACGACTTGGAGAGCAAGAAAACAACAGAGGTAGACAAAGTGATAGCCAAAATAAACAAAGATGTCGATGCTTCATTCATAAGAACTATTAACGCACTTCCTGTTAGTCACCCAGAGATTTGCACAGCAACAACAAATGACGAGAAGCTACAACTCATCCACCAAAACTTACAAACAGGAAGCTGGCCAAAGAAACCTTCAAAACACATTTCCCAGTTGTGCACATTGAAATCTGAATTATCCATACAGAATGGATGCATCATGTTCGGAGAAAGAATAGTTGTTCCTGACAGTTTACAAGAACGCGTGTTACAGATGCTTCACAAAGGTCATCCAGGAATTTGTCGAATGAAATCACTCGCAAGAGAACACGTGTATTGGCAAGGCATAAACAATGACATCGAAATGTTAGTAAGAAGATGCACCCAATGTCAAATGGCAGCAAAAAGTCCAAACCATGAAACTCCTTGCAACTGGACTCCAACAACCAAGCCATGGGAAAGACTGCATGTGGACTTTGCAGGACCAGTAGAAGGTAAGATGTATATGATCCTAGTAGATTCTTTTAGCAAATGGCCGGAGGTAGTCGAAATGCAGAGCGCATCAACACAAGCAACAATACTGGAACTACAAAAGATCTTTTCCAGATTCGGCTACCCTAAAACATTGGTTTCCGACAATGGTACTCAATTTACATCCACAAATTTTGAAGATTTCTGCAGAAAATATAACATTGTACACCTTCGATCTCCACCATACCACCCTCAATCTAATGGCCAAGCAGAACGTTTCGTTGACACCTTCAAAAGGGCACTGAAAAAACTAAAAGGAGAAGAACCACCAGCAGAGGCTCTTCAAACTGTCCTGTTTACATATAGAACAACACCCTGTCCAGCAGCACCACAAGGTAAAGCACCAGCAGAAAATCTCTTGGGGTTCAAACCAAGAACAATTTTAGAACAACTACACGCCCAAACAAATAAAGAAAAAGAGGCTGAGCCTCGGAAGAGTTTCCATAAAGATGAAACCGTGTATGTAAGGGATTTTCGTCCAAATCGACCACCTTGGGTGCCAGGTAAAATTTTAAAGAGAGAGGGACGGGTCGTGTACCAAGTGTTGGTTGAAAACATCGTTTGCAAACGACACATAAATCAGATACGCCCCAGGATAGAAAATCACAGCACACTTTTCGACACGTTTGATCTGCCATTTACGAAACAGATTAACAACCAGAAAATAGATACGCCAAGCACAATGGTAGATCGAAACAATCACACGCTCCCGACAATGAGACCCAACAGACTTCGCAAACGACCAAAGAGGCTCATCATGGATACAAGAGTAAAGAAGTATCATCTAAGTCCTAACTGAAGGGAGGTGTTAGATCCATGGACATTAATTATTAAATTATTATTATATCTATGGACGCGGACATCATTGCGAGTTGGCGGCCATATTATTATTATGTTTTCAGTTCAAGTTCTGACTCGTATTAGTTGTTCGTTATTGGTAATAAAGTGTTGTAGGTACCTGCGTTGTTTCTTATAATAAAGATATAACAGGACGATTTAAAACTATTTGCAAAAGATGATTGCCAATTACCAAAAGCAAATAACGTTGTTAAGGTTTTCAGCATTGATATCAAGATGGACTTTGGACTTGATAAGTGTGCCAAAGTAACAATGAAACAAGTAAATTAAAAACGAATTTTTAAAACCCAATGCTTTTATATGTAATTAAAACACAAATTTTGCAATCAATTTTTTCTTATATTACTCTTTTATTTTATATTAAAGTCGCAATATACAAAAAGAATAGGCCTTAACATATTCTAATGGACCTTACCTTTTAAAGTGCGATCCGAGAGCATGAAATTAATTAAAATTAACTAAATTAATTGACTTATTGTAAAACTAATAATTGAATATTGCATTGTCTTCTATTTTGAGCATGTATGCAAAATTTGAAAAAAATCTATCATCAGGAAGTGACTCAAAAATTGATTGCAAGATTTGAAACAGACAGAGAAACAGAAAGACAAACAGAGACGACGAGTAGATAAAAGCATTGAGTAAAAATCTATCATCAGGAAGTGACTTGATTGCAAGATTTGAAACAGACAGAGAAACAGAAAGACAAACAGAGACGACGAGTAGATAAAAGCATTGGGAAAAAGGAAACCAAGTTGCAACAAAGCACAATAAAGAAAGTGAACACGGCATTCGAAACCTCGAAAACATTGAAATTTAGAAGTATCTTGGAATAGTAGAGAAAGGTGAAATCGAGCATGAAGACATGAAGATTGAAATACGAAGAATCAGACTAATTCTCAGCACAGAACTGAACGCTAAAAACAAGATACATGCCATAAATAGCTTTGCGGTTCCTGTGATGCAATACAGCTTTGGGATAGTCAATTGGAGAAAAACAGAAATACAAACAATAAACAGAAATACAAACAATAGATAGAAAGACAAGAAAGCTTTTAACAAATCATGGCTGTCTACACCCTAAAGCAGACGTAGATCGGCTATATATATATCACGTAGAAAAGGTGGAAGAGGACTTATTGAGTTGGAGAGTTCATTCAAGTGTACAGTGATTGGTTTATATGAATACCTTCTTTTAAAAGCAGACAGATTTATTGAAATCATTCTTAATCATGAAAAAAGAAAGAAGAAAAAGTATTCGTTAGTCAAAACTGGAAAAGAAATCAAAAACCGATATTTACAAACTCAAGAGAGGGCTGAAAATCTAACAAAAAGAAAGATAATGAAAAATATGCTAGAAAAAAAAAAATTTCACGGCCAATTCTTCAAAAACACTTGCATGCCATTTGTTGACACAGAACTTACTTTCAGCTGGCTGCGAAGTTCTGGACTTAAAGGCAAAATAAAAGTCTTCTCATAGCAGCACAAGATGAAGCGCTAAGCACTAGGTACCATCAAAGGAAAATACTGAAAATGAACGTGGAAAGCAAATGCAGGCTATGCCACCAACAAGAAGAACACATAAGCCACATCATCTCATGATGTTCAGTTCTAGCCCCGAAAGAATACACGCACAGACATAATCTGATCGCCAACTATCTGCACTGGACTGCTCTACAAGATCTTGGTGTCCAAGTAGCTGAACGATGGTACGACCACCAACCCCAAAAAATTGTAGATTATTTTATCACTAATTTATTTATCGATTACTGCAAAAATAAAGAAGTCATTTTAAAGAAAAAAATACAGATATGAAAATTTTATTTCTTTATCCTTCAATAAACTACAAAACTATCCCAAAAACCCCATATACGATTGGCGATATCGTAACAGTATGTACTTAATTACTGATGTTTAACAAATTTTATTTGCCTGAGCTGTAACATGCCCTGTGACTAACTAACTATTTTATTGCGAACTTCAACCTCCTATTAAATTTTTTAATTAAAAGCCTGAAAGCTAGTTTTTGTTTAAATTCTAAACTCGCGAAGATGAATTAGGGTACTAAAATAGTAGCGGCAAGAAGCTACATAAATTATAATGCATTTAATAGGTAATTTTTTTTACAATAGTTATAGCGATCTCTATGATCAGTGGTTACAGATCATATCATAGATCATTTCATAGGAGCCCGCGCACATACCTATATAAAAATACCTAGGTAGGTATGTATATAGATTTTTTAAAGATTTTCAGCCGTTATTTTATTTATAGAATTTCCGTAAGATTTTTTCAATGACAGTCCGCTGTCATTCAGAAACGGATGACACCCAATCCGGGCCGTCCCGGCTGCACCCCCTAGCTACGCCACTGAATGCATGTAACATAGAATAAAACCGAAATGATTTAGTGCGGTGTATGGGCAGGAGAATAGTTGAACGAGTGGAATGGATGGATAGGTAAGTGGATAGGTGGGATTTTGATCGGGAAAAATCAGTAAGTTGGACTAGAATTTAAAAAAATGAATAGAAATTAAATGATTATTTGTGGTTGTTGGACGATGACTGGATGGAGTTAAAATGACTTATGGACGGAATGAAAAACTGAACAGATGGTAATTGAAAATATAAAAAAAACACAAGGATGCACTTCGAATTATGAAAAGTAAAAAATTGGAAGAAGCTGATAGCAAATAGAACGTCCCAACTAGACAAATATTTGTGATGTTGAAAAGCCTCCCTTTATATTTTTATTCTTCAAGCAGTTGTTAATATTGTAAATATGTCAAATACCGTTGCAACCAGCAATAAGATTTTCAAAGTGTAATTAAATGTTGACTTTATTTTTCTTTTAAATTTGAATCCTTATTACTACACAGTTTAAATTTTGATCTAAATTTAAATTGATGTCAGTTTGTACTTAATTTTTATTTGAATTTCCGTTTTCAAATGTATGCTTATTATGAACTAAAAAACAATTTGTTTTTTTAATTTTTAATGTACATCTCCATTCTCCGTTTTGTTAATATTCTTTAAGTTCATGCGGACCCTAAAGGCGGGCGCACACGAACAACAAATTTGAGCAATTTAGTTGCAGAACTAAATTTCTTGAGCAACCTTTGCGCGCACACGCTTAGAGTAACATTTGGTATTTTTCGTTGAAATTCCCTAATAAATTAATTTTTTACATTAAATCAAATTCCATCACAATATTTTCTTGCAAGTTTTCTATTTTATTCGATAATCAAGTCATAAAATTTTGTGCAAATTACTAAAAGTTTTTATTAAAATTTATCAAATTCATAACTGAATCGCTGGTTCATTCTATTTTTATATTTTTCTTATAAAAACAACTATTTAACTAATTACAGAAAGACGGGTGACTAAAAGTTGTCCAAAGTTTTCAAACAAATTTGAAAACTAAACTAGTTGGGCAACTGAGTTGACAACTTAAAAAGTTGCTCAACTCATGGCGCGCACACGGGCAATTTGGCTGCACAACTCGAGTTGCTCAACTTAATTGCACAACTTAGTTGTTCGTGTGCGACCGCCTTAACGATGAACTTTTCTAAACTGGCCAGTAAGTCCGTTTAGATTTTATACCTAATAAAAATAAATTTTGTATGATTCCTGTCTTTAAATCCTCGTCGATTGCAATTCGTTACTTTTCAAAACTAAAACAAAAATCAGTAAGCGCTAAATGTTTTTTATATTTAACATAGTATGTCTACGAGAAAAACTTATTCTGCATTATATTAAAAACTAGCGGGGTACACGGCGTTGCCCGGGATTTTTAGAGGTTTTTCTAATACTTGTCTCTCTCGCTCCCGTTTCCTTCCCGCTTGTTTTCCCGTTCCTGCTTGCTCTCCCGTTCCTGGTCGCTTTCCCGCTCGCTTTCCCGCTCCCGGTCGCTTTCCCGCTCCCGGTCGCTTTCCCGCTCCCGGTCGCTTTCCCGTTCCCGGACGCTTTCCCGCTCTCGTTCGCGCTCCATCTTTGAGACATGCTGTAAGAAATATAACTCGCCATTTGGCAGAAACAACTTTTCGAGCCAAATTCTCGACTTTTTGGTATAAAACTCGCTGTTCGAGACTACAATTAGTCAAAAACTTTATCGTTTACATTTTATTGTCAGACCGACGGACCGTTTCAGCTGTTAGCCATCATCAAAATCAAAAGTAAAACGAGAAAAGTAAACAAACAGAAAAAACCAAACTTGTCAAATTTTGTCAATTTGTCAAATTGTCAAACAAGTAAATTTTCTCGACACTATCATCACAAGAACTGATTATGGTCCTACTACCAAAGTCTTCTACTAGGCTATTTACATCGAGCCAATCTCATCACTCAAGACTGGGTTGATTTTCACGTCGAGGTTCAGAAGATTAAAACGAGACATATCGATAATAACTACAGCAGCTCGGAAATAGACCAACAAATTAGTTACTTCATAGACAATAAAAATAAACTGAGCCACCAGTCGTCTACTCCGCACACAAAACAAGACGTTATTCAGCTTTATTATAGAGCTCAGATGCATAACGGATACAAAACCGATGAAGCAATTATACACAGTATAATTAAAAGAAACGTATATATGGCTTCGCCCAATACGCATAAACTGTCATTTAACATATATTATAAACCTGTACACGCCTACCAGCTGGTAATGAAGAATAACATTGTGAGGACTGACGTACTGAAGAGAACCAACATAGTATACCAGTTTCGATGTCCGTTACATGACGACCCAGTCCCCGGTTACATTGGCCACACACGTACTACGTTAGCACGAAGACTGACAATGCACGTCCAGGGTGGTAACATCAACGCTCATTTTCAAAAGTTTCATGGAACTGGGGTGATGTCAAATCCTTGATGAAAACACTACTGTGCTTCTCTCTCTGAATGACCCTGTTCGCTTGCGTGTATTTGAGGCATTGTTGATACAAAAGTTTCGACCTGAATTAAATATTCAAGACAGCTGCTTTGATAAAACTGTTGTTTAATATAGATAACGATACTTCTATTACGGCTCCAGTTAGTGCCGACGGCTCCTCTGGATTACTTCCGAAGTAGCATAAAATAGCTCCTTCGACTGTTGGTAATGTATATTCGTGTGGCCACGTTGTTAGTGGTTTCAGTTCTACCATCGTTATGGAGCGAGTTTTGACATCTTCGTTGACAGTGTCCGCCGACGTTCCTACTGTTACATCGATGCCTTTCAATTCTGTCGTCGATTCTTCTTCGCTGCCAAACTCCGTGCAGTACACACTTTCTTTCTTCGGTCTCTTTGGAGAAAACACCGGACCCTCCTCTATTCACACCTTCAAATGTTGGTAGTGTATATTCGCGTGACCACGTTGTTAGTGGTTCCAGTTCTACCATCGTTACGGAGTGGGTTTTGACATCTTCGTTGACTGAGCCCGCCGACGTTCCTTCCGTTGCATCAATGCCTGTCAATTCTCTCGTCGATTCTCTTTTGCAACATACTGTTCCTGGTTGCCCAACTCCGAGCAATTCCTACTTTCCTTCTTTCGCCTTTTTAAAGAAGACACCGGCTTCTCCTCTAACGACACCATTGATTTTTCTTGCTTCTTCTCCTCCCTCTACTCATCAACTTAGCAGCCCAGCTGCTTGCTCTGCGGGTGCCCCTCCAGAGGCTGTTGAAGGAGACATTCCACATGTCAGTGATACGAATGTAATAGTACCTCTTTTCCAGCATCTAATGAATTGTCTGAATATTACAATTCGACGCCGTAAATAATAGCATTTCGTTATAATCTCGTTATGTTCCATACTTAACTTCAGCGGTTTTTTTATTATTTTTTTTTAATTTTTAATTTTTAGTCTTTATTTTATTATTTAAAACTTCTTGTTAGTATTGTTCCTAATAAAAAAAAATCGTTACTCTTCCAAACTTTTTAAGAAGCTAGTTAATGCAGAATGGGCTAAAAAAATTAATGAAACTTGTCTAAAAGAAGATATCATCCCGATATAAATATATATATATATATATATATATATATATATATATATATATATATATATATATATATATATATATATATATATATATATATATATATATATATATATATATATATATATATATACATTTATATAAACATATATATCTATGTATATAAAAATGAATGTTTTTATGTATATAGGTGTCAGGGGTCGCTCTACCGGACCTCCTGACAAGTGTATTTTGCACCCGTCGACCTGTCTAGACTTTCAGTCTAGATAGGGACCTACACATTAATTCTCAGACGTTTGTGTTTGCGCGTTTTCTTAGGCTATATATATAGCGCTTTGAACCCCGCCAGGACAGAACTAGCTATTTAGTAACAGGCGAAGTCCTGCGTGTTTTGTATTTGATTTTTTTCTATTAACTTCGCTTTAATACAGTTTTTTGTTGTCTTTCCGAGTTGTCTTTTCTTTCTGGTGTTCACGTCATTCCTGCAGGGAAGAAAGACTGTGACATTTTCGTGGCAGCGGTGGAATCAAATATCAGGAAGAAGGAAGTGCTCTCTAGCAAAGTTCGTGAAGAAGATTTTTTTGCCGGTGAAGTTCTCCTTGTGACCAAGGCTCGCCAGACGTTTCCGAGATCATCATCGGATCAGCTAACCAGTTACGAGGCTTTCCGTGGCTAGAATCGGCCGACCCATCCGTGCTCAAGGTTTGAGTTTTTTTTCGAGTTTTCCCGCCGGTCTGAGTTCAGATAAGTAGGTCTTTTATATTGATACTGCTGTGAAGCAGTTCAAACGTTATCAGGTCCAGATCAAAGAATTCATGCACGATATCTAATTTATCAATGTAACCAAACAAGAAATTTCAAATGCCAGTAAAAAGAGTAACAAAAGATACAAACAGCTTGAAGCTGAACTACAAATTCAGAAAGATCTGGCAACTTCAGATAAAGCCAGAAAAAATCTACATGGAGACTACAAACAAGATATCTATGAGCGTCATTATAACACCCGTAAGAAATACAATTCTTGGATACTGCTGTCCATGGTGACCATATATTCCGATCATAATCCCTTCTTTTATCTCACGGAGCCGCCGATTTCCTCTCCCGGATAAGAAAGTAGTCTCTCAACACGGAGAGCTGAACGACATTTTTTACTTGTCGTAATTATCTTTATTATTATGTTTATTATTTACTGTTATAAATTTTGAAATGTTGTTTTCTAGCATAAGCCCAGAGGCACATTGTACTAGTTGTATTTCTAGGGGCATAGGTTTTCTCTTTTGTTGTCTTAGTTGCAGATCGTTGTACTATTCTATAATTAATGATATTGTTGAAGTAGTTGACCTTCTTTGATATGACGTGATGATGATTCCTTCATTAATACAATTCAGACCGGTATGGGATTAAACTTGGATGGGTCGAGCTGGTTGTATGGGTGGTTTTACTGGTGGGAGTAAAAGTTACTTTCAGGAAGGACATCTCCAGTTTAAAGTCGAACTTGAAGCCCTGGTAGGCACGATACATCGACGAACCAACACCCATTCTTCATCCAGTACTGTGAAAGATAACATTTAAGATAACATTTAAGATATTGAAAGACTGTTCAACATATTCGTTTTGAGGGGAAGTTATGTCAGGGGTCGCTCTACCGGACCTCCTGACAAGTGTATCTTGCACCCGTCGACCTGTCTAGACTCTCAGTCTAGACAGGGACCTATACATTAATTCTCAGACGTTTGTTTTGCGCGTTTTATGATGCCATATATATAGCGCTTTGAACCCCGCCAGGACAGAGCTAGTTATTTAGTAACAGGCAAAGTCCTGCCTGTTTTGTATTTGATTTTTTGTTATTAACTTCGCTTTAATAAAGTTTTTAGTTGTCGTTCCGAGTTGTCTTTTCTTTTTTTTCTTTTTTTTTAAGGTTAGTGAAAGGAGTTGTTAACCCCGCGAGACACTCAACCTGAACAATGCGTGTAAACTCCTTGCTCAAGGGAGCTACGATGGTGACGCCGGTGAGATTCGAACCGCCGACCTACGAGGCGACAGGCGAACGCTTTACCGCTTAGCCACCAATTTTTCGTCGATACAGGCTCGGTTAAATTTTATTGACCAAGTTTTGTTGCAAACTTTTTCTATTATATGAGATAGTTCACGTAATTTAACTCGCCCACGAAGTTGTTCAAAGAACGCCCGATTATACAAATCTTTATTACTTTTTAACTTGCAAGTTTCGGCTATTTTTTCAGCCATCTTCAGAAAAAGCAAAAGGCCGGCGGTACAGGAACCGAACATAAACAAAGACGATTAAAAACAAATAATGAAATGTGGAAGTACGTAGATAAAAATAAAATATGACCAAAATAAAATGCGAGGGAAGGTATTAATTAAGACTAAAATCAAAGAAGCAAATATAAATTAAATTTAACATAATAATTGTTGGTATTAGTTTTCCGTCGATACAGGTGTTAGTTTTTCACCTAAAAGAATTGAAGGCCTTAAATGTCGAAGTATACATAGATAGAAAGAAAATAAATCAATAAAATTAAGAGCAAAAATAAAACAAAGGGATGTATTAATTACCATTGAAATCATAAGAGCAAATATAAAATAAATATGACCGATAATAATACATAAACTAGAATACCAAGAGCGATATATATATATATATATATATATATATATATATATATATATATATATATATATATATATATATATATATTCTTTTAAACAGGCTCTATTAAACACAATTGACCACTTAACGTTAGTCATCTTTCTTAGCAAGTTTTTAAAGCCCTTCTCATCCATTTCAAACGACGAGACATATATTGAAGAATTTATTGGTTAAAATTGATGAGTAATAAAACAAAACGATCAGGGTTAACTGGCCAGTTTCAGCTATAAAAAGCCATCTTCAGAACCCTATGTTAAACAATAAATTAAATATTATAAAAGTTGAAAGGGAAGAGTTAAAAATCAGAAATACTTAGGCTTAGACGGAGACATTTAATTAAAGCTAGGCTGAATCAGTTTTCAGTTAATAAATTAATACGGCTATTGATAGATGAAACACATTGAAATTTAAGTTAAAAAAAAACAGAAGGAAAAAAAGCGACCACATTAAATGAGTTACAAAGAGCGAAACTCATTTTAAAATTAAATAGAGTTCGAACAAAGTAGCCAAACAAAATCGATGATATTTTTTTCAATAATTTAGAACTAAATAAGTAATTAAAAGACAGGAAAGACAAGCTAAAACACGTTAAACGCTCGATAGGTGAAAAACGTAACCATACAGAGCGGCGTTGTACGACTTGTGAATAACACAAAGAACGACAAGCACGGGCACAAAAATATTGGTAGTAACATAAAGTAAGACAAGGCTATTGTATACGGTCGGACGGCAATTAGCGCCGTCGCCGCTTATTAATATTATCATTGTAAGTGAGATGCTCAAAAGTAGTATTCGAACCACTGAGCCCCGCACCATCCTCGCATCCAGGCTGAACGTCATGAAGTTCAACTGGGACGCAAGCGTCAAGTTGCCCGCAGGTCAAAGTATTGTCTTCATCGCCGAGCAAGCCATGAGACAACGATAGAAGATTACTTTCTTCGAAGTTGCCTGCAGCACCATCGTCTGAAGACGAGATGAAGCTGGTGGGGAAAACGACGTTATCGCCAAACAGTGTTTGGCTATCTCCATGTGTAGCGTCCCTAGCTGAAGCACAGCGGGCCATTTCATGAAGATCGACTTTTCTTCCGGAATCAGGCCGACCGCGCGATCCAAAAGAATAAACTAAAGTGTGGTGCCTTTGATTGCCAGCGCTCAGCGAATGAGATCCGCTGTCACGGCCGACAGAAACGCAAGAAACGAGGGACGATTCTGTGCCGTCCAGAGCCATCATGAAGACTTGATCGTCCACATCAGACTCGTTTTCAGTTGTAGAGAGGGTGACGGGTCTGTCACCACGAGAGATTTTTGTTTATTTTTTGTTTATTTATTTACTCCGAGGCAAAAAATTTGGTTGTTTCTTAGCGGTTTTCATATTTTGCTTTTACTCTTCTTTGTACTTTGACCTCGATTGATGTTTAAACATATCTGATATGTCTCGCCACACCACTTTATATATTTTCGTTGTAGCTGTAAATTAGTTTTATGAGTTCTGATGATGGCTAATAAAGCCGAAACCTGCAGCTCATGACCAAAACATTAATAAAAATATATACCAGTTGGTTCAAAAGTGTCTTGGTATTTCCGATTTTCGAAAAGTTTCACGTTTGATAGAAAAAGTTTGTAATAAGAAATGGGCCATAGTCATTAATAAAGCGTTTCTGAAAGAACAGCTTGTTCCTAATTATTTGAAATATATATATATATATATATATATATATATATATATATATATATATATATATATATATATATATATATATATATATATATATATATATATATATATATATATATATATATATATATATATATTTATATCTATATCTATATAAAAGGCAAGTCCGTTCTTTAATAACGCCAAAACCAATGAAGGGATTTGCACGAAATTTTACATAATAAACATTTGCCACATAAAACATTTGCCACATAAATATTGCCTTTTTTATTTAAAAAATTGTTTTGAATGTTTTGAAAGCCAAATATATAAAAATAGACAAACACTAATAAAACCATTCAAATATAAATCTAAAAACATATAATTCCAAAAACATACCAGCGATACAACTTTCATTAAAACGACCAACGCTACGACAATAGAACAGCTAACGAAACTGTTTAAGTATAACTCACCTGGGAGCAGGTGCACTGAATTTACAGGTACATTATTTATATTTAAACTTACTAAAAAGACAATAGGGTTATTTCGACAGCAAATCAAAGTAGCAAAATAAAGTTTCATCCCATGACCATAAAACGAGGAAATAAAGTAAACTAGAATTAAATTAAAACAGAAATGAAATAAACCAGAAATAAAATTAAAATAAATTAAGAAAAAAAAATAAAAAGATAAAATAAAAAGAAATGAATAAAAAAAATTAAAATAAACAAAAAATAAAATCAAAATATAATAGCGAAAAGGTCGTTAGAACTAGCGTCGGACACGCCGCAACGTTATATTACCATGATCTACCAAATGTGCAAACGGCAAAACCCCATCACGACCGGAGATTGGTAATATCTCAGGTAAAGATTCATACAACAAATGTGTGACAGCCACTTCTTTATCATCACGAGAAGAAACATGGGATTTCTTAGGTAAAGAACAACCATCATCCGCCACCCCACCAACATCCACAGAAACCTCATCATGGCGGTTAATACAAAAATCACCAACATCGACCTCAAGTCTCGCAAGCCCTTCAAAGACATCATCAGCCTAAGCAACGCAACAATCATAAGAAACATTGTCTACAACAATACCACAGCCTGCATCTCCATCTCCCTCCTCCTCATCACCACACTCACGACCATCAAGACAATCAACATAAGCACAATTAACGCTATCATCATCACCAAAATCATCAGAATCAACAGTGATATGCGAAGGCATAAGTTTTTTAGCCTGCTGATGACGATCATTCTCAAGATTTTCTGTGCTCTGCGGAAATTCAACGGTTGAATTCTGAATCGGAAGAACTGAAAGTTCCACCGGCGACGCCAGATTTTCCTCCGCCGAACTTCGAATCGGAAGAACTAAAACTCCCACCGGCGACATCAGATTTTCCTCCGTTGAGATAACCACTTCTGTAAGATCTTTGGTAGAGAAGACAGCGGTACCACCTGTTCTTGGTATGTCTTTATCTATTAGGACAAACTGTGGAAGGATACAAGACCTGGCCGCCAAGCACGTGCTTTGACAACGCGTACGCATTTCTGAAGAGACCTCAGGTTTAGAACTCTTAACACAGAGAACAGATGTTGTTACTGGAAAGGATCTCTCATTTGCTGTACTGGATTTTCTTGCTATGCACCGGCTTTGACTACGTTTATTTTTATCCGATGAGACTTGGAGTTTCAAACTTTTAACACAAGGATTAGATGCCACCACCGAAGAGGGTCCCGCATCTGTTGTACCGTCAGAGTTTGGTAGATTACAATCACCCGTTTCAGGATATTCATCATTGGCTGGTAAACGCGACACATGCCCTAAGATAGCGGGATGCGTATCAACTTTGGAAGGAGTACGAATGTATTGTAAACAGGCCGGTGTTTTTCTCATCAAGCCACTTCCAAACAAATGTAAAGTACGTCCAAAACAGTCATCTTGTATATTAAGTGTAGGTCGTTTGGAGATAATATGGAGGGCTTCGCAAATCTTTAGACGACTAGCATCATTTTCACGATCAATGACAATTGCATTGTCAAGTAAGGTTTTTCTGGACAACCATATCTTATGAACCTTTAGAAAGTGAGAAGCAATACTTCCGCCTTGAATATGCATTGTGAGACGCCTAGATAATGTCGTTTGTGTCTGCCCAATGTAAACGTCTGGTGTACTATGATGATATGGGCATGTAAATTGATAGATAACATTGGTAAGATGTAAGAAATCGGGACATCGACAGCTGTTGCGAATGATCATGTTATGGGATTTTTTATTCTTGTAATAAACGTTGAAGTTAAATTTGTTTTTAATGGCATCCGTAACTTTCACATTTTCTGTGATAATTGATCGAATGATGTCTTCATCCAGTTTATAGGGGTCATGCATTTGGGCGCAATACAACAAGGAAATATCCTTAGTATTCTCACCAGCATCCGAAGGGTGTGCATTGGAAACCTTCCTGTCTAAGAAAGCCTTTAAAATGTCGTCAAACATAGTGTTTGTGTAGTTATTATTGACGAGGAGAGTTTTAATGCGTTTAATATCGGCATGAAACATCTCCCACGTAGCTGAGATCTCATAAGCTCTAGATATGAAATTAAAGACGACACTCCTCTTGTATCTGTCAGGACAGAAACCAGCGCCATTCATACATGTGTCTTCTTTGGAAGGTTTGACAAAGAACTCATGTGTAAGACCTGATGAAGTTTGCGTGACAAGAACGTCTAGAAACGCAAGGCGTTGCTGAAAGTCACTCAGCTCAACAGTGAAGTTCAACACAGAGTTTTTATGGAGCGTATCCTTTACCTCATCCAACTGAGTCATATCACGGCAGACAAGAAAAATGTCATCGACGTATCGAACGTATAATGGAGGCTTTTCTATTATACGAAAGTTATTTCTTCCAGATGCCCCATATAAAAGTTGGCGAAAAGTGGACCAAGAGGAGAACCCATTGCAACCCCATCAATCTGGACAAATAGTTGACCTCTAGGATCTTGAAAAGGTAATTCCTTTGTACACAGTCGAAGCAACTGTGCTAAAGTTTCCTCTGGAATAATAAGTGTATGTGGAATATTGTTATGGTATACCCGTTGAAGAATTATATTAATTGTGGCATCAACTGGAACAGACGTAAACAGACTGGTGACGTCAAGAGAAGCAAGAACGCCTTGCAACTGCCGGTGTCCTTTAATGAGGTTGACAAATTCAAAAGACGACTTGACGGTGTATGTATTTGGACAATATGGAGACAAGATAGACACCAGAAATTTAGCTATACTGTACGTGGGTGTCGGACAATCTGAAATGATCGGCCTCAGGAGACATCCTTCTTTATGCGTTTTAATATTTCCATAAATGTACCCAGGGGAGAAATCACCAATGATCTGCTTGAGGCCGCTATGTGGGTCATTAGCGACAACCTCTGCAATGAGACGATTAGCTTTCACTTTAATATCTTGTGTAGGATTCTTGGAGATTTTTTGAAACTTTGTATTGCCTGCGAGGATTTCGTCTAGCTTGTGCAAATAATCCAGTGTGTCGAGAATGACGTACGAGTTGGATTTATCAGATTTTTTAATTACTATATCTGAGTTCTTTCTCAATGAAGCAGCTGCACGAACCAAATCAGTAGCCATTTTTTACGTGTATTTCGATGTTTACAGCCTTCTGCCTTCAGTAAAGTACCTAATCTGTCTGTAACTTTCAATTTGCCATTTAACACATAGAATTCAATCTGACGATATAACACCTCTAGTTCGACCTGTTTCTTTAAAGGGTCATATTTATTTGGTACATGGCAGTTACAACCCAACTCTAAAAATTTAACTTCGTTTTCGGTGGGAACATATTTTGACAAGTTGACAAAGTGACTGACATTCTTCTTAAGTAGAAAAGAAGATCCGTATAGGTTAGAGAGTTTGTTCATTATGATCGCTTTTTTCCGAGAGTCGTATCTGTCAATGATATCGCTGATGTGTTGCAGCAAAAAACGTCTAGAACGATCATCAGAAACTTCAAGAAGCAACAACTCTTTCTCTTTAAGCAACTTTGCATTCAAAACTTCTAGATCGTTTATGGCACGATTCAATTCTCTTTCAATAACTACGCGAGCATACGAAAGAGAGTTACGTTGGTCTGAGCGCCTATATCTATTTTGACAGTATTTGGGTATCAAATTCTCGCATAAACACGCTCTATTAAATGCTACGGCGCATTTTCTACAACACCATTTCTTTACTACTGCTTCAAACCGTCTAAATTTTCTTCCCGAATTAACTACACAGTCAACAGTACACAAAACTTTATTGTCACAAGGGGTTGACCGGCCGGTTTCGGCTTTATCCATCATCAGAACCCCTATAATAAAGTAAGGAAAATCAATGTATAGAATATTAGACGAAAGCCAAATATGTAAAGATAGAGAAACACTAATAAAACCATTCAAATATAAAACTAAAAACATAGAATTCCTAAACATACCAGCGATACAACTTTCATTAAAACGACCAACGCTACGACAATACAACAGCTAACGAAACTCTTTACGTATAACTCACCTGGGAGCAGGTGCACTGAATTTACAGGTACATCTATGAATGTTTGTATGTATGTATGTATGTATATATATATGTTATTCATGCATTGCTACACCATTCATCCGATCGTAATGAAATTTTCACACAACCTTGAGAGTCAAGGGAAATCAAATATAAAGAAAAAAAATTTGAAATCTGACACAAAATGAGTGGAGCGGAGCGGGTGAGTGAGCGGAAACTATATATACATACATATATATATATATATATATATATATATATATATATATATATATATATATATATATATATATATATATATATATATATATATATATATATATATATATATATATATATATATATATATATATATATATATATATATATATATATATATATATATATATATATATATATATATATATATATATATATATATATATATATATATATATATATATATATATATATATAGTTTCCGCTCACTCACCCGCTCCGCTCCGCTCATTTTGTGTCAGATTTCAATTTTTTTTCTTTATATTTGATTTCCCTTGACTCTCAAGGTTGTGTGAAAATTTCATACCGTACCATTTTACCTTCACGATTGAATTCCCCACATATCGATCATCGCTCAGCGGACGCTGCGTCCGGATTTCGGCTTCTCCGCGACGTCTCCCCGGACCTGCCACTCACCGAGTCAGACGCGGATTCTTCGTCAGACGGTTCCACGGTCGCACCCGTCCCTCTGTCGCAGCAGCCTGCGTTCTCGGCCCTTGATCACGGCGGTCAGTTCACTGATCGATGCGTCCCTGACTCGCCACGTCACTCGGGTTCCGATTGCTGCCTCAATCGTCGCGTGACGCACCAGGAGTTTCCGGAGAACGACAGATTATCTTTTAAACCTGGCTACAGATATGGAGAGCCGAAGTCTGTCAGTTTTCCGGATATTCCAATTTACGTCGATGCAACCCCTTCGACGTCCGGCGACGCCGTCCCGCACGCCACTCCGGGTCATCGCATCGAGGAGCAGATGTCCAACCTACACTCCACCTCGGGCCATAACACCGAGGCGTCGGTATCCGGTGGGGTTAATCGAGCGGTTCCGCCCGGCGATGACAGCGGATCCGTGCGTGTGGACTGCTCGTCATTCCCTCATTTAACTAACTGCGGCAACATAACTTTCCGCAGACGAAAGTGATTAGCCGCATTTCATTCAGTTCTATACTTTTATACTTATACTTTTATTTTATTACTCTCGTGATCCTTTCATTCCGATTTTATATTTTATATTTCATATTTTATCTTTCGTGTCGGCCATCGCTTCGCTGGTCACAACGTAAACATTTACTTCTCGGCATGCTATTCGTTTACCGTTTCGCTGGTTGCTTCGTGGTTTTTGAAGTCGATTTCTAGTAAGTTTACACATCTTCCAAAACGGTTTTTCATTTTATATCAAACACCCAACAATATATAACGCAGTTTCACTCCACTTTATGTCTTCTGTTTTTACAATAGTACTCCCGTCTTTTATATACCATGTACCTCGCTTTAATTTTACTTCACACTATTTTACCTGTTCGCATTATATTCATCGCCTAATCGTCTGGTTTTAAGTAAGCACGTTTTACCATTATTCTAATTTCACTTCGTTCGTTTTTGAATATTCGCATTATTTTCTATTCAAGGGCTCTGATGATGGCTTTCGAGCCGAAACTGTACAGTAAGCCCGCTACGAAAATTAATAAAGAATTTTACTTAAAAAACAAAGTCGTTGTCCGTAGATTGGAATCTTATGTTAAAAAAATAATAAACAAAAAATGGGCAGTTATTTTTAATGGAGCATGCATGAAAGAAAATATATATATATATATATATATATATATATATATATATATATATATATATATATATATATATATATATATATATATATATATATATATATTGTTGTAAAATCGTCAAATCGTATTGAAGGTCCAGAAGAATGGTTTTGCAGTTTATTTGACGATAATAAATAAAGCTTGGTTAATGCTATTTATACCTTCTAATATAATCAATGTTAATAATAATAGTTCTCGAGGTATGAATATATGGGAAAAGTGGAATCAGTACCATAGATATAACACTACCCCCTTCTTAATCCTGTTCGTCTCGAACAGCATAGTCGCTTTTGGGAAATGCGACTCGGCCACAAACACAAAATACCTTGATCTTTACTCGTGGCTTTTGACCGCAATTCGCAAACCACATGGCCAAGTCTCTTCACCGTTTGACGCAGTTTTTTCCAGTCCTCCTTTGGCTCATCAACAGAGTCTTTCTTTGGCTCATCGTCGCCATTTCTGCACGGTTCATCACAGTCTTTTTTGCATGCCTAGTCCTGAACATCTTTGCACGGTTTATCGGAACTGTCTGCTTTTTCTTCTTCTTTCACATCTTTTAGATCTTTCTCAAAAAACTCTTCAAAAAGTTTTTCGAAAACACGTTCCATAAATCCAATAGATCCGTTCATCAAACTATTATTTGATTTTAAAATGACTATTAGTCTATCTTATCTGGAATCCTCTGTGGATTCATCTGATTTAGAATCATCGGTACCGTTATCTGTTCTTGACTCATCTTTTCCAGAGTTTTTGCTGGCTGCATTGCTATT
The DNA here is from genome assembly GCA_963978895.1 of Erpobdella octoculata. Lineage (NCBI taxonomy): Eukaryota > Metazoa > Annelida > Clitellata > Hirudinida > Erpobdellidae > Erpobdella > Erpobdella octoculata. Next base: position 22,778,206 of record OZ022241.1, read on the forward strand.
GCGGTTTTGGAGAAGTTCATCGCCGTCATCTTTGTTTTCTTCCAAGCTACAATCGAACGTTTTCTTTTCACATTCCAACTCGGCTCTTCCATCGGTGTCAACTTTCGTATCGTCCAGCGGATCTTTCTTCAGATCATCGCCATCGTCCATAAATCAGTGTCTTCTTTTTTTGTCAAGTTAGCTTTGACGTATTTCTCCATTGGAGTTTCGTTTGTTTTTAAATCATCGGTTGCTTCATCCGAGTCAGATTCGTCCCTAAATTCTGACCCTGAATATTCGGTGCCGTCGTCTGTTATGGAGGCTTCCGTTTCAGAACCGTCGCTGTATGGGTAAAAGCCATCGCTGTTATTGTCATTATTATAATCATCATCGTCACTTTCATCCTCATCATTTTGCATTTCGTTTTCAATATTCTTTTTATCTTCTTTAGATTTGTTGTCGACGTCCAAACCGACTGTATCATTGTCACCATTTCTGCCAGGCTCGTCATCACCATCTTTGCATGGTTCATCTTGAACATCTTTGCAAGGTTCCTTATCATGACCGTCTTTGACAGGCTCATCATCATGACCCACCTGACCTATGCAGTCTGTACGGCCGTCATCCGTCACATGCTCTGAGACACAGCTGGTGGACTCCTTCAAATTGGGTTTCGCCGCAGCAACCCACATCACCAGCAACCCGCTGGTCCAGAACCGTGTCCACCACTGCTCAGACAACCCTTCGACCAAACTCTCAACAGTTGTACCGGCTGCTGTTACTTTGTTTTCGTGGCCAAGAATCATTCCTTTTCCTGTCTTCCCCTGTGCTGCCATGTTTTCTCTCGCTTGTTGTCTTTCTTCCTCCAGCAATTTGTTTTTAATTTTCTCCGCTTAACCACAGCTTCCTCGTCAATATCGAATAAATATTCATCGTCGTCAGGCCAATAGCCTTCATTCACTAACGCGGCTAAGAGGCGTTCCATAAGTTCGTCCTTTTCACCTGTATTGCTCAGGCCACGTTTCTCCAGCTCGTCTTTCAATTCACTTGCCCAAAGCTCATCCAATGATTTCCAAACCAATCTCACTTCAAGACGATAATAAATAAAGCTTGGTTAATGCTATTTATACCTTCTAATATAATCAATGTTAATAATAATGGACCCCATGAGCCTCCGAGGGTTAAGACATTTAGTTATTTTCTTTGTAATTTAATAAAAAATATAATTTAAAACAAGAAATGCTTTTTTTAATTTTAACTTTTTAGTTTCGTTTTGTCTATGTTAAATTTAATAAAGTTTTGTTTATTTCAACTTCAATATCGTTTTCGAAATTTCAAAAATTTGTGTTTTAATTTCTACATTTATTGAAAGAAGTGTTTTAACTTCCGTTTTCGTATCCGTTAAGTTAAAGACCACTATCATTACTAAAACAATCAGCATCACTATAATCATTATAAATATCATCGTCAAAACATATAACCGCTTTTATAGTGTTATCCGTCATTAAGAGCACGACGTAAATTCTCTGCTTAAAAACCTAAATCCACGTAACATTAAAAAAATCTTGACTTTTTTGATTGACCTGACAATAAATCAAAATTGAACGTAATTTTTCAAATTTTTTTATCTATTTAATTTCCTACCTGTCATTATAGCCACCGCCCGTGAAGTCGTTGTCATTATTATCGTTGTCGTTTTTCACCATTATTCACCATAATAATCTACGAGAATTTCGTCATTGTTATGTTACCATCATCATCATCCGTTTATTGTACGTTCACCTCATAAGCGCTCTGGCTTTTCACTTCCAATTTTTGTTCTCAATTTTCATTATTAAAACGCTTATATTAACTTGCAATGTTGTTTGTTTGTTTGTAAGTTTCAGCGCAAACTTTATTTTTGAAAACACCGTGTCTCGTCCGATCAATGAAGTTAAGCAACGTCGAGCTCGGTTAGTACTTCGATTCTAGGACTGTTCACCAAAAGACGATTCATCAAAGGATTGTTCATCAAAGACTATTCATCAAGGGACTATTCATCAAAGGAATATTCATCAAGAGGACGGTTCATTATAAGGACTGTTCATCTAATGTCTATTCATCCAGCGGACTATTCATCAAAAAAAGTTAAGATGTTATTTTCAACCAAAATATGTTACCAAAATGTAGGGTAATTTATATCAATTTTACAGTGCTACTGTGCTTGCATCCAAATACTTTATACTTTATAATAAAACTAGCTCGGTACCCGTCATTGCCTGGGGTTTTTATTGGTTTTTCGATCGTTTTTCTTTTGCTCCTGTTTCCTTCCCCGCTTGCTTTCACGCTCCCGGTCGCTTTCTCTTCTCGCTTGCCTCCCGCTCCCGGTCGCCTTCCCGCTCCCGGTCGCTTTTCCGCTCCCGATCGCTTTCCCGCTCCCGATCGTTTTCCCGCTCCCGGTCACTTTCCCGCTCCCGGTCACAGCACCAGAAAACTAAATTCGACTGTTTTCGTAAACCGTATTTGTACATATTCACCAAAGGCCACAAACACGTCAAAACATCACGCATGCCCGCTATGTCAAATCTGGCATCGGTCGTTTAACACCAAGGGGCCACGTTTCAAAGACACTTATGCCTCGAGCAATCAACATGTTTGTAGAAGACATGGTTGTAATATACAGCAATTTTTGTTCGTCACATACAGTAAATAAAACAACTGGATAAGAAATAACGTCAAGATCTTCAGATAAAACAAGCAAAAGACAATTGAATAAAAAGTTTAAAAAACCGCCTTCAACTGTTCGTACAAACTGTAGGTATATACACCTCAAAACATTACTAACACCCGGTATACCACTTCTGCCACACTTCAAAGAGACGCACACGCTCGCTTTAGCGAGGTCAGGATAAGTTCCACATTTCAAAGAGACGCTTACGTTCGTCGATAAATCAACCAGTCTCAGATTTCATGCATACTTCAAATAAAAACTAAATACATTGGAAATCATATAATTGATATAAAAAACCTATTTTGTCTTAAAATAAAAGTAGCGGCAGCGAATAGCGCTGAGAACAGCTAAAAAATGTAGCGGCGCTGCCATAACGATCTTATGAGCCAATAGTACTGCTCTTAACAACCTTGGTTGCCATCACTATTTTTTTAAATTACTGATATGTTTAAAATTTACTTCATCAAAGACGAAGAACTGTCTTTTAAAAATACATCAAATTACTTTACGCTGAAAATATTTAGGGTATATATTGATAAAGGTTGTTGAGGAGTGGCTTAAAAATTTGATGAATAGTCCTCTTGATGAAAAGACTTTAGATGTACAGTCCTTATGATGAACCGTCCTCTTGTTGAATAGTTCTTTGATGAATAGTCTCTTGATGAATAGCTCCTTGATGAATAGTTCTTGATGAACAGTCCCTTGACGAATCGTCCTCTGATGAAAAATCGCATACTGTTTTAAACATTTGGCAGGTTTAAAAGATATAAATTCTTCATTTATTTCACCTTCAAAAACAAATCTCAATATAAATGATAATTACTCCGTCTTTGATACACACTTTGTCTCATAAACTATTAAGGCATAATAATTACTGCTAGTTATATCCTTAGCTATCTGATTTCTTATGATTGAAGCCCATGCTGAATTTTGAATGTCATGATGCAGTTACTTCGCGTTTTTAAGACCAATCTACTTTGATGAAAAGTCCGCACACCAGTACTTCGATGGATGAGAATAAATACATTAATCCGTTTTTAATACTTAAAAAATTTAAACAGTAAAAAATGAAAAAAATTTAAATGAAATGAATTTATTTATATAGCGCCAGATAAAGTCAGAGGCGCTTACGAAGGTTCCTTTGGAATAGGAAACTTCGAAGAACACGCTATTTTCATAAAAATGAGTTAACCATAGATAACGCTGAGTTGACGTAAGCACATGTGAGTTAGTTTCTTGCTCAAGGAAATTACGTGCCTGGACCGGAAATCGAACATGGGTCCTACGACTCTCAAAGCCGGTATCTATACCGCTAGACCAACACGTCCCAAATACCACTAGACCAGCACAACACGTCCCACATGAATAAAATATAGAAATAATATTTAGAGTTATAAAAAAATAAACACTAAAAATAAAAAATAATATAAAATATAAAAAAATATTTTTTTGTAAACAACACTTGTGCTAATGCACTAAAAGGTTAAAAATAATATTAATGTGTACATATTAACATTTTTAACTAAACGTTTCGTTTTGAAGATAAGAGCGTTGGGCGTTGTCTATATAATATCTATAACCTACAATCGCCCAATCTTTAATCTTTAAAATGAAACGTTTAGTTCAAAAACTGTTAATATGTACATTTTAATATTATTTTTAACCTTTTAGTGCATTAGTATACGAGCGTAGTTTAAAAAAAATATTTTTTATAGTTTATATTATTAAATAATTTGAACAATTACATTTTGAATTGCTACTTAACGAACATAATAGAACCAATTAATTTTCTAGATAGAGCAGAGAACTCCGAGAACATCGGTTAACAGCACACATCGCATAGACAGGTAGTCTGCTGCCGAACCATGCAGTCATTTGACAGATGAAATGCATGGCTTGAAAGTGACTTTTTGAAAAAAAGCCCAAACATTGGAGTTCATCCTTCATTGGAATCAACACACTTTGATAAGCAGAGATCCTAAAGACAGGTCGAGCAGCCGCTTTTCTAACCGTCTGGAGTCCCTTGTATAAATAAAGTGAAAAAAACCCACCATCAAACCATTTGCAACAGTATAGTTGAATATAAATAAGCCCTGGACCACTGTGTGGTCTCAACAGCCAAAAATCGTCGGACCAGACGCAGTTGCCAAATTTTATAAAAAGCAAGTGCCCACTAATTTGCTGGCATGTACACTCATGTTCAATGCACCGTCAATATTCGCAAGTTCTGAGGCGAAAGTGTTTTGCTACCACGGATCCCCATGATTTCCACAGAAGTGCATATTGAATTCAAATGAATTCAATTTCCAATTAGATTGGCAATCGCAATGACAATTAATAAGTCGCAAGGCCAAACGATGTCTGTTTGTGGCTTATATTTTGGCACGCCATGTTTTTATCACGGACAATTACCAATACGTGGCATGTTCATGGTCATATATATATATATATATATATATATATATATATATATATATATATATATATATATATATATATATATATATATATATATATATATATATATATATATATATATATCTTTGAAACATGCTCTCAGAAACACAACTCGCCAGTTGGCAGAAACAACTTTTCGAGCCAAATTCTCAACTTTTCGGTATAAAACTCGCTGTTCAAGACTACAATTAGTCAAAAACTTCTTCGTTAAACTTTATTGTCAGACCTACAAATGTTTCAACTTTATCAGCCATCGTCAGGGTAAAAATTAAAAATGGCAATTTTGGTTTACTTATGTTCTATTTGCTGAGCCTTATTTTCTGTTGATTTGGAAAGTGGAGTATTTAATCTTTTGTTGGTGTGCCAATTGTTTGACAATTTTGGCTCTTTGTGTTTGTTTACTTTTCTCGTTTTACGTTTTCATTCTGTCGCTGGCTGCCTTTATCTTATTTCGGGCCGCCAAATGAATTTAATTTAATCAAACCCGTAACAGTGCAGCATACTCACCTTTCGTTTCTACTGTGTCTCCCGGACTGCCAAACATAAGATTGCATGGAAGTCGTATCTCCCGTCCATATAACATTCTACTTGAGGTAACCTTCGTCGTATGTAAGCAGATCCCCTGTAAGCCATCAGGAATAATAGAATGCAATTATCCCAATCAACTTGATTTTCATCAACCATCTTAGACAAATGCTATTGAATAGTTCGGTTAAATCGTTCCACCATACCGTCAGACTGTGGTGAAGGGAAGTTGTGCAGGTTTTGAATATGTCTAAAACACGGCACATTTCTCTAAATAGTTGTGAATCGAAGTTCCTGCCCTGATCAGAATTAAGCTCCTTGGTTCTCCATAGCAACTAACCCAGCCGTCCACAACAACATTGTCAACTGTCACTGCTTCTTGATTAGGTATTGCAAACACCTCCGGCCATTTTGTAAAGTAATCTATGACTACAAGAACGTACTTGCTAAATCTATAGCAATTCTTTCAAAGGAGGAACCTACATTGTATTGTTGTGAGTAGCCCTTTGTTTTAACGTGTGTTCTTTTACTAGCGGCACAGGTATCACATTTTCGACACCATTCTTCAATATCCATTTTACGGTATACCCAATAAAACCTTTGGCGGATCTTGTCCAACGCTTTATTCGTCCCCAGATGTCCCCCTGACGCTCCGGGGTGCATTTGTTGAAGAACTTCTGGCACTTTTAATTTTGAAATTATAAATTGCAAAACATCGCTGGAGCCATCAACGCTTTCCCAGATTCTTTCTAGAGATCCGATCACAACCCTTCGAAAGTTCTATTGTGCCCAGTACAATTTCGTAGCAGGGCTCATTTCAGAAATCTCTTGACAGTCAAGTTTCTTCTCTTCTTTCACTCATCTCAAAATCGGTCCTATATCATCATCTTTTAATTGTTCGTCAGAAATCTCTTGCCAGTCAGGTTTCTTCTATTCTTTCACCCATCTCAAAATCGGTCCTATATCATCATCTTTTAATTGTTCGTCTCGAATCACTACATCTAACCAAGTGTTGTCAATTTGAAACCGTACTTGAAAACACTGATTTTTTGTTTCCTTCCCCTCCGTACGAATGCAATACATTACATTCATCATTGCACGGTCGTCGGGACAGTGCTTCGGCATTTTTATGCTGTTCACCTTTCCGATGCTGAATTTCAAACTCGTATGATTGTAAGCGTTCAATCCAACTAGCCACTTGTTCTTTTAGAATTTTAAAACTTAAAAGCCATCTCAAAGCAGCGTGATCCGTTCTTAACAAAAACTTTTGACCATATAAATACTTGTGATAGAATCAACTATTGCCAATAACTCCCGTCTGGTGACGCAATAATTGCGCTCCGGTTTCGACAAAGTTCTGCTATAATAAACTATAACTTTTTTATTGCCGTCAACAAGTTGACTAAGCACTGACCTTGTTCTTTCATTGCTTGCATCTGCGTCTAATATAAAATTCTTTTCAGAAATTGGATTCGACAGAACCGGCGTCAAACTCAAAGCTATTTTTAACTGTTCGAATGCTTGTTGACATGATTCTGATCAATCAAACGGTGCACTCCTTTCTGTAATCTTATATAATTCTTTTGCAAGGCTGGAAAAATTGGCCACAAATCGTCGATAATATGTGCACAAACCAAGAAAGCTTCCTAATTCCTGAAAATTTCTCGGAACAGGTTAACCGATTCAATTTTCTTTAGGATCGGTCCCTACCCCTTTGGCAGAAACTATATGACCAAGATATTTCACCTAGCTTATGAAAAGTGCACACCTTGCCGGATTTAGCTTCACACCAGCATCCTGGATCCTTTGAAAAACTTCTCCAAGATTGTGATGATGCTCTTCAAACGTCTTTCCAGCAACAATAATGTCATCCAAATAAACAAAACTTGATGAAGCTGACGTGATGATGCTGATGATTTTGCTGTCGTTTACGTATATTTTGATTTGATGTGTAATAGTGTCCGGTAAGTCGTTAATATATAACACAAAAAGTAGTTGACCAAGAACAGAGCCTTGAGGAACGCCACTGGTCACATTCTTCCACTCGGACTCAGAGCCTTCAATCAAAATGCGCTGCTTCCTATCTTCCAGCCATGCATCGATCCATGTGAGTAGCATACCACGGATGCCGTAAGCTTTTAGTTTGTGCTGTAGGCGTTTGTGAGGTACTCTATTGAATGCTTTGGAAAAATCTGTATATACTACGTCAACCACAAAGCCGCAATGAACAGCCTTACTGAGTATGTTGCGAGTTTCAAGTAGATTTGTCAATCAGCCTTTTTTCTTGAGAAAACCATGTTGATGACTGCTGATTAAGCCGTTAACGACGCAGTGCTGCATGATGTGTTCATGTAAAATGCCCTCCATTACTTTACAGGGCACGGGAGTAAGAGAGACAGGCCTGTAGTTAGATGGCTAGAGCTTGCTGCCTTTTTTGAAGATACGGGAAACATTTGATTTTCTCCATGTGTCCGGTATAACTCCGGACATAAAAGAGCGCTTGTCGATGAGAGCCATGGGTGTGGCAAAGGCAGCTGCGCAATTGCTGAAAACGCGTGGGTGAAAACCGTTAAGACCTATCGATTTGGTTTTGTCTAGGCTACGGAGTCTTTTTTAAACAATAGCTGTAAAAAAACAACTTTCGATTAAATCACAGTTTGATTCGGTGCTATCTTTAAAAACAGGCATGTAACCATCAGGTTCAACGACAAAAACAGATTGAAAATAGTTATTGAGTGTGGAACAGATTTTTTCACGGTCCACAGTTATGGTGCCGTCTGCTGTCTGGATAGAGTTGATGTGGTCTTTGACATGCTGCTTGCTACGGACGTGTGAATGAAAAAAATTTGGATTGGATTTGGAAGCGCTGACTAGTTGCTCCACATACGTGTGAATTGCCGACTTGACTGTTTTAGCTACACGCTTGCATGCCTCTCGATGTGATTTTTGTAGAATAACTGCGGAGTCGCGCCCCAATGTATTTGCCCAGACCTGGCGTTTGACTCTGGTTGCCTTTATAACTTCGGGTGTTACCCAAGGTTCTTTTTTCTGAACAAATGGAGTTGTAGATGGGATGTGTAGGTCAACCGTTTCGTTGTATAGTTCGATGAAAAGCTCTTAGTGTCAGGTACTGAAAAGCCATCAAATAAGTTTTCCGTTTGTGAGCGTGGACCTCCGGAAAGATCTTAATTAACAGGTGCACTTAGGTGCGCAATAACACAGCAGCATGTTGTTTTCAGCGCTAATAGAACATTACAAATATTGTCAAATGATTGAAAACTAACTATACAGTAGAAAACAGGTAAGAAGTGAAACGACATTGAGCTAAACAAGTGTTTTATTTTTATTTTTGAGTTTTCTATTAACCGCTGGTCAACCTGACAAAATAATGGAGTATTTTAAATGGAGAAAAAGGACAGACATTTTTTATGGTTCGATAACACTATAAAAACCATTCTAAAATTTGTTAAACGATTGGCAATATAGTAACATTTGGTGTCAGAAGAGGGACTTAAAAATGGTTTGAAAGCATTGGCCGAGCTTTTGATGCGTGAGCTGGGGAATGTTGGTGACACCGAACTCTGCGATGACACCGACAATTCGGTGTTAACGCCTCCGAGTCGGTGTTAACGCGTCCGAGTCGGTGATAACGCGTCCAAGTTGGTGTTAACCCGTCTGAGTTGGTGTTAACGCGTCCGAGTCGGTGTTAACGCGTCCGAATCGGTGTTAACGCGTCCGAGTCGGTGTTAACGCGTCCGAATCAGTGTTAACGCGTCCGAGTCGGTGTTAACGCGACAGAATAGGTGGCGTTCACACCGACTCGGTGGCGTTCACACCGACTCGGTGGCGTTCACACCAATCGGTGACGTTCACACCGACTCGGTGGCGTTCACACCGACTCGGTGGCGTTCACACCGACTCGGTGGCGTTCACACCGACTCGGTGGCGTTCACACCGACTCGGTGGCGTTCACACCGACTCGGTGGCGTTCACACCGACTCGGTGGCGTTCACACCGACTCGGTGGCGTTCACACCGACTCGGTGGCGTTCACACCGACTCGGTGGCGTTCACACCGACTCGGTGGCGTTCACACCGACTCGGTGGCGTTAACACCGACTCGGTAGCGTTAACACCGACATTTCAAAAAGTGTCCCGTGTGATCTCAAAAGTCTCTGTTAATGATAGGAGCCGCGTGAGCTGAGTGATGAACTGGAGAAACGCAACCTAAGTAATAAGGGCAAGAAAGACAAAATTAGGGAGCGCTTCCTATCGGCGTGGGTGATTGAAGGCTAGGGGCCTGAAAACGATGAGTATGAGTTTGATTTTGATGAAGAAGCTCTGAAAAACCGGAGAACGCTAAAAATGAAATTAAGAAAACATGAGAAGACGAGAGAAGAACTATTTCTTGGCGGTCTGGTCGCGTTGCTGTCAGAAAACAACAACAAGGTGATTGAATATTGGAGTGTTTCTGGCAGTGGTTTGCTCAACTGTATGTGGGTTCAAACCCTACCCCCCAAACAAAAACCAAATTTTTCATTTACTTCCTTTTTTCCAAGCATTTAAAGAAAAACAATATATTTATTTAAAATAAACCCTCTATTGATATATACTAAAATTGTGTAGCTGTTATGATTTCCCTACAGCATCAAGGGTTCTTACATAAACGTATGATGTGTATGTGGGTGAGTGAGTGAGTGAGTGAGTGAGTGAGTGAGTGAGTGAGTGAGTGAGTGAGTGAGTGAGTGAGTGAGTGAGTGAGTGAGTGAGTGAGTGAGTGAGTGAGTGAGTGAGTGAGTGAGTGAGTGAGTGAGTGAGTGAGTGAGTGAGTGAGTGAGTGAGTGAGTGAGTGAGTGAGTGAGTGAGTGAGTGAGTGAGTGAGTGAGTGAGTGAGTGAGTGAGTGAGTGAGTGAGTGAGTGAGTGAGTGAGTGAGTGAGTGAGTGAGTGAGTGAGTGAGTGAGTGAGTGAGTGAGTGAGTGAGTGAGTGAGTGAGTGAGTGAGTGAGTGAGTGAGTGAGTGAGTGAGTGAGTGAGTGAGTGAGTGAGTGAGTGAGTGAGTGAGTGAGTGAGTGAGTGAGTGAGTGAGTGAGTGAGTGAGTGAGTGAGTGAGTGAGTGAGTGAGTGAGTGAGTGAGTGAGTGAGTGAGTGAGTGAGTGAGTGAGTGAGTGAGTGAGTGAGTGAGTGAGTGAGTGAGTGAGTGAGTGAGTGAGTGAGTGAGTGAGTGAGTGAGTGAGTGAGTGAGTGAGTGAGTGAGTGAGTGAGTGAGTGAGTGAGTGAGTGAGTGAGTGAGTGAGTGAGTGAGTGAGTGAGTGAGTGAGTGAGTGAGTGAGTGAGTGAGTGAGTGAGTGAGTGAGTGAGTGAGTGAGTGAGTGAGTGAGTGAGTGAGTGAGTGAGTGAGTGAGTGAGTGAGTGAGTGAGTGAGTGAGTGAGTGAGTGAGTGAGTGAGTGAGTGAGTGAGTGAGTGAGTGAGTGAGTGAGTGAGTGAGTGAGTGAGTGAGTGAGTGAGTGAGTGAGTGAGTGAGTGAGTGAGTGAGTGAGTGAGTGAGTGAGTGAGTGAGTGAGTGAGTGAGTGAGTGAGTGAGTGAGTGAGTGAGTGAGTGAGTGAGTGAGTGAGTGAGTGAGTGAGTGAGTGAGTGAGTGAGTGAGTGAGTGAGTGAGTGAGTGAGTGAGTGAGTGAGTGAGTGAGTGAGTGAGTGAGTGAGTGAGTGAGTGAGTGAGTGAGTGAGTGAGTGAGTGAGTGAGTGAGTGAGTGAGTGAGTGAGTGAGTGAGTGAGTGAGTGAGTGAGTGAGTGAGTGAGTGAGTGAGTGAGTGAGTGAGTGAGTGAGTGAGTGAGTGAGTGAGTGAGTGAGTGAGTGAGTGAGTGAGTGAGTGAGTGAGTGAGTGAGTGAGTGAGTGAGTGAGTGAGTGAGTGAGTGAGTGAGTGAGTGAGTGAGTGAGTGAGTGAGTGAGTGAGTGAGTGAGTGAGTGAGTGAGTTTGAGTAAGGCTGGAACATTACATAAGTATAGATATCAATTGAGGTCAGTAACCTGCAATCTGTTGCCAACTATTTTGAAATGAGACTATTTTGAAATTTCTTTCAATGACCCACGTACAGCGCTATTTTTGGTATAAAACCATTTTTTGTTGAATATATTTCACTTAACTATTTTTTCATTTTTTTCTTGGTTTTTTGCGTTTAAAAAAGGTAAATTTCTATTCCATGCAAATTGTTTAATTTTTATCCGGAAAAATGTATCTCTACTTTGTTCATTTTTTTCTTTTCGTGCCTTCCGTTATTATATTCGTGGTTTGAATTATTAACAACCAAGCGTTAAAAACGTAATTTTTTCATAAATCCCTTCATTTATTGACGAACCGATATCATGTGACGGCGATGTTTAAATTAAGTAAAAAGGCTACTTCAAGTTCAATTATTTTTTCACCTTTTCAAGAATAAGTTAAGGTTTCTTTAAAATTACAATTTATTTGAAATATTATTTCCAGCTGAAATGTTATGAAAATAAGAAATAATTGAGTGAGTTTATATTAACTTTTATAGTGATCAACATAAATTGTCTATTAACTTGTTTTATTGAAAAATTATACATTTCATATTTTAAATCCTTTAAATTAACCTCCGTGTTTGCTTGCTTGCTGATCCATACGTTGGGACACTATACCACCAAAAAAACCAGCTTCCTGTTATCCAATCAGGTTAAAACTAAGTGGGTTTATTTGTCACGGTGTACGTCACATTCTCTTAAATTGTTAGTTTAATTGTACAAAATATAAAAGAATTATTGATTAAAATCAATGAAATCTTTACTTTTTTTAGAATTAGACATTTTATGTAAAAAACCAAGCCATCAGTTCTAGGTTATTTTGTAAAAAGATAATTAATTTTGAATTTTAAAATTTTTTAATAAAATATTGGTTTATTCCCTATTGATCCGAAAATAGCTTATATTTTGAATCCTCAGAATCGAGTTGAAATTTGGTGTGTTAGTTTATTGCTGCGGACTTCACATTCTATTAAATTGTCATATTGATTGGACAACATTTGAGTAAATTATAGAATAAAATCAATTAAAACTTAAAAATAATTAAAAAATCAAATATTTTATGTTGTGTCACGCCCGTGTATGAGACACAGCAGACATGCAAATTTTAGTTGTATATAGCTTTGTGTGCGTGTGCTATTTTTAAATCCTTTATATTATTTTCGATTGTCTTCCCGTCGGTCACAAACTTTGAGTCTCAAAATTAACTCACTTCCCGTTATCCGATCGAGCTGAAATTTGGCACATCGACTTGGGCTGCGAGACAATTGAATCTATCAAAATTTCAGTTTGATCGGAAATTGTATAATTAAGTTTTTCAAAAAACACCAAATTTTAACGGATTTTTAATTTTTGAATTTGGCTCTGGGCTGTAAAAGGAATTAGTACCGGAAATCTAGGATCGTATATAAAGGATTTATAATAAAAACTTTGTTTTTATGGGTTAGTTTTTTAAGTGCTTGCTGTTATTATAGGTACGCGAAATAAATTTGAATGTCTAAACAGTTTCCTAGGCTCGTTGTAACCTTATTGTTGTTTTAGCTTGTATCATATGATGCCGAGAACCAATCAGATTTAAATATTTTGCGCGTCCGAACTCTACTCGAAAATTGCAATTCTCTCTTCAAGTTTACGAAATGACAAGCTATATCTACAAATTGAACAATCACAGGCTACCGATTGTTAAATTTGTAGATATAGCCTGTAGTTACAAAATTTGAAGAGAGAATTGCGATTGTCGAGTAGAGTTTGGACGTGTGAAGCTTCGTTTTGTTTGGACGATTAACTTTTATCTTTTTTAGTAATTGAAGATTATTATTATTGAATTGATAGAGTTATAAGTTTATTGAACCTCCCAATTCAAACATTCTTTAACGGTCGCTGTTATTATAGTTACGCTGCCTGAATTTAAATGTCTAAACAGTTTCCCAGGCTCGTTGTAACCTTACTGCTGTTTTAGCTTGTATCACATGATGCCGAGAGCCAATCAGTTTTAAACGTTTTGCGCGTCCGAACTCTACTCGAAAATTGCAATTCTCTCTTCAAGTTTACGAAATGACAAGCTATATCTACAAATTGAACAATCACAGGCTACCGATTGTTAAATTTGTAAATAGAGCCTGTAGTTACAAAATTTGAAGAGAGAATTGCAATTGTCGAGTAGAGTTTGGACGTGTGAAGCTTTGTTTTGTTTGGACTTTTAACTTTTATCTTTTTTAGTAATTAAAGATTATTATTAATGAATTGATAGAGTTATAAGTTTATTGAACCTCCCAGTTCAAACATTCTTTAACGGTCGCTGTTATTATAGTTACGCTGCATGAATTTAAATGTCTAAACAGTTTCCCAGGCTCGTTGTAACCTTACTGCTGTTTTAGCTTGTATCACATGATGCCGAGAGCCAATCAGTTTTAAACGTTTTGCGCGGTAGCCTGTGATTGGTTAATTTGTAGATATAGCCTGTCGTTTCGTAAATTTGAAGAAAATTGCGATTATCGAGTAGTTCGGACATGTGAAACTTTGTTTTGTAGAAATTCAATATTATCTCGTGTTGGGATGCCTAATTTCTTTTTTAGTAATTAAATTTATTTATTATTGACTTGATAGATTTTTAAGTTTATTGAACCACACAGTTCAAACATTCTTCAACGGCCGCGGCTATTATCAGAGTAATATTCGTGACAATCAGTTTTTGGTTTCTTTGAAAAAGTCAATATTTAATTTTAAACTTTAAAAAATTTTAATAAATTATTTGTTTATTTTATAATTATTGAAATAGTTTATATTTTCAATTCTCACAATCGAGTTGAAATTTGGTGGGTTCATTTCTTGCTTCGGACTTTACATTCTATTAGATTTTCAGATCGATTGGCCATACGTTGGGACCCTTTACCAGTTAAAAAAACCAACTTCCCGTTTTTCAATCAAGTTGAAATTTGGTGAGTTTATTAGTTGTCGCGGACTTGACATTCTTTTAAATTTTCAGATTGATTGGACAAAACATTTGAATGAAATAAAAAATAAAATTAGTTAAAACTTGAAATTTTCTAAAAATTACGAATTTTTTTTAGAGAAATAAACCACCAGTTTTTAATTTATATAAAGAAACAATATTTAATTTTTTAAATTAAAAATTTGGAATAAAATATTTGTTTATTTCATATTGATTCCAAAGTGTTTTATATGTTCAATCTTCACATACTTCACATATCAAGTATTTAGAAAAGTGTGGTTGCTTGTTTTTTATATACTTATTATCACAAAACTTGACATTCTTTAAATTTTCAGATTGATTGGACAAAACATTTGAATGAAATAAAAAATAAAATTAGTTAAAACTTGAAATTTTCTAAAAATTACGAATTTTTTTGTAGAGAAATAAACCATCAGTTTTTAATTTATATAAAGAAACAATATTTAATTTTTTAAATTAAAAATTGTCGCTGTGGACTTTACATTCTATAAAATTGTCAGATTGATTTGTGAAAATATAAGCAAATTATAGAATAAAATTACACTGCTCAACAAATAAATAGGCGTTTAAAGCTGTTTTGGTTTTGTTGAATGATTTTATATTTTTAAAAGTGCTTATTCCGAAAGACTTTTATTTTGTTCCAGCACGTCAGGTTTTTTTGCAAAACGCTCTTGAAGTTGCAAAAAAGTCGTTTTTAGGGGTACTGTGGAGTCGTATACAAAAATGTACAAAAATGCTATCCGGATGTTCTTGACTGATTTCTATGTATGTATACGTGAATAAAACGATAAAAAACCCAAATATTTCTAGACCGTCCGGTTTTTTTTAAACGACAAATTTAAAAAAAAAGTGCTTTTCATTGACTATTTTTTAGTTATAAAGAAATACGTTCAAATTATACATAAATTTTCATAAATAATAATATTATTAATAATTAAAATAAGAGGAATAATAATTGCAAAATACAAAATGTCGTTAATAATAATTTCATTAAATATTTCCGCAAAGCGTCAAACTTTCCAATAATAGGATTAATCATAACTCAATATAAACAAGTTGAAAATAAATAAATCAGCCATTGAAGGTTGGGTTTTTTGTAGGCTGTTTGCTGTTTTTTTCATTATCAGCCATTAAAGTTTGGGTATTTTAGGCTTTTTTTCACTATCACCCAAAATATGCTGTTTTTTTCGTAGGTTGTTTTTCCTGATCACATCCAATATATATGTGTTTTTCGTATTCGGTTTTTTCACTATCACACAATAAATTTGGTTTATTTCGTAGGCAATTTTTCGTCCATTTAAGGTTTTTTTCGTAGGCAGTTTTTCCAAAATCATCCAATCAATTAGAAGACCATTCTAACACGTTTTGAAGTGAAAAATCATCTGCTACTGGCTGAAATAGTCACATGTTCCGCCTGCGAAGCGTGCGTAAAGTTTTACTATATAAACGCATTGGTGTTGTTTTTGAGCTTAGAGTGCTATTTGAGTGCGACTACCTTTACTATTAATATGTAAAAACTCACACGCTTCGCGCGCGAAGCGTGCGTCAAGTGCTGGTTCACTACTATAAAAGCGCAATGATTTATTATGTATTATGTATTATGTCACCCGATTAGCATCTGCAGGTCTGAAAAAACTCATTTTGATAGATTATGAGACGCTGAACACGGTTTGTTAGGGCACTTTTTTGTTAAAATGTTTAAATAAAAAGTTATTAACCGCGAAAGTTTAACGCTTTGCGGATATATATAATGCATCGTACGTCATCTTTCAATATAAACAAGTTGAAAATAAATAAATCTTCGAAGTAGAAAGCCGGCGGGTTTTTCCCAATTTTAAGAAGCTGTAAATTATTATTAACGACATTTTACTATTTTGCAATTATTATTATTCTTATTTTAATTATTATTATTAACGAAGATTAACTATTTTGATAATATTATTCTGATTATTGGAAAGTTCGACGCTTTGCGGATACATTTAATGAAATTATTATTAACGACATTTTACTATTTTGCAATTATTATTCCTCTTATTTTAATTATTAATAGTATTATTATTTACGAAAATTAACTAATGAAATTATTATTAACGACATTATTTATTTTAATACATTATATATAATATATTATTATATTAAATAAAAAGTTATTAGCCGCGAAAGTTTAAAGCTTTGCGAATATAATTTGAGCATACGTCATAACTCATTATAAACAAGTTGAAAATAAATAAATCACCGAAGTAGTACATCGGCGGGTTTTCCCAATATCATCCATTGAAGATTGGGTTTTTTGTAGGAGTTTTTTTTCATTATCAGCCATTAGAAGTTGTGTTGTTTCTTAGGCTTTTTTTCACTAGCTTTTTTTCACTATCACCCAAAATAGGTCGTTCATTTCGTAGGCGGTTTTTTCACTATCACCCAATACATGTTGTTTTTTTCGTAGGCTGTTTTTCCAATACCATCAAAAAAATAGTGTTTTTCATAGGCGGTTTTTTTCACTATCACCCACTTAACATAAATTTTTTCGTAGGCTGTTTTTTCCAAATCAACCATTAAAGGTTTTTTTACTTAGGCATTTTTTCCTAATTCATCCATTCAAATAGTAGACTATTTCAAAACGTGTCCAAGTGAAAAATCATCTGCTACTATTTATTTTAGTCACACGCTTCGCTTGCGAAGCGTGCGTAACGTTATTACTATATTATCGCATTGGTGTTGTTTTTGTGCTTATACTGCTATTTGAGTGCGACTACCATTACTATCAATATGTAAAAACTCACACGCTTCGCACGCGAAGCGTGCGTCAAGTGCTGGTCCCTACTATAAAAGCGCAATGATGTATGTATTATGTCACCCGATTAGCATCTGCAGGTCTGAAAAAACTCACGTTGATAGATTATGAGACGTAGAACACGGTTTGTTATGGCACTTTTTTGCTAAAATGTTTAAATAAAAAGTTATTAGCGGCGAAAGTTTAACGCTATGCGGATATATATAATGCATCGTACGTCATCTTTCAATATAAACAAGTTGAAAATAAATAAATCTTCGAAGTAGAAAGCCGGCGGGTTTTTCCCAATTATAATTATATAAAAATATAAATTATTCCAATATTTTTATTATTAATAATATTATTAATAAAGAAAATTAACTAATTTGCTAATATTATTCCTATTATTGGAAAGTTCGACGCTTTGCGGATATATTTTGAGCATACGTCATAACTCAATATAACAAGTTGAAAATAAATAAATCACCGAAGTAGTACATCGGCGGGTTTTCCCAATATCAGCCATTGAAGGTTGGGTTTTTTTGTAGGCTGTTTTTTCATTATCAGCCATTAAAGTTTGGGTTTTTCTTAGGCTTTTTTTCACTATCACCCATTAAAGTTTGGGTTTTTTCTTAGGCTTTTTTTTCACTATCACCTAAAATATGTTGTTATTTTCGTAGGCTGTTGTTTTCGATACTATCCATTTAATATTGTGTTTTTCATGGGCGGTTTTTTCACGATCACCCAATAAATGTTGTTTTTTTCCAATCATATCAAATTAATATTGTGTTCTTCGTAGTCGGTTTTTCCACTATCACACAATAAATGTGGTTTTTTTCGTAGGCTATTTTTTGCAATATAGACCATTTTAGGTTTTTTTTGTAGGCATTTTTTCCAAAATCTTCCAATCAAATAGAAGACCATTCCAAAACGTTTTCAAGTTAAAAATCATCTGCTACTGGCTGACATAGTCACATGCTTCGCTTGCAAAGCGTGCGTAAAGTTATTAATATAATAGCGCTTTGGTGTTGTTTTTGAGCTTAAAGTGTGATTTGATTGTGACTACCTTTACTATTAATATGTAAAAACTCACACGCTTCGCGAAGCGTGCGTCAAGTGCTGGTCCCTACTATAAAAGCGCAATGATGTAATATGTATGTATTATGTCACCCGATTAGCATCTGCAGGTCTGAAAAAACTCACGTTGATAGATTATGAGACGCTGAACAAGGTTTGTTGGGGCACTTTTTTGTTAAAATGTTTAAATAAAAAGTTATTAGCCGCGAAAGTTTAACGCTTTGCGGATATATATATAATGCATCGTACGTCATCTTTCATTATAAACAAGTTGAAAATAAATCACCAAACTAGAAGGCCGGCGGGTTTTCCCAATTTTGAGATTACGTCATCAAACAATATAAACATTAAACAAGTTGAAAATAAACAAATCATCGAAGGCGTGTTTTTCCAATAGTTTTTAAATAACGCCATCACACATTATAAACAAGTTGAAAATAAATAGAGGTGGTTTTATTCGTAGGCGGTCTTCCCAATATCAGCCAATAATGGTTGTTTTTTTCGTAGGCGGTTTTTTCAAATTTAGCCATTCAAAGAGAAGACCATTCCGCAACGTTTCCAAGTGAAAAAGCATCTACGATCTCTACTATAAAAGCGCAATGATGTATTTATTATGTATGTATTATGTCACCCGATTAGCATCTGCAGGTCTGAAAAAACTCACGTTGATAGATTAGGTTTGTTATGGCACTTTTTTGCTAAAATGTTTAAATAAAAAGTTATTAGCCGCGAAAGTTTAACGCTATGCGGATATATATATAATGCATCGAACGTTATCTTTCAATATAAACAAGTTGAAAATAAATAAATCACCGAAGTAGTAGTCGGCGGGTTTTCCCCAATTTTAAACAAGTTGTAAATTATCATTAACGACATTTTACTATTTGGCAATTATTATTCCTCTTATTTTAATTATTAATAATATTATTATTTACGAAAATCAACTAATTTGCTAATATTATTCCTATTATTGGAAAGTTCGACGCTTTGTGGATATATTTAATGAAATTATTATTAACGACATTATTTATTTTAATAACGACATTATTTATTTTAATAGATTATATATAATAATTAATATATTAAATAAAAAGTTTAACGCTTTGCGAATATAATATGAGCATACGTCATAACTCATTATAAACAAGTTGAAAATAAATAAATCACCGAAGTAGTACATCGGCGGGTTTTCCCAATATCAGCCATTGAAGATTGGCTTTTTTTAGGCGTTTTTTTTTTTATTATCAGCCATTAAAAGTTGGTTGTTTCTTAGGCTTTTTTTCACTATCACCCAAAATATGTTGTTCATTTCGTAGGTGGTTTTTTCACTATCACCCAATAAATTTTGTTTTTTTCGTAGGCTGTTTTTCCTATACCATCAAATAAACAGTGTTTTTCATAGGCGGTTTTTTCACTATCACCCAATTAACATGGTTTTTTTCGTAGGCTGTTTTTTCCTAAATCATCCAATCAAATAGAAGACCATTCCAAAACGTGTCCAAGTGAAAAATCATCTGCTACTAACTATTTTAGTCTCACGCTTCGCTTGCGAAGCGTGCGTAAAGTTATTACTATATTAGCGCATTAGTGCTGTTTTTGTGCTTAGAGTGCGGTTTGAGTGCGACTAATATGTAAAAACTAACACGCTTCGCGCGCGAAGCGTGCGTCAAATGCTGGTTTATGTATAAATGTCTAACAAATCATGTTTTTTTATCTAAAATACATTTATTAGTAAGCACTAAACACATTTCTTGCTATTAATAAGAATTCTTCTAGTACATTTCCTTTTTGGAAGCAGCTGGAAGGTCTCTCTGAAACGTCCTTCCAGATTTTCCAACAAGCGGAAATGTACCAAAAACGTCTCACTGGGAAGAAGAAATGTGTTTAATGCTTACTATTGAATGTATTTTATATAACATAACAAGTATTGCTACGCATTTCCTAACATAAAGGCGCAATGCTGTAGTATGTATTATGTATTATGTCACCCGATTAGCATCTGCAGGTCTGAAAAAACTCACGTTTATAGATTATGAGACGCTGAACACGGTTTGTTAAAGCACTTTTTTGTTAAAATGTTTAAATAAAAAGTTATTAGCCGCGAAAGTTTAACGCTTTGCGGATATATATAATGCATCGTACGTCATCTTTCAATATAAACAAGTTGAAAATAAATAAATCACCGAATTAGTAGTCGGCGGGTTTTTCCCAATTTTAAACAAGCTGTAAATTATTATTAACGACATTTTACTATTTTGCAATTATTATTCCTCTTATTTTAATTATTATTATTAAAGAAGATTAACTATTTTGCTAATATTATTCCGATTATTGGAAAGTTCGACGCTTTGCGGATATATTTAATGAAAATATTATTAACGATATTTTACTATTTTGCAATTATTATTCCTCTTTTTTTAATTATTAATAATATTATTATTAACGAAAATTAACTAATTTGCTAATATTATTCCTATTATTGGAAAGTTCGACGCTTTGCGGATATATTTATTGAAAATATTATTAACGATATTTTACTATTTTGCAATTATTATTCCTCTTATTTTAATTATTAATAATATTATTATTAACGAAAATAAACTAATTTGCTAATATTATTCCTATTAGTGGAAAGTTCGACGCTCTGCGGAAATATTTTGAGCATGCGTCATAACTCAATATAAACAAGTTGAAAATAAATAAATCACCGAAGTAGTACATCGGCGGGTTTTCCCAATATCAGCCATTGAAGGTTGGGTTTTTTTTGTAGACGGTTTTTTTCAATATCAGCCATTAAAGGTTGGGTTTTTTCTTAGGCTTTATTCCGTATCACCCAAAATACGTTGTTTTTTCGTAGGCTGTTGTTTTCGATACTATCCATTTAATATTGGGTTTTTTGTAGGCGGTTTTTTCACGTTCACCCAATAAATGTGTTTTTTTCGTAGGCTGTTGTTTTCGATACTATCCATTTAATATTGTGTTTTTCGTAGGCGGTTTTTTCACGATCACCCAATAAATGTTGTTTTTTTTGTAGGCTGTTGTTTTTGATACTATCTATTTAATATTGTGTTTTTCGTAGGCGGTTTTTTCACGATCACCCAATAAATGTTGTTTTCTCGTAGGCTGTTGTTTTCGATACTATCCATTTAATATTGTGTTTTTCGTAGGCGGTTTTTTCACTATCACACAATAAATGTGTTTTTTTTCGTAGGCTATTTTTTCCAACATCGCCCATTTAAGGTTTTTTTCGTAGGCAGTTTTTCCTACATCATCCAATCAATTAGAAAACCATTCCAAAACGTTTTGAAGTGAATAATCTTCTGCTACTGGCTGAAATAGTCACATGCTGTGCTTCCGAAGCGTGCGTAAAGGTATTACTATATAAGCGCATTGGTGTTGTTCTTGAGCTTAGATTGCTAATTGAGTGCGACTACCTTTACTATTAATATGTAAAAACTCACACGCTTCGCGCGCGAAGCGTGTGAATTATAAGTAAATTTGCACCTATTTCTTTATGACTTGACGATAACACAAAAAAAGTTTTTTCATAATAAAATTTGAGTTTAAAAACAAACGGACGGTCTAAAAATATTTAAAATACTTGACGTTTTTTCAGGTATAGGGAAAACCGGTGCTAGTTGTAACATTTTTTTCTTTTTTTGCTGGAGTGACTAAACTATTGAGTATTTTAATTCGAAAAAGCTTTTAAATGTGAAATCATCTATCTGATAATATACTCCCACACTATGTTTTCTTAAATCTATAATTAATTTGTATTTATAGCACTTTTAGCGGAGATAGTCGCCTGTTACAACTTACCCCGTTTCTTAGGACAAGTTGTAACTCGTTTGGGGCAAGTAGTAACGCCATATTAAAACAACAAGTTTTATTACAAATAATAAAAAATGTATTTTTTACGAACTAATGGGGCAAATACTTACTGTTTTCTTTCACAGCAATAATCATTTTATTCGTCGCAGAGGATTTACTTGGGTTAATCAAACTTTTTATAAGCTCAATCATCAAGACTTTTTTTAACATTCAGAATCTATGTTTTCATTGAAAACCTTTTTCTTCGCTTTATCAATCTTTGTCTTTTCAGGTCAATTCGACTTTGCTTTACCTTTGCCCATTTCCGTTCTTTTGTTTTCTAGTTTAGCTTCTTGTTTCTGTTTTTTTATCATTTTCTTTTTAAATTATCTCTCCAGAGTTTTCTTCTCTGGAGTGTCGGTCAAAACAGCTGACTTTCACTTACGTACAGCCCTGTTTGTTTTTTTTCTTGGTGGTGCTTTAGGTAGAGGTCTGATCTTTGAAGGTGAAAAACCAGTAGATATATGTTGAATACCTAAAAGGTCTGGACGATCAGTAAAAAAAGCTCCAGCAAAATCAGAATTTTGAACGATGCTTGGATTCAACGGCCTAAATCCAGTTGTTCTGAAACCGCTTATAATATTGCTTGGATTCAGAGCCAGCCAGTGGCAAACTATCCCTGACTATTTCAGGAATGCCATAAATGGTTATAGATTTCCCTGCATTGCTAGCCATCTAAGAAGTTTGAGTTCTGTTAACATAGTTTTTAAACGGACCTTACACACCTACGTCCAAAGACTGCAATTTGTGGGAGCAATGCGTTGGAAATGGCAGCATGATAATGTGGTGTTCTTTGTCCTTTCTAACTATTTCAATGTTGACATGGAAGCTATGATTAGCCTGTAAAAAAAGAACTGGAACCTGTTCTGTTGGTTTTCCGTGCTGAATGAAGTGTTCAATGAATTTGACAAATTCATTTTCAGTCATCCAGTTTGAACTGTTGCCAGCTCCAATACAATCAGGTGGGCCACTCTGGATGAACAAATTCGTGTAACGAATTCGCGGAAACACGAACGTGAGAGGAACACTATTGCCTGCAGCGTTCACAGCGCAAACAAGAGTCACAAGCGTTCCTCTTTCATAGCTCCAACTTGTTTTTGACCTCGTGCGGCTTCAGCTATTTTGTTTGGTTTCTAAACGTGACGTGAGGGAAAACTATTTTTTATTATTTTTACGTTCTCAGCACACCAAAATACATATAAATTAGTTGAAAACATCTAGACAGGTTTTTTGTTGTTGACCTGTGTTATTAAAACCTCAAACAAATTTAAAAACTAACACTTTTTATAGAAAAAAAATTAAAAAGAGGGATATTTAAATTTAAATTTAAAAACTTGTTAATAAAATAGTCGTTTATTTCATATTGATACAAAAATAACTTATGTTTTCGATCTTCAAAATTGAGTCGCAATTTTTTTGATTTTTTGCTGTAGACTTTACATTTTATTAAATTTTCAAATTGATTGAACAACATTCGAGTGAATTATATAATAAAATCAATTAAAACGTTAAAAAAATTTACATTAAAAAATTTATGTAAAGAAACAAACTTTTAATTTTTAGTATATTTAAAGAAAGCGACATTTATTTTCAAAATTTTCAATAAGAAATGTGTTTGTTCCATATTGATTCAAAAGCTTCTTAAATTTTCAATCCTCACATACTTCACATATTAAGTATTTAAAAGACTGTGGTCATTGTTTACATTAACATTTTTAATACTTTAGACAAATAAACAGGCGTATGTTCAAATCAAAGATTAACACTACAGGGCTTTTTATTATTAAACTGAAAAAATAGCTTGCAAGAGACGTATAGCCAGGTTTATTTAGATTAATATATGTGGATGAAAACGATCCAAAATAAAAATTTTGTTTTCAATATGTGTGTTGGAACTAATTAGGAATTTAATATTGTTTAATTTTTATTTTTATTTTTATGCAAATAAAAGTATTTTTCATTGTAAATAAATTTTAATAAATACCTGTACAGTGTTTTCTTATTAAAAAAACTAAAAATAATTTAATGTCTAGCACGATTTTTATAATTTTCATGATCACAAAATAAGGGAAACATGCAAGACTGCAATTTTTCTCTGAGGCAAAACTACTTTCCACCTGCATCCACGATTAGAACCAGATGTAGTCCCCGCTGCCCGCAAAATTCATGGTAATACAAATTATTGTAAAACATTCCATTGTGAAGATAATTTATTGTGAAATAAAAAAAGTTTAAAACTTCTAATTTCATTTCTAAGCAACAAAATTTTAGATTTAGTAAATTTGTCAAAAACAGAATTCAAGAATCCATATATACTAGAAATAGACCGTTAAAAATGAGGGTTTTTCAAAATCTCATTATATATTATTTTATGATTGCAGCACCACCTGTTTTGATCTTTATGACTCACAGTGTACAATTTCGTAATAATTTTTATTGCACGCCTGCGCACACTAATTTTAGCAACTGCTGACTGTTGACCACCGCGACCGCCACGTTATGCGAAATTGCTAACACTCACACATACATACAGACAGACATCGGAAATTAGGTATGTTGGAATTAAGCTAAGGTAGGTCTATATAAATATAATACAGTCGCTAGATGGCAGTTTTCTAGCTTTCTTGATAACCAACATAAAATGAACAACTTTCTTAGCGTCTAAACTGTTGAATGAAATTCTTCAAGTTATTTAGCCAGAACAGAATTATTTATTACTAAGATAAATCAATTTTGTTTTGATTAGAAGAAAAGAAATAGAGTGATAGAAAGAGAGAGAGAAAGAGAGAAAGAGAGAAAGAGAGTAGAGGAGAGGAGAGGAGAGGAGAGGAGAGGAGAGGAGAGGAGAGGAGAGGAGAGGAGAGGAGAGGAGAGGAGAGGAGAGGAGAGGAGAGGAGAGGAGAGGAGAGGAGAGGAGAGGAGAGGAGAGGAGAGGAGAGGAGAGGAGAGGAGAGGAGAGGAGAGGAGAGGAGAGGAGAGGAGAGGAGAGGAGAGGAGAGGAGAGGAGAGGAGAGGAGAGGAGAGGAGAGGAGAGGAGAGGAGAGGAGAGGAGAGGAGAGGAGAGGAGAGGAGAGGAGAGGAGAGGAGAGGAGAGGAGAGGAGAGGAGAGGAGAGGAGAGGAGAGGAGAGGAGAGGAGAGGAGAGGAGAGGAGAGGAGAGGAGAGGAGAGGAGAGGAGAGGAGAGGAGAGGAGAGGAGAGGAGAGGAGAGGAGAGGAGAGGAGAGGAGAGGAGAGGAGAGGAGAGGAGAGGAGAGGAGAGGAGAGGAGAGGAGAGGAGAGGAGAGGAGAGGAGAGGAGAGGAGAGGAGAGGAGAGGAGAGGAGAGGAGAGGAGAGGAGAGGAGAGGAGAGGAGAGGAGAGGAGAGGAGAGGAGAGGAGAGGAGAGGAGAGGAGAGGAGAGGAGAGGAGAGGAGAGGAGAGGAGAGGAGCGAGAGAAAAAAGAGTACTCAAATACGTCGCACACACCGTAAAATTAAAGCCACCCACGACATTTTGGGTAAATAATCTGACGACATTGTCGGATTAAAATATTTTGGTTATTCTTGGTTTACTTTTGGCCGATAGACAAATAAATACGGCATGCTCAATTGATTCTGTATTTACATCTACATTAACAAGCAAAAAAATGTAAAGCTATTCAAAAGAGATAGAGAGAAGAGAGAGAAAAGAGATTCAGAGATAGAAACAATAAATGGGAGAGAGAGAATGAGAGAGAGAAGAGAGAGAAATAATTAATAAACAAAAAACCCCGTTTTTTAAAAATCCTTTATAATTGTGTAATTCGGCGACCGAGGGGTTGTCCACTTAAAAAAATTTTCGTACACTTTTAAAATTTACGCAAAAATTCCAAAGAAAATCCAAAAAATTAAAAATAACGCCAAAATTCCAAACTACCCGAAAATTAAAAAATAATTCAAAAAAACTCCAAATAACGCAAAAAATCCAAAATGATCCAGAATATTTTGTAAAATATGAAAAAATTCCAGAATATTTCAAAAATATGGAAAATTTTCAAAAATATGGAAAAATTTCAAAATTATGGAAAAATTTCAAAAATATGGAAAAATTTCAAAAAATATGGAAAAATTTCAAAAATATAGAAAAATTTCAAAAATATGGAAAAATTTCAAAAATTATTAAGATCTTTTAAACAAAACTCAAAAGTATTTTACGCATAACCAAATTTTAAAATAATGTAATATCGATCGGACGACGCAAATTCTGGTTTACTTTCTCCTGCACGCAGGCCCGTAGCCAGCTAGGCTGGAAAAGGGTGCATGTGCCTTTGCAAAGAAAAAACAAATCACTGTGTAGCATTTGAAATTATATTACAAAAACAGCATTTGCACCCTTTATTTTCACATTTTTCTTAAACTGATTTCTTGTCTGAGTCTGCTTGTCCGGATCCAATAAGAAGAAATATATATATATATATATATATATATATATATATATATATATATATATGTATATATATATATATATATATATATATATATATATATATATATATATATATATATATATATATATGTATATATATATATATATATATATATATATATATATATATATATATATATATATATATATAAGAACATGTCCTGACTGACTGACTGAATGACTGATAATCAACGCCGAGCTCAAATGCCTCATCCTAGAAACGTGAAATTTGGAACTTATATTACTTTTATTGCGTGAGCATCCAGTAAGAAAGGATTTTTGAAAATTTTGCTCCTGAGGGGAAGAAGCTGGAAAACAATGTATATCTCGAAAACCAAAAATTAGGAGATTTTGAAATTTGGTATATAGATTCTTCTTGAAAAATAAAAAGATACGTGTTTCATAATTTTTTAAAATTCGGTTTCCCGGATTTCAAATGTGGGTTGGAAAATTGGGTTATTTGGTTTTTAAAGTAGCTGCTACTCAAAAACTGTGAATGCTACAGGAGTAAAAATTAGTATTTAGTTTCTATTTCAAAAATAATAAAATAGAAGTTCTAGCATTTTTTGAAAATTTGGTTTCCAGGACTTCAAATGTGGGATGGAAAATAGGGTTATTTGTTTTTTAAAGTAAATGCTACTCAAAAACTGTAAATATCACAGATGTAAAAATTTGTATTTAGTTTCTATCCTAAAAATAAAGATATACGTGTTTTACCATTTTTTTAAAAATTAGTATTTGGTTTCTATTCCAGAAATAATGATATACGTGTCTTACCATTTTTTGAAAATTTGGTTTCCAGGACTTCAAATGTGGGGTGGAAAATAGGGTTATTTGGTTTTTAAAGTAACTGCTACTCAAAAACTGTAAATGCTACAAAAGTAAAATTAGTATTTAGTTTCTACTCTAAAAATAATGATATACGTGTTTCACCATTTTTTGAAAACTTGGTTTCCAGAACCTCAAATGTGAAGTGGAAAAAGGGTTATTTGATTTTAAAATAACTGCTACTCAAAAACTGTAAGTGCTACAGATGTAAAAATTAGTATTTTGAGGTTTTGTGCCGGTTAAAAGTAGATGAGTTCAGTTTATCACCGGACGGACGGGCCAAGCCGTTATTTCAGGGTCTTCATACGGCCCTGCCCAAACCTTAAATCAAGGTGGGACGGGACAAGATTTTTAACCAAGTATATAGACGTGTTAGTGATTTTAGGGTGTTCAGACGGGCCGGGCTAAACCTGAAGTCAAAGTGGGACAGGCCGAAGTTTTTCATCAAGTATATAGAACTTCTAGGCCTGTAAAAACGGGCCGGGCTCATATTAGACGGGCCGTGCCGGGCCAGGAATTTCGCTTTTTGAAACGGGCTGGGCCAAGTTGTCGACGGGCCGAGCCGAGACCTAAAAAATTGATCCGTGCAGTACTCTACTATGTATGCAGAGTTCAAATTCTCTAATTTCATGCGAGCGAAGCCGCTACGGGCACTGCTAGTATATATATATATATATATATATATATATATATATATATATATATATATATTCTTTATAGCACACTCCGTTAAAAACTATGGCCCACTTGGCGTTTATAAATTTTTTTATGGTGCCCTCGATTTTGCGGTAATTGAAAGACGTGAGACTTGTTTCAGATGTTTTATTTGGCTTACTGCAGTTTTGGAAATCCTTTTCCATCTACAGAGCCCAAAGTAATAAACTAAAAGTCAGCGTAAAATAAGAAACGGAAGCAAGACGAATCAAAACAAGTTAAATTAAATTAAATTAGAGTTCGAAACAAATTAAATTAAATTCCATTAGAATTACTTAATTTGAAGTAATCTTGTTTTTGTTTTACTTTTGCACTCTTGTACAATTGCACTGGCTGCCGCTCACTAAGCGTGTCGAATATAAAATCGGTCCGCTAACTTTTGCTACATGAGTAAAAATTAGTATTTAGTTTCTACTCCAAAAATAATGATATACGTGTTTAAGCATTTTTTGAAAATTTGGTTTCCAGGACTTCAAATGTGGGGTGGAAAATAGGGTTATTTGGTTTTTAAAGTAACTCGAAAACTGTAGATGCTACAAAGGTAAAATTAGTATTTAGCCGTTATTTTAGGGTCTTCATACAACCCTGCCCAAACCTTAAATCAAGGTGGGACAGGCCGAGATTTTTAACGAGCTGGGCCAAGTTGTCGACGGGCCGATCCGAGACCTAAAAAATTGATCCGTGCAGTACTCTACTATGTATGCACGGTTCAAATTCTCTAATTTCATGCGAGCGAAGCCGCACTGCTAGTAAAAAAATAAAATTCAAAATTTTCTTCAACAATCGCAGGCTCCCCATTTTTCATTCCAATAATTAACAATAGAATCAACATTATAATTCAAACGTCATAATGATTCTCGTCCACGTTTTCATCATAACCATCTGATAACTATCATCACCATTTGTATTGTCACCCACGAAGTCTCTATTACACTCATCCCCTTATCATCAGCACATTCTTTCCAAAAGTGGGAATGAAGTGCTATAAAAAAAATAACCTGTGATGTAATATTGAATTTTTTCAAAATATTATTTCCCCCCGTTCTTTATTGTGACGGGATTCTGCTCGGGTATTGATGCCTGACGACGAAAAAACTAACTCGAGACTATCAAGGTTTAAAATTTTATTAATATAACACAAACGACACTAATCGGACAGAGCTTCACCTCTCAAAATCGCACGAAGAAGAGAACCAAAATTCCAAACGCAAAATTTCCTTATATAGCCTAGCATCCGTGTCAATTTCAATCCACAAAAACCACCAATCCGAATGCAGCCTTAATTCCACGTGACCGTTTAACTAGCCCCACGTGACCGTTTGACTAGCCCCACGTGACCGTTTGACTAGCCCCACGTGACCGTTTGACTAGCCCCACGTGACTGTTTGATACACAAAAGTTTACAAAGGCAATATACATCAAAATCACCGCAACGAAGTAATAATATTAAACTAAACTCCTTTTCCAAACAGATAATTCGTTTTATAATTTGATATACTAAAAAGTTTTACATTAGCGACGATACAAATGGCTAGAAACGACACTTAGTCAAAAGGAATTATGATAATTACTTAAAGAGCCAATCACAACGCAGAACAAAAGCGCTTACGTCAACACTCAACAAATTTACAAGAAAGTGTGCTTAAAATATGTTACATTTCACGCTACAACTTATTTAATACTCATCCGAAATCGATAAAATTAGGTACCATTAAACGACTACACAATATCTATACAACGTACTAAAAATTATTACCAAAAACGTAATAGGAAAGACGCTAGAACCCGAAGCACACCAAAATCGAACAAGTTTGATTAATAAGCGAACCGACGCTACCTCTCTAGTCGGCGTTTTTTATCGCGCTCTCCGCCTAGTCCGCGCAATAAAGTTATTCATCTAAAAATTACAATCGACGATGGAGACAACCGTGACATTTATATATATACTAGCAGTGTCCGTCGCAGCTTCGCTAGCTTGAATTTAAGGAATTTGAACCGCGCATCCCTTCCCTAGTACTGCACGGGCCTATTTTTAGGGCCCGGCTTGGCCCGACCCGTCGACAACTTGGCCCGGCCCCTTTCATAAGCCAAAATTCCAGGCTCTGCCCGGCCTATTTAATTTGGGTCCAGGCTTAAAATTTCTATATACATGGCAAAAAATCAATAAACAATAAAGCCCTACATGGCTTTTTAGACCTGGTCCGGCTTTTTTAATAAGCAGACAATTCCAGGCTTAGTTTGTTATTTAGGCCCGAACTGACCCGTTTTATAAGTTCGCTATCCTGGAAACCAAATTTTCCAAAATGGTGAAACACTTTTTTATTTTTTAAGAAGAATCTAGTTACCAACAGCCCCGCAACTACGGTGGGGCGAGGTTGGCAAAGCCCCCCTAGAAGATATTTCGCCTCCCCTGGAAAATTTTAAGATAAGTAGTTTTTTGAAACTTATAAACCTGTTAACTGATACACTAGTAAATAGCTGCATAAGCGCAATAAATCGGACAAGGCACTTTCTTGAAGAGAAAGGTTGCTGTTATGATAAACGTAATTTAAAGTTATCTTGATAGTTTCAAATACCGGTACATTTGTGAAGAGACTTTCCACGTTCAAAGATGCAATAATGCCATTAGATGGTTGAGAACTTCTTAATCGATAAACTGAGAGGTACATTTTGAACTGTATGTTGATGGACAATATGGAGAGATCAGGTTATTAATAGATTTTGAGAGAGAATATACAGCAGTAGGACACTGCGATATAATAGGTCTTAATGGAAATCCGTTTTTATGTATTTTTATGTTGCCGTAAATATAAGCAGGGCCGTACTCGTCGATGATCTGGCAAAGCCGAGTGTCTGGACGTAATTGTGAATTAGGAATTGAAATCAATCTATTGACATTTCTCTTGAGATCGTCCAAAGAACTAGAACTGATTTTTTTAAACTTATTAGTATCCTGAAGAATAACATTGATTTTATTGATGTAATCAGAACGATTCATAAGAACGTGTGTGTTGGTTTTATCAGTCTTTCTGATAATTCTGAGGATAATACTATCTTTTGTCGTTTCGATAGACATGTCCCTCACGAGCCATGAGCACTTTGAGCCTCGGATTACATGTTAAAGAACCATTAGAAACAAACTGCATAATATTACGATACAACACTTCTAATTCAGTTTGCTTTACCAGAGGGTCGTATCTTTGCTGAACATGGCAGTTATAACCCATCTCTAACACTTCGAGTTCATCAGGAGTAGGTGTATACTCTGAGATATTCACAAAATTTTTAACTTTTTCTTTCAAAAAAATATTACCTCCATAGAGCCGAGAAAGCTTGCTCTGAATGACTGATTTTTTTTTTAGAATCAAGATGGTTAACAAAAGAAGTAATATACAAGTTAAGATCCGTTTGTAATGCAGAATCAGAAAATGAATCAAGTAAGGCGGTGCGTTGAGACGAATAACTCTTTTCCAACGAATCTAACTTATTACGGCATAATAGCAATTCATTTTTAACACGTTGTAGACCATAAACAGTTTTCCTATTCCGTTTGCAAGCAAAACGTTCAGTAGTGTCGTCATTGGCTGTCAAACAATCTTTAGGAGAACGCAAGTTAACTCCGTGACGAGGCAAATTGTAGGGTTTGGCCGCTTTGGAGTAGTTTAGTAATTTGTTTCTTGCATATAACAGTTCGACATTTTCTTGTACGCAAACTCTATTGAAGATAATTGCCCATTTTGTATTTGTTAATTTTTTCGCCAAAGACTCAAAACGTCGAAGGGAAGCCCGTTGTTGGGAAGATAGACTATTAACGAATTCCTTGTTTGCAGCCGTATTTACGTTTATTTGTAAAATATTTAAAAAGACAATTATGTTATAAAATAAATAAAATAAACTAAAAAGTCTAACTTATAAGTTTAAAGTAATAAACAGGGCTAACGCGTTTCGACAGTTAGTTTGTCATCATCAGATCCCGAAAAGAAAAAATAAAAAACATCGTCCATGTCGACATCTGCTATGGATCATGTCGTGGACCCTGAAAGTGAGAGCGGTGACGGCTCGCGACACGAAAGCGTTGGCTTCGGTAGATGCGACATTGTGTGACGACCGTGCTGTTTCAGCTGTGCCTAATGAGATTGTTTCGATAAATGAAGCAGTTAATGATGAAAATGTTCTTTTGGCAAGAATGGCGACAGTTCTGCATTGTGACAATATAACTATGCGACGTCGGCGATAACGTTTTGTGTAAAATAACGTGGCATTTTAATTAATTAATTTAATTTTGGCAATTCTTCAGAGATGGTTTCCGTTTGAACAACGTCATGGTTGCGCGAGATGTGATGTATAACAGTTTTATTATATAATTTATTTTCTTAATAAGACAGTAAAATAAATTAGCATGTCATTCTCGAAAAATAAATATTATTATTTTGTTTCATTATCAGTTTTAACTAATTTCACTTTTCATTATTCTATCCATGTTTTGTTTTTTCTATTCGGGCTCTGATGATGACAAACTAACTGTCGAAACGCGTTAGCCCTGTTTATTACTTTAAATTTATAAGTTAGACCTTTTAGTATATTTTATATATTTTATAACATAATTTTCTTTTAAATTTTTTTTCCAAATAAACGTAAATACGGCTGCAAACAAG
This sequence comes from Erpobdella octoculata, assembly GCA_963978895.1. Lineage (NCBI taxonomy): Eukaryota > Metazoa > Annelida > Clitellata > Hirudinida > Erpobdellidae > Erpobdella > Erpobdella octoculata. Next base: position 22,811,246 of record OZ022241.1, read on the forward strand.
GAATTCGTTGATAGTCTATCTTCCCAACAACGGGCTTACCTTCGACGTTTTGAGTCTTTGGCGAAGAAATTAAGTAATCTTAAATTGGTAAAAAATCAATCCTAAAATTTGACCACATCGAGACAGAGAATTCAAGTTAAATAAAAATGTTTAATGACTGTTTGTCTGTATATTTGTCTGTCTGTCAGTCTTCTATGAAAATCCAAACCGTTGGACCAATTTTAACGAAATTTGGCATGGAGTAGAAAGGTTCAAAAGTTCAAAGGATCTTAAGGTGTAGAAGGTCATAGGATATTTATTAATTTAAAAAATAATATTTTTGTTTATGACCAAGAAACTTTCCAGGCCAAAAGTGTCTATGTACAAACATCAAAGATTATTGCGTAACAAAATTCAAATTGAGTTTACGTAACAAAGTCTGAAGGTTTAAAACAGCTTTTAACAAATTAATTTTACGTTTTATCGGCAAAAGGAGTTAGGAGAGAGTGGAAGAAAGAAAAGGACCGGGAGCGGGAAAGCAGACGGGAGGAGGAGCGGAAGAGCGAACGGGATTGCGAGAGCGAGCCATAGGCGTGAGAGCGATCGGGGACAGGAACGGGATAACAAGTGAGAACGGGAGAGCCAGCGGGAACGGGAAAGCAACCTGGAGCGGAAGAGGGAGCGAGAAAGGGAGTGGAAGCGAGAGAGTGAAAAAGAGCAGAAGATCGAGCGGCAAGGGAAGAGAAACGGGAGCGAGAGAGAGAAAAAGCGAGAGAAAGACGATAGAAAAACCTCTAAGAACTCCGAGCAACGCCGGTTCACCCGTTAGTTTTTAATATACGTTCACGTCACAGTTAACGGTAATAACTTTAGAGTAAGAGGTGAAAATCGGCTGTTCTGAAATAAGGGAAACTTTGATTTTTCTATTAGTGTTCCTCTTTTACATCTGTAACTCTGTTTCGTATGAAAACAACAATGCACATTAGCTGCTTAAAAACGACTGAGTCAAAGGTACGACAACGACGAAGATGAAGATGATGACAATGATATGATGATAAACATACATAATTTATTTATGTCTGAATATAGATATGTTATAACATATGCATGAACGTATTTCAAATACTTGTACTTGAAATACGTATTTAAAATACATTGGATGTATTTTGTATTTGTATTTTAGGTACTTGGAAGCTCAAGTATTTTGTATTAATATTTGAAATACATTCTCAATGAATATGTCTACTTTGTATTTTTAGTGTAATCCAAAATACTTTTTAAAATTCGGCTTAACCAATTATTTACCCTTAAAATTTTTTAACATTACAATTAATTAAAACTGGTGATTACATTTTGTATTCTGAAAATACTATAATCTTTATTTCAAATTCTTCAGAAGCCAAGAATTTGTATTAGAAACGCTTTAAAAAAAACATTAGTATTTTGAATTTTAAATACTTCAGAATTAGTATTTTGTATTTGAAATACCTTTTAAAATATATTTGCACCTGCACTGGTTAAACTGCCCGTAACGGTGTTAGGTTGCGCTGTATCGCAAATGATTTATATTTAAAAAATCCGTTATTTTTATCTTTAGTAATGTCAATAATTAATGATAACGCTATCGATGACGAAGATAATGATGATGATGGTGTGATGTTAATGGAAACCTGACTCTAATTTTAATATCAGTAAAGATGGTGATTATGACAACCGGAGTGGAAATGAAATTCGAAGCAAACCTCATAATTGTCGTAACTTGATCGTCATCGTCATCATCATCGTCATCGTCATCATCATCATCATCATCATCATCTTCGTCATCGTCATCGTCATCGTCATCGTCATCGTCATAGTCTTCGTCGTCGTCACCGTCATTGTCGTCGTCATCGTCATCATTATCGTCGTCAATATCACCATCGTCATTATCATCTTCGTCAGTATAATCTTCATCGTCATCATCATTACGGCAATTTTATATTGTCTACGTAGAATGATTGCACAATTTAGGATCGGCTTTCATTAGCAGGCAACTTTGCACCTAAATCGACGCGTGAAGGCCTTTTAGCTGGGCGGACATTAACAATAATAATCATAATTATTAACATAAAAATCTAAATAACGCGAATTTATTTTATTATTAAAAATATGACTAACGGAAGATTAACAAAAATTACTCAGAAATTACCTGCTGATAATAATGTTTCGTTCCTGATGCAGCGAAACAGTTCAAATAACTCCAAGTTTTCGGTAAAAGTAAAATAAACTTTTTAGCAAGTGAAAAAAAACCACACTCATTTATATATATATGAATATTGTTCCTATTGGTTTTTTCTGCTTAGTTATTTAATTATTTTTTAAATATATTCTTTAGTTGCTATAAAGCGATAAGCGACATATTCATTTTGAACACATCTGGGCATGTAAATCGTCTGAATTTATTTCTTCTCCATATTTGTTTAGTACTTGCTGCAGTGAGTTGCATGCGTCGGTGTATGTGAGCTTGTGTGCATGTGTGTGTGTGTGGTATGTGTGTGTCTTTATGATGAAGATGATTATGAAGCTGGTGATGATAATAATGATGGTGATTTAAATATTTTTACGAAATTACGAAAAGTTTATTTAAAGTGGCTCTATGGCGAAGATGACGAAGACAATAATAAAGATAACTGAAAATACTTTTTCGAAGCATCTCATTTATTAAGTCGATGTTATTTATAGAGGGGTTTATCAGTTGTTTACGAGAAAGAAGATGAGTTTTACTGATGATCGCACAAGATCATAAACATTGATGAAGCATCAATATCAGAAATATGATTTTTTTTTTATAATTTTAAATATCGAAATTAATTTCCGTTCATTATTTCATAACTTCTACCTTATTATTAGTTTAAACCATGAAATTGATAAAAGAGGCTTGATCCAGATTTGTGATGGCATGCTGTCATGCCAAGTGTGCCAAGGTTGCCCTGTAGCTTTTGAATTTTTTAAGGTTTTTTGTGCAATGTCGGAACCGTGGACAAATGTATGTGAGCTTGTGTGCATCTGTGAGTGTAATTATTATTATTATTATTATTATTATTATTATTATTATTATTATTATTATTATTATTATTATTATTATTATTATTATTATTATTATTATTATTATTATTATTATTATTATTATTATTATTATTATTATTATTATTATTATTATTATTATTATTATTATTATTATTATTATTATTATTATTATTATTATTATTAATATTATTATTATTATTATTATTATTATTATTATTATTATTATTATTATTATTATTATTATTATTATTATTATTATTATTATTATTATTATTATTATTATTATAATTTAGGTAAAATTAAAAAATGGTATTCGGCGACGACGTAGTTCTGAACGCGTAAAGTAATATGAAAAGCGGTTTTTGATCTAAAATTGTTAAAAATTAATATGAAAAGAGATTTACAAAGAAAAAAAAGTTGAAACGCCAAAAAAATCGAATTTAAAGACTTTTACGATTTTGGCGCGATTTCACTTTTTTCGAATAATAAGAAATAAAAACTTTTAAAAGCTGGAACTTCTAGTAACTCCTTAGAAATACTTATTATTAACTATTATTCATAATTCGTTTCTTATTACTCTATTAATTTTTGAGCTTTGAAAAAAAAATCACTTAGATCGTTTAAGATATGCACTCGACCTGAAGCTTGAAGTCAATTTCACTTCAGACTTACATAACATGTATTAAGTTTTGTTGCTTCGTGTTTTGTTAATAACTTTTTAAGCGATTAAGATTTATCAACAAAATTTTGTAGGCAATAAATATTGCTATGTTTCTACATAATTCCAAATTTCCAGTTTTTTAGCTCAAGGTTTAATGTCAAAATAACAATAGTTCATAGATGTTAGGTCCACAATAGCTTCATTTTATTTGTTTTTCCCAAATAACTTTTCAACCGCTTGAAATAATTCACCAAAGTTTTACATGTCAAAGAAATTAAATAAGTCTTAATATTTTTTTAAAAATTGAAGTTTGTAGCTGTACGTTTACAATCAATTTAGAAGTATTTAGTTATTGATTGAAATTTAAGCAATTTCGTGGCTCGGTTTTTGCAGATAACTTTTCAACCGAGTGAAATAATTTTTAACCAAATTTTAGAACATTTTGAAGAAAATACATTTCAATGATAATCTGCATTTTTAGTCTTCTAGCTCAACGTTTAGCTGTTTCATTCATAAAAACGTTTAATTCATAATTCGCTAATAACTTTTTATCCAATTGATATTTTGAAACCAAACTCATTATTTGCAAAACATTTACGTTTATAAATAATTATCAAAAATTCAAATTTTGTAGTTGAAAGTTTAATGTCAAATTTGAGCTACAGTATTTTGTAAATTTTCTTGCTGAATCTATTTGTTTTTTGCATTAAACGTTTAAATCAAATCAAATGATATTTTTTAACCAAATTTTGGAAAATTGAAACCAACATATTATTTAGTGGATATCATAAATTATTATTTTTTAGCTAATCGTATACCTGTTTAAGTAATATAAAAACGTTTGATTTTATTTTTGCTAATAACCTTTTAATCAATTAAAATATTTTAATCAAACGTGATATTTTAAAAATTTAAACAATTTAAAATAGTTATCTTAGTTTTATGTTTTAGTTAGACGTCAAAGTTAAATTTAAACTTTAGTATTTTTAACCAAGGTATTACACTGGCTAAATTTTAAATGGTGAAAATATAAGAATTTTATTACAAATATTTTAAATTATAATGTAATTCAGCGTTTAGCAAATTTTAAAGTTGACAAGGTATTTAATTCATGGCGATTTTTGTTACATTGTAGATCTAGCACACCAGCACGCTAAGTGCTGATAAAGTTACACAGTGAGCGCGCACTTGCACACGCTCACATAAGAATGTGCTAACACTATGATACGAGAGCGATCACCAGCGCACAATCACATACAAAGTTCTGAAGGTGTCACGACAAAACGTTCACAGACAAAATGTTCAACGACAAAATGTTCCCGACAAAACGTTTACGACACAACGTTCACGACAAAATGTTCACGACAAAATGAACACCGACAAAACGTTCACAGACAAAACTTTCACGACAAAACGTTCACGAAAAATGTTCACGCACAAAATGTTCACAGACAAAATGTTCACAGACAAAATGTTCACAGACAAAATTTTCAACGACAAAATGTTCACGACAAAACGTTCACGACACAATGTTCACGACAAAATGTTTACGATTGTAAACGTAGAAGAATATGCTTTCTAGCGATTCGTAACGTTAAAGTCGAAGTTATTTATAACACAATATTTCTGGAATTTATTGTAACTTTAATATTCTTCGTTGAATACAATCTTTTACTTGACTCAAAACTGAATTATCTCACTTTGTAGAATTTCGCACGGTTCTAACAAATCTTTTGATAATTAAAATTTCTCTTCCCAAAAACATCCCTATTCTTTTAATTTCTATAATTCGAAGACCCCTAATAGGAAAAAGACAAATAACAATTATATATATATATATATACATAAATATATACATATATATATATATATATATATATCAGTCAAGGAGACTCACGATGCATCTCCAGTTTGGGAGTATTCTTAATCATTATGAATGTATTCATTTGAAAAAGCTAACACGAAAAGAACTTGAAGAAGGTGTTTCGATTTTAACAAGTGAATCCGACTCTTTCCGGCTGAAAATTAAAGAGGCTCTCTATATCTTATTAATGAGACCCGCAATTAATAAACAATTCGATAAATTTCCACAGATTCTCCACTTATTCGGTGTCAAAGAAAGCAATATACATCGGTTACCCTGTATTCCTTCTAACGACGAGGATAACATAAATGATGATACTTCTGACTCGTCCTCTGACACAAATACTTTGGCTGTTGAGGCTGCTCCTGACGAATCTCATTGTAATGTATCTGAGGAAATTCTTGTCTCTTCTAATATAACACAGCGAAAACGCAAAAATTGATTTCCAATAGTATAAATTTTATATTCTTTTGATTTGATAGGTAGAGTGTTTTTTCGTTTTTTCTTTTGTTAGTGTGCTAATTCTTTGACAATTTCGGTTCTTTCTGTTTGTTTACTTTTTCTCGTTTTACTTTTGACCCTGAAGATGGCTGACATAGCTGAAACGGTCCGTCGGTCTGACAATAAAAGTTTAATGGAAAAGTTTTTGGCTAATTGTAGTCTCGAACAGAGAGTTTTGTGCCGAAAGGTCGAGAATTTGGCTCGAAAAGTTGTTTCTGCCAAATGGCGAGTTGTGTTTCTTAGAGCGTGTCTCAAAGATATATATATATATATATATATATATATATATATATATATATATATATATATATGCTTATTTTATATATATATATATATATATATATATATATATATATATATATATAAAATAAGCAAAAGACTGAGACTGCTAGCCATCATTTTTTGGTGATGGTCGGTGGCTCAGTTGGTAAGAGCGCTTGAATTTAGGCGAGGCGGTGTTGCCGTAGACACGTGGGTTCAATTCCTATTAGAGTCTTATAAATATTTGCGTTACTTGTGGTGACAGTTAGTCATCCTATTTGTAGGCTCTTGAAACATTTCAACGCAGTGTTTCACTTCGCAAAAAATTACCTATCTGGCAGCAGACTAGCTGTCGAGTCGAGCCGAAGTAAGGAGTTCTGAGCCTATCATAGTCGTAGTCTAATGTTAAGTAGCTCCGAAAGACTGAGACTTCTAGCCATCATTTTTTGGTGATGGTCGGTGGCTCTGTTGGTAAGAGCGCTTGCATTTAGGTGAGGCGGTGTTGCCGTAGACACGTGGGTTCGATTCCTAGTAGAGTCTTTTATATATATATATATATATATATATATATATATATATATATATATATATATATATATATATATATATATATATATATATATATATATACATACATACATACATACATACATACATACATACATACATACATAGATACATACATACATACATAGATACATACATACATAGATACATAGATACATACATACATACATACATACATACATACATACATTATGCCCCCAGAGCTCCAACCGAAAGGAGGGGGAGTATGATGAGCTCACAATCGGACCTTCGGCCATCGAACTTGCTCTTCCAACGGACCCTAATGGGGGAACACTTCATGAGTGTGTGTGCGGTAGAGGTTTTGCAACAAGCCGCGGTATGAAGGTTCACCGTACGAAAATGGGTTGCCTGCTTAAAGCTGTACAGGATCATCGTACTGAAGCAAGCATTGCTTCAGGTAAAACGCCGGGCCAAGTCGGGCCGGATGCCAACCACAGCCCCGACAGGTTCCACGATCCTGATAGCGACGAGAATAGGCAACCTCGGGCTAGAATTAACTTCCCCGCTGCTGCTCACAAAGCGGATTGGTCGAAGCTCGACGAGATACTTTCCAAGCTTCTCAAAGTGCAGATGAAAGAACTTCCAATGTTTCAAGTGAACAATCTAACTGACACCATTTACAACAAGTGTTTAGAGATGTTCGGTTCCAAGGAAAAAGTTCTCATGGACAGAGGCGAAAAAACTCATATTTCAAGGCGACAACGAGAGATTGCTAGACTCAAAAAGGAAAAAAAACGACTTCGTCAACAATGGAGGAGAGCTCCAGACAACGAGAAACCAGGGCTCTCAGCATTACGACATGACTTGAGGCAGCGATTGAGTGCACTCTTGCGAGCAGAACGTTTGCGGGTAAAGAAAAGAGAACAAAGGAAGGCAAGATTCCAGTTTGTCAGAGATCCATTCCGCTATGGTAAAAGCTTGCTCGATCCACCAAAGTCAGGTACTCTGCAAGTCAGTAAAGAGCAGCTTGATCATCACTTCCGAGCTGCTTTCATTGACCCCTTGGGCGACAAAGAACTAGCTGAAAGATCAGATCTTCCCGAGATTCCTCTTCCAAAGGTTGCTTTCAACGAGGGAGTAATTTCAATTTTTGACATATCCCAATTCCTCCGAAAAACAAGAAATAGATCTGCTCCAGGCCCAAATGGTGTACCATACCTGGTGTATAAAAAATGTCCGGGTGTGTTGAAAGTTTTACACTCATTGCTCAAGTCTGCTTGGACTTCCGGGTCTGTTGATAAAGAGTGGCAAAAAGCTGAAGGCATTTTTATACCAAAGGAGAAAGTTTCAGTCGACATCAATCAGTTCAGACCAATTTCTCTTCTCAATGTTGAAGGAAAAATATTTTTTGCTGTGCTTGCCAAGAGGTTGACGAGCTATCTAACAAAAAACGACTACATAGACAAGTCAATTCAGAAAGGAGGAATCCCTGGTGTTCCTGGTTGCATCGAACATTCTACCATGATCTGGGAGTCTATAAAAAGAGCAAAACAAAATCGACTCAGTTTGCACGTCGTTTGGCTTGATCTTGCAAATGCTTATGGAGCGGTTCGTCACCAGCTGATTTGGAGAGCTTTAACGATGCACCATGTTCCAAAGTTCGTTATGGATATTCTACGACAGTATTTTCAAGATTTTCACCTGAGATTATCGACAAAGACGTGTTCAACCGATTGGTTTCGTCTTCAGGTCGGTATAGCCATGGGGTGCTCTATTTCTCCCATATTATTCGTGCTAGCAATGCAACTACTTCTGAATTCAGTTGGTGTAAGGGTAGAAGATGTTTATGTCGGCCGAGGTATTTTCACGCCACCTCTGAGAGCTTTCATGGACGACACGACAATTAGTTTGAATAAGTGTATTTCAATGAGACGGACACTTGATGTCTTCAGCGATCTACTCAAATGGTGCGGAATGAGTTTTAAAGCATCTAAATCGAGAAGTCTCTCCCTGCGTCGCGGTAAAATTGATGAATACACCGTTTTCTCTGTTGATGGTAACAAGATTCCAACAGTGAGCGACGAACCAGTGAAAAGTCTCGGGAGATGGTATTGTAAATCCCTGAATGACGTTGATCAGGGTGCTTCTATTCTCCGTATGGCAACTGTCTCCATGGAAAGCATTAATGCTGCTCCGCTTCAGAGCAGGTTCAAAGTGTGGATTTTGCAATTTGTTTTAGTGCCAAGACTGCTTTGGCCTTTGACAGTCTATGAAATTGGTCTGCAAGTTGTGGAGAAACTAGAAAGAAAGATAGCTCGTTTTACACGTCAATGGTTGGGTCTGCCTCCGGGATTGACGTCTGTGGCTTTCTACGGCAAAACAGCCAAGCTGAGACTTCCATTGCGGTCATTTGTTGAAGATTTCAAGATCAGCAAACTGAGAACTCAGATGATGCTCGATAATTCAACGGATCAGAGAGTCGCTGAGGTAAAACCAACTCTAATCTCAGGAACCAAATGGAATGCTAGGGTTGAAATAGAGAATGCCACGGTTTCTCTCCAGTGGACTGAAAGGACCGGAGCAGTTCAGTTGGGGCGGCATGGTGTTGGATGGAACCACCATCTCTGGTGGTCCAAGGCAAACGCTCAGGAAAGATCAGACTTGATTGTTCAGGACAGAAAGCAAGCGATAGAAAGCGAGAGAGTTGTGAAGAGCGCACAATTGTCACAGCAAGGCGACTGGACCAGATGGGAGGAGACAGTTCAGCGGTCTCTGTCATGGGAAGATATATGGCGCTATGCTCCAGTGCGGCTATCGTTCCTCATTAGATCGATGTATGATCAGCTGCCAACAGCCAGCAATTTAAAGAAATGGAAATTAATTGAGAACGATGAGTGTCAGCTCTGCGGTCAGTCGCAGTCATTGATTCATATTCTTTCCTCCTGCTCCTATTCCCTTTCTCATGGTAGATACACGTGGCGCCACAACCTTGTTCTCCAAAAGCTGCTGGGATTTGTAAAAGAGGCCTGCCGAAAAGCCAACTCAATGGAGGTGAAACCTAGGAGGAGGATTTATTTTTTGAGAGAGGGATTGCCGCAGCTAAATCGCCCAAAAAGAACCCTCACGGAAGGAGAGAATGTTTTCCATGCGGCGAACGACTGGAGGGTCTCTGCCGATCTGAAAACGGAAAAGTGCTTCCCAGTTTCAATAAAGGAAAGTGGAAAAAGGCCAGACATAGTTGTTTTTTCGAGTCTGGCCAAGACATTTCTTCTCATCGAGTTGACAGTGCCTTGGGAAAGCAACATGGAGGCCAGTAACATCATGAAATTAGAAAGATACAGAGAATTGATGTTGGATTTGGAAGCAAATGGCTCAAGAGCTGAGCTTTTTGCTGTTGAAGTCGGAGCACGCGGTTTGGTTGGTAAATCTTTGCTAAAGTTGCTGCGGGCCCTGGGAATGTCTAACAGAGAGCGGACCCGTGCAATTAAACAGATTTCTGAAGCAGCAGAATCGGCTTCATTCTGGATTTGGTCTCAAAGAGAGAAAAAAGAAGATTTTCCAAATTTAGAAGCCGCTCTCTCCGCTCCGCAAGAATAGAATTGCTTCGTCTTTGTTTACGTGGCGATATTAAGTACCGCTACGAAAGCGAAGCCGTTATGTCGTCGAAGGTTTTCTCACTTGAATAGTCTGAATTTCTCTAAAGTCGCGAGTTTATTTGCATGACAAATATCTGCCACGATGCAAGGAATGATAGAAATTCGATGTCGGAAAAGAACAGAAACATTTTCTGCCGGAGGACGTTCGTCCGTCGAACGTGGCTCGCCCCCCTTAGAACGTCAAGAAATTAAAGAGCCGAAACGTTTGCTCGAGGGGGGGTTTTCTTCTGATGACCTCCACAGAAAAGCTCTTCAGGAGTGAACACACACACATACATACATACATACATACATACATACATACATACATACATACATACACATACAAATGACTATTGTTTAAACATATCTAATTAATATAAAATGCACACATAATTATAAAATAAACAAATATCACGAAAATACGTAAGATGAACCATCTTCATCTTACAACGATTGCAACTTTTAATTTTAGTTTAGTATTTAAATAATCAAATATTTTGTGTTTCACAAAATGAGCATTACTATATTAGGATTAGATCGTTATGTTTTATAAACCTCTCTTCATATACTCCTTCTCCCGTCGAACGTGATTTTTTAAATCTTGGATTTAACTTTCATATCTGCAAAAGGTATGATCAAACAAACAAAAAAACAGAGCTGGAAATTTTCTTTGAAAAACTCCATTCATTGCGAGAAGTTGGACTGATTATGTTTGATGATTCTTTAAGAATCGAATTGCTACGCGAGGGACAAATTAACAGGTATCGTCCATTTCATTCTAGTATTCCAACGCATCTCAGACACGCGGCTAAATCATTACGATCTAATCCTAATATAGTAATACTCAAGGCTGATAAAATTCAAAGCTATGTTATTATGAACAACTCTGAATATCTGATGAAACTAAATGAACTAGTTGCTGATACAAATAAATTTCTGAAAATTACAAAAGATCCAACTTTTGCAATTAAACAAAGAGTTAATGTTTTAATTCGAAAATTAAATAATTGTCTCGACGAAGATAAAATGTCTATTTTAATAGGAGATTTTGCACCTGGTTACTTATACGGTATGGTGAAAACTCACAAATCTGGTAATCCTTTACGTCCAATAATCTCTCAATGCCCTACTCCTACATATCATTTAACTAAATATATCAACAAGATAATTTTTCCATTTTGTCCTAATCAATATAGTCTAAAATCGTCTCTGGATTTTGTTGACTTGGTTCACGGTTGCAAGAATAAAAGAATTTGTGCATCTTTAGATGTTGAAAGTTTATTTACTAATGTACCTGTTCAAGAGACAATTTCAATTATCTGCCGTTACGTGTAAAATCATTCAACGTTGCCTCCTCCAACAATTCCTGAAGAGCTTTTGAAACAAATTTTGACTATCTGTACTTCAGAATCACCATTTCGACATCCTAATAATAATTTATACCTCCAAGTCGACGGTGTCGCCATGGGGTCTCCACTCGGACCTACATTCGCCAATTTTTATATGGGAAATTTAGAGACAACTGTTCTGTTAAATTTCAATCCCAAACCATTATTATACGCTAAATATGTCGACGATATTTTTCTTCTTGTGGAAAATGAGTCTGATTTGTTTAAATTGAGAGATAGTTTTAAAGAAAAATCTGTTTTACATTTTACTGTTGATTTGAATCATTAAAATAAACAACAAGTACATTTCTTAGATACTCTTATTACTTCCACCGAGAGCGGACTCAAAACTAAAGTCTACATTAAACCAACCAATAATGGTGTCTGTCTAAATGGTGATGCGAGTGTCCCGACAGATACAAGGCTAGTGTCATCAATAGTTATTTATTACGGGCATACAGATTTTCTGAGAATTGGATGGAGTTCAACATCGAAGTCGAAAGGATTAAAAAAGTTCTTATCAACAATAACTTCTCTAATACCGTTGTCGACAACGCCATCAATAGTTTTGTTACCAAGATGGTTACCAAAGAATCCTCTACACAGAAGGTAAAAGAGGACAATATCAAACTAATAACCTTGTTCTATAGAAATCAGATGCATTCCGATTATAAATTGGACGAATCTGTTTTACGTAGAATTATCAGTAAAGAAGTTTCAGTTATACATCCTAATAATAACGTGTTGAAGTTATATATTTACTATAAAAACCTCAAACTTTTTAACCTTGTAATTGCCAACAATAGAACCCGGAAAAAAGATGATATGTGTAGATATGTGCTTGCACAACATCCACCAGCTGTGGCTGGCCACTTAACCCACATAACTTAATTTTTCTCGGCAAACCCAATTTTAAGGATCTAACCAAATCTGCCCTTATACAACAGATTTCTGCTCCACTATCTATTAAGGCAACAACAGGTTTGCTTATTTTTATTTTCATAAATGACCTGCATATTCACAAAGCGGATTGGTCGAAGCTCGACGAGATACTTTCCAAGCTTCTCAAAGTGCAGATGAAAGAACTTCCAATGTTTCAAGTGAACAATCTAACTGACACCATTTACAACAAGTGTTTAGAGATGTTCGGTTCCAAGGAAAAAGTTCTCATGGACAGAGGCGAAAAAACTCATATTTCAAGGCGACAACGAGAGATTGCTAGACTCAAAAAGGAAAAAAAACGACTTCGTCAACAATGGAGGAGAGCTCCAGACAACGAGAAACCAGGGCTCTCAGCATTACGACATGACTTGAGGCAGCGATTGAGTGCACTCTTGCGAGCAGAACGTTTGCGGGTAAAGAAAAGAGAACAAAGGAAGGCAAGATTCCAGTTTGTCAGAGATCCATTCCGCTATGGTAAAAGCTTGCTCGATCCACCAAAGTCAGGTACTCTGCAAGTCAGTAAAGAGCAGCTTGATCATCACTTCCGAGCTGCTTTCATTGACCCCTTGGGCGACAAAGAACTAGCTGAAAGATCAGATCTTCCCGAGATTCCTCTTCCAAAGGTTGCTTTCAACGAGGGAGTAATTTCAATTTTTGACATATCCCAATTCCTCCGAAAAACAAGAAATAGATCTGCTCCAGGCCCAAATGGTGTACCATACCTGGTGTATAAAAAATGTCCGGGTGTGTTGAAAGTTTTACACTCATTGCTCAAGTCTGCTTGGACTTCCGGGTCTGTTGATAAAGAGTGGCAAAAAGCTGAAGGCATTTTTATACCAAAGGAGAAAGTTTCAGTCGACATCAATCAGTTCAGACCAATTTCTCTTCTCAATGTTGAAGGAAAAATATTTTTTGCTGTGCTTGCCAAGAGGTTGACGAGCTATCTAACAAAAAACGACTACATAGACAAGTCAATTCAGAAAGGAGGAATCCCTGGTGTTCCTGGTTGCATCGAACATTCTACCATGATCTGGGAGTCTATAAAAAGAGCAAAACAAAATCGACTCAGTTTGCACGTCGTTTGGCTTGATCTTGCAAATGCTTATGGAGCGGTTCGTCACCAGCTGATTTGGAGAGCTTTAACGATGCACCATGTTCCAAAGTTCGTTATGGATATTCTACGACAGTATTTTCAAGATTTTCACCTGAGATTATCGACAAAGACGTGTTCAACCGATTGGTTTCGTCTTCAGGTCGGTATAGCCATGGGGTGCTCTATTTCTCCCATATTATTCGTGCTAGCAATGCAACTACTTCTGAATTCAGTTGGTGTAAGGGTAGAAGATGTTTATGTCGGCCGAGGTATTTTCACGCCACCTCTGAGAGCTTTCATGGACGACACGACAATTAGTTTGAATAAGTGTATTTCAATGAGACGGACACTTGATGTCTTCAGCGATCTACTCAAATGGTGCGGAATGAGTTTTAAAGCATCTAAATCGAGAAGTCTCTCCCTGCGTCGCGGTAAAATTGATGAATACACCGTTTTCTCTGTTGATGGTAACAAGATTCCAACAGTGAGCGACGAACCAGTGAAAAGTCTCGGGAGATGGTATTGTAAATCCCTGAATGACGTTGATCAGGGTGCTTCTATTCTCCGTATGGCAACTGTCTCCATGGAAAGCATTAATGCTGCTCCGCTTCAGAGCAGGTTCAAAGTGTGGATTTTGCAATTTGTTTTAGTGCCAAGACTGCTTTGGCCTTTGACAGTCTATGAAATTGGTCTGCAAGTTGTGGAGAAACTAGAAAGAAAGATAGCTCGTTTTACACGTCAATGGTTGGGTCTGCCTCCGGGATTGACGTCTGTGGCTTTCTACGGCAAAACAGCCAAGCTGAGACTTCCATTGCGGTCATTTGTTGAAGATTTCAAGATCAGCAAACTGAGAACTCAGATGATGCTCGATAATTCAACGGATCAGAGAGTCGCTGAGGTAAAACCAACTCTAATCTCAGGAACCAAATGGAATGCTAGGGTTGAAATAGAGAATGCCACGGTTTCTCTCCAGTGGACTGAAAGGACCGGAGCAGTTCAGTTGGGGCGGCATGGTGTTGGATGGAACCACCATCTCTGGTGGTCCAAGGCAAACGCTCAGGAAAGATCAGACTTGATTGTTCAGGACAGAAAGCAAGCGATAGAAAGCGAGAGAGTTGTGAAGAGCGCACAATTGTCACAGCAAGGCGACTGGACCAGATGGGAGGAGACAGTTCAGCGGTCTCTGTCATGGGAAGATATATGGCGCTATGCTCCAGTGCGGCTATCGTTCCTCATTAGATCGATGTATGATCAGCTGCCAACAGCCAGCAATTTAAAGAAATGGAAATTAATTGAGAACGATGAGTGTCAGCTCTGCGGTCAGTCGCAGTCATTGATTCATATTCTTTCCTCCTGCTCCTATTCCCTTTCTCATGGTAGATACACGTGGCGCCACAACCTTGTTCTCCAAAAGCTGCTGGGATTTGTAAAAGAGGCCTGCCGAAAAGCCAACTCAATGGAGGTGAAACCTAGGAGGAGGATTTATTTTTTGAGAGAGGGATTGCCGCAGCTAAATCGCCCAAAAAGAACCCTCACGGAAGGAGAGAATGTTTTCCATGCGGCGAACGACTGGAGGGTCTCTGCCGATCTGAAAACGGAAAAGTGCTTCCCAGTTTCAATAAAGGAAAGTGGAAAAAGGCCAGACATAGTTGTTTTTTCGAGTCTGGCCAAGACATTTCTTCTCATCGAGTTGACAGTGCCTTGGGAAAGCAACATGGAGGCCAGTAACATCATGAAATTAGAAAGATACAGAGAATTGATGTTGGATTTGGAAGCAAATGGCTCAAGAGCTGAGCTTTTTGCTGTTGAAGTCGGAGCACGCGGTTTGGTTGGTAAATCTTTGCTAAAGTTGCTGCGGGCCCTGGGAATGTCTAACAGAGAGCGGACCCGTGCAATTAAACAGATTTCTGAAGCAGCAGAATCGGCTTCATTCTGGATTTGGTCTCAAAGAGAGAAAAAAGAAGATTTTCCAAATTTAGAAGCCGCTCTCTCCGCTCCGCAAGAATAGAATTGCTTCGTCTTTGTTTACGTGGCGATATTAAGTACCGCTACGAAAGCGAAGCCGTTATGTCGTCGAAGGTTTTCTCACTTGAATAGTCTGAATTTCTCTAAAGTCGCGAGTTTATTTGCATGACAAATATCTGCCACGATGCAAGGAATGATAGAAATTCGATGTCGGAAAAGAACAGAAACATTTTCTGCCGGAGGACGTTCGTCCGTCGAACGTGGCTCGCCCCCCTTAGAACGTCAAGAAATTAAAGAGCCGAAACGTTTGCTCGAGGGGGGGTTTTCTTCTGATGACCTCCACAGAAAAGCTCTTCAGGAGTGAACACACACACATACATACATACATACATACATACATACATACATACATACATACATACACATACAAATGACTATTGTTTAAACATATCTAATTAATATAAAATGCACACATAATTATAAAATAAACAAATATCACGAAAATACGTAAGATGAACCATCTTCATCTTACAACGATTGCAACTTTTAATTTTAGTTTAGTATTTAAATAATCAAATATTTTGTGTTTCACAAAATGAGCATTACTATATTAGGATTAGATCGTTATGTTTTATAAACCTCTCTTCATATACTCCTTCTCCCGTCGAACGTGATTTTTTAAATCTTGGATTTAACTTTCATATCTGCAAAAGGTATGATCAAACAAACAAAAAAACAGAGCTGGAAATTTTCTTTGAAAAACTCCATTCATTGCGAGAAGTTGGACTGATTATGTTTGATGATTCTTTAAGAATCGAATTGCTACGCGAGGGACAAATTAACAGGTATCGTCCATTTCATTCTAGTATTCCAACGCATCTCAGACACGCGGCTAAATCATTACGATCTAATCCTAATATAGTAATACTCAAGGCTGATAAAATTCAAAGCTATGTTATTATGAACAACTCTGAATATCTGATGAAACTAAATGAACTAGTTGCTGATACAAATAAATTTCTGAAAATTACAAAAGATCCAACTTTTGCAATTAAACAAAGAGTTAATGTTTTAATTCGAAAATTAAATAATTGTCTCGACGAAGATAAAATGTCTATTTTAATAGGAGATTTTGCACCTGGTTACTTATACGGTATGGTGAAAACTCACAAATCTGGTAATCCTTTACGTCCAATAATCTCTCAATGCCCTACTCCTACATATCATTTAACTAAATATATCAACAAGATAATTTTTCCATTTTGTCCTAATCAATATAGTCTAAAATCGTCTCTGGATTTTGTTGACTTGGTTCACGGTTGCAAGAATAAAAGAATTTGTGCATCTTTAGATGTTGAAAGTTTATTTACTAATGTACCTGTTCAAGAGACAATTTCAATTATCTGCCGTTACGTGTAAAATCATTCAACGTTGCCTCCTCCAACAATTCCTGAAGAGCTTTTGAAACAAATTTTGACTATCTGTACTTCAGAATCACCATTTCGACATCCTAATAATAATTTATACCTCCAAGTCGACGGTGTCGCCATGGGGTCTCCACTCGGACCTACATTCGCCAATTTTTATATGGGAAATTTAGAGACAACTGTTCTGTTAAATTTCAATCCCAAACCATTATTATACGCTAAATATGTCGACGATATTTTTCTTCTTGTGGAAAATGAGTCTGATTTGTTTAAATTGAGAGATAGTTTTAAAGAAAAATCTGTTTTACATTTTACTGTTGATTTGAATCATTAAAATAAACAACAAGTACATTTCTTAGATACTCTTATTACTTCCACCGAGAGCGGACTCAAAACTAAAGTCTACATTAAACCAACCAATAATGGTGTCTGTCTAAATGGTGATGCGAGTGTCCCGACAGATACAAGGCTA
This sequence comes from Erpobdella octoculata, assembly GCA_963978895.1. Taxonomy (NCBI): domain Eukaryota; kingdom Metazoa; phylum Annelida; class Clitellata; order Hirudinida; family Erpobdellidae; genus Erpobdella; species Erpobdella octoculata. Next base: position 22,829,031 of record OZ022241.1, read on the forward strand.
GTGTCATCAATAGTTATTTATTACGGGCATACAGATTTTCTGAGAATTGGATGGAGTTCAACATCGAAGTCGAAAGGATTAAAAAAGTTCTTATCAACAATAACTTCTCTAATACCGTTGTCGACAACGCCATCAATAGTTTTGTTACCAAGATGGTTACCAAAGAATCCTCTACACAGAAGGTAAAAGAGGACAATATCAAACTAATAACCTTGTTCTATAGAAATCAGATGCATTCCGATTATAAATTGGACGAATCTGTTTTACGTAGAATTATCAGTAAAGAAGTTTCAGTTATACATCCTAATAATAACGTGTTGAAGTTATATATTTACTATAAAAACCTCAAACTTTTTAACCTTGTAATTGCCAACAATAGAACCCGGAAAAAAGATGATATCCTACAGCAAACCAACTTGGTATACCAATTTAAATGTCCGTTGCCACACAGTAAGGTGGAACAATATATTGGTCATACCAGAACTAAACTGTCTCGTAGGTTAACAATGCATCTGCAATCCGGCAGTATTCGACAGCATTTTGAAACAATACATCATCGAAAACTCACACGTGAAGTTCTTGTTGCTAATTCGAATATTGTTGTTAAAGAATACGATCCTCTTCGACTTAAAATAAAAGAAGGTCTTTATATTCAGAAACTCTGCCCTTCAATTAATAAACAATTTGAAAAGTTTTCTACAACTCTTAGATTATTTGGATTCACTGAGGACATTGCTTCACGACCGAATTTTGAAAAGAGTAACAATGTTTTGACTGCCTCTGACAATGTTGACACTTCGATTAACGGAAATAGCATGGGTCCTATTGATCTTTCAAATGATCATCTTCTCGATACCTTTTCTAACGCGACTCTTGATGTTTCCATTGTTAATGAATTCCAAGACATCGGTTACTGCTGCTCTGTTGATCTGGTTCAATCACTTGATAATTTTCTTGAGACTGATTCACCTGATGAGTTTCAGCCTAATCATAAGTGTGATATGTATAAAACAAACAGTCCTGACGTTTTGGACGCATGCTCTTTTTCGCAATATTTTGATACCACGCAAGATCCGTCATCTAAAGATACTTTAGAAAATATCCTCACAGAAAGTCCTTGTTCTTACACGACCGTTGTTGATGACTTGGATCAACCTGTTAGTTCTCATGATACCGCGCGCACCTGTGTCGAAGAAGAATGTCCGATTGATGACAATTGTTCGTACTCATCCAGTTCCTTCCTCCATTTACTTTCAAACGAGAACATCACTGTTCGACGAAAGCGGAGATATTCTTGATTTTATTTATTTAAATATGTTATGTAATTTCGACTTAATTTAATCATTTATTATCATAATACTTGCTTTTATTATTATTATTACTGCTACTATTATTGTATCCTTTAATTAAACGTTTTTAATTATACTTATTTTATCCTCATAACTCCAGTTTATTTTATGTACGTTAATTTAATTACATTGTCTAAATTTGATTATTTTTATTAATATCGTTCTATTGAGATAATTTCTTGAGAATATTAGTTTATTTGTATATTTAGTTATTACATGTTTTCTTATCTTTTGCCTCCTTTTACGCGATCGTATTTACAGACTCTGAAGATGGCGAAAGCCGAAATGGCCCGTAAGTCTGAAATAAAGAAAGTTTTAAATGTTAATACTTTTCTTAATACGTGTTGCAGTAAACAAAAAACGTTGTTCCGAAATATTGAGAAAGTATCTTTAAAACTCATAGCGGCTAAATGGAGACTTATTTTTAATCGAGCTTGTCTTAAAGAATATATATATATATATATATATATATATATATATATATATATATATATATATATATATATATATATATATATATATATATAAAGCCCAAACTTAACAATTCTTCGGTAAAATTAACTTCTACCTGTACCCAGGGTCCTGAGATTGTCGGTGGAGTTACAGGTGGTGCGACTGATTTTGAATTACACAGTGGCTACAGTGGTGAGCCCGTTTCCAGTCGTCCCGTTCCAAGTCCTGCCACCGATATCTTTTTTGATGCGGACACTTCATTTTCTTCTTTCGAGCCGTGCGAGGAGCAGTGTGGTGATCCTGGTGAAGATAACTTAGATATCGGCCCCTCGTCCATGTCGACATCTGCTATGGATCATATCTAGGACCCTGAAAGTGGCGGCGGTGAGAGTAGCGACGGCTCTCGACACGAAAGCGTTGGCCAGCCGGTCCGCGACAACTCGTCATCTACGTGCGATCGGGTTTCGGTAGATGCGACATTGTGTGACGACCGTGCTGATGAGATTGCTTCGATAAATGAAGCAGTTAATGATGAAAATGTTCTTTTGGCAAGAATGGCGGCAGTTCTGCATTGTGACAATATAACTATGCGACGTCGACGATAACGTTTTGTGTAAAATTACGTGGCATTTTAATTAATTAATTTAATTTTGGCAATTCTTCAGAGATGGTTTCCGTTTTAACAATGTCATGGTTGCGCGAGATTTGATGTAGATCTGTCGTTTGACAATTAATAGATTTTGCTTTTCGACCGTATTTTTTAAATGTATAACAGTTTTATTATATAATTTATTTTTAATATCTCCCTATAGTAAAATAAATTAACATGTCATTCTCGAAAAATAAATATTATTATTTTGTTTCATTATCGGTTTTAGCTAATTTCACTTTTCATTATTCTATCCATGTTTTGTTTTTCTTTTCGGGCTCTGATGATGACAAACTAACTGTCGAAACGCGTTAGCCCTGTTTATTACTTTAAGCTTATAAGTTACTCCTTTTAGTTTATTTTATTTATTTTATAACATAACTGTCTTTTTAAATTTTTTAAATTTTTTACAAATAAACGTAAATACGACTGCAAACAAGGAATTCGTTAATAATCTATCTTCCCAACAACGGGCTTCCCTTCGACGTTTTGAGTCTTTGGCAAAAAAATTAACAAATACAAAATGGGCAACTATATTCAATGGAGTTTGCGTACAAGAAAATATCGTACCGCTATATGCAAGAAATATATATATATATATATATATATATGTATATGACATAACTCTCCCTCAAAACGAAGATGTTGAACAGTGTTTCAATATCTTAAATGTTATCTTTCACAGTACTGGATGAAGAATGGGTGTTCGTTCGTCTACCAAAGCTTCCAGGTCGGGGACATCGAAGAGAACGACGAGGAAGATGAGGATTGGGTGGAGTCGGAGTAGAACTTTGTAGATAATCTGGATAAAGAATGGGCGTTCGTTCGTCGATGTATCGTGTCTACCAGGGCTTCAAGGTCGACTTTAAACTGGAGATGTCCTTCCTGAAAGTAACTTTTACTCCCACCAGTAAAACCACCCATATAACCAGCACGACCCATCCAAGTTTAGTCCCATACCGGTCTGAATTGTATTAACGAAGGAATCATCATCACGTCATATCAAAGAAGTTCAACTACCTCAACAATATCATTAATTATAGAATATCACAACGATCTGCAACTAAGACAACAAAAGAGAAAACCTATGCACCTAGAAATACAACTAATACAATGTGCCTCTGGGCTTATGCTAGAAAACAACATTTCAAAATTTATAACAGTAAATAATAAACATAATAATAAACATAATTACGACAAGTAAAAAAATGTCGTCTAGCTCTCCATGTTGAGAGACTACTCCCCTATCCGGGAGAGAAAATCGGCGGCTCCGTGAGATAAGAGAGAGAGACCACCAACTGGTCACCATGAAAAGCAGCAACCAGGAATTATATTTCTTACGGGTGTTATAATGACGCTCATAGGTATCTTGTTGGTAGTCTTCATGTAGAGTTTTTCTGGCTCTCTCTGAAGCTGCCAGATCTTCCTGAAGTTGGAGAAGTTCAGCTTCAAGCTGCTTGTATCTTTTGTCACTCTCTTTACTGGCATTTGACATCTCTTGTTTGGTTACATTGATAGATTTGACCTCGTACATGAATTCTTTGATCTGGACCTGGAAACGTTTGAACTGCTTCACAGCTTCATCTTTGACTTTCAGAGTATCAGCAAGTTGTTCCTCCATAGCTTTGAAGTTACCTTCAACCTTCTCCCGGGCATTCGTTGCAAGCTGCTTCTGTCTCCTTTCTTCTTCAAGTTTAGCTTCCACGTCTCTTATCTTTTTAAGAAAACCCTTTCTACCTTTTTCGTCCATTTCCTCTCCTGACTGCGTCTCTCTCAACAACTGATCTTTCAAGGTCTGCATATTCACTTCCAATCTCAACTTGGCATCTTCGGTACCTTGAACTTCCTTTTCGAGCTCTTCGATCATCTGCTTCTGGGCTTCCACCTGAGTTTCAAGAGCTTTCTTGTCTTTTTCTAATTCGTGAACATTCTTTTCGACGTCATCTTTAGAAGAAACCAGGTCATCAAATTCTCTCTGCAGTTGACTTCTCGCTCTGTTTGATTCGGTCAAGTCTTCGTTCAGCCCATCAACTTGTCGAGTCAGGTTGAGAATTTTTGTTTTTATATCCGACGCCAAAGTTGGGGTAGGCAGGCTATGTAAGGCAATAGTCTGTATTAGTTCTACTACCCTAGGGGTAATGATTGCTTCTTCGTGTAAGTGGGGAACAACTGCAACCCATTCTAAAACTTCAGGAGCTATATTGGTAGTATTAGGATCTACTGCACCTAAATTAACAGGTGCTTGCACAACATCCACCAGCTGTGGCTGGCCACTTAACCCACATAACTTAATTTTTCTCGGCAAACCCAATTTTAAGGATCTAACCAAATCTGCCCTTATACAACAGATTTCTGCTCCACTATCTATTAAGGCAACAACAGGTTTGCTTATTTTTATTTTCATAAATGACCTATCATAAAATTTCATAGGATTATGAAGTACATCATTTCCCGGACACGATGGATGAGAAGGTTCGTTACCAATACTACAACAATTGATATAAGCCGATGGTGCGACCTGCGAAACCTCTCGTTTCGGACAGTTTTTCCTAATATGGCCTGGCGAATTACAGCCAAAACAACGGCCAGATCTTAAATCGACCTGACGGTTAATTAAACTATCTGATTTGACAACTTGGCGAAAAGACGATGACTAGTATGGAACATGAGCAGCCGCATAATTATCGGCCACTTAAGATAGTTTTTCATGAGACAACCATCTATTTTGTTCTTGGGTCAAAACGAAATTTCGACAGTCAACCGGTAACAACTCCTTGAGCCGGGCGGCGCACAGCAAACTTATTAGCTGATCATAATTCCGATCAATCCCCCTACTTTTAACATAGTATGAAAATGCATTATGTAGTTCGAAGCCAAACTAGAGAACACGTAAACAAACAACGTCTGCCAATGTCTAGGTTCCTGTCTAGACAGGTCGACGGGTGCAAGGTACACTTGTCAGGAGGTCCGGTAAAGCGACCCCTGACATATATATATATATATATATATATATATATATATATATATATATATATATATATTAGATTAATAATATATGTAGCATTTTACAAGTGCATGTCAAGTTAGGACAGACACACAGGAGCGCAACCAACCAAAAATGCTAGGGGAGGCTCAAGTTTGAAATATGTTTTTGACTATCTAATATCTTCAGTCAGCAGTTATTTTTGTATCTTTAATAATTTATTAACAATGGAAAAGAAAGACTGCAAACTGAAGATAGTCAAACTCAGTCTCAAACCAGTTAAAGCAAATTTTAAAAAATAAGTTTATGATATGTATAAGCGTATAAATATATAAGCATATAATAAATTGAGAATAAATGTAGAATCCCCCACCGCCCACTCAAAAAAACATCATATTTGGAAAAAATGCAGGGCCCTCCAATTTGGCCTTGGGGAGGCTTGCGCCCCCTCTAGTTGCGCTCCTACCAACACACGAGGCTACAGTTCATACGAGCTCAATCGGATGGACCGAAGGCACTGCAAGATTGAAAAACATTAGCAGAAATATATGATATAACTAAGTAGATATAATTCAAAATGTATGAAAAATACTAAGTTTATCAACTAATCTAATTACTCAAGCATGAGTAAGCTAATGAAGAAATATTTCAACTCCCCAGCAATCGCCGCCTCTGGAGCGAAGATATGTGGTAGCCCGTCATATGGGGTATTCAGATGCGGTCTTACCATTGGGGATGCTGGGGATGCGTCCCCCACCAGTTTAAGAACTCAATTTTTTTCAATGAATAAATAAAGTTAAACGTATTACTAAACAACACACTGTTTTCTGTGAAGCCTAGAGGTGGTAAAGTACTAAATTTTATAATTCTTAAATCAATTTTTGTTTTACTAATTCAACTGCACAAACTCTTAGTATTGTGTAGAAGATGTCAAGCAAAAATTAGCCACTGCATCAAATACATACTCAAATCAACTTCGTGATGTATTAGATAAAAATACAATTTTGTTTACAGATTTATGTAATAAAAGGTATATTGATAGGAAAAATATTGCAGATATAAAAAATTAGAATACACAATCAAAGCTAAAGTAGTAAGTTTTATTGAAAAGTAGTAAATATTAATGTTTTATGAGCCTGCATATTATTAGTTCTTTAGCATCAGACATATAATTATATTGTTTTGATAAATTAGTTAGTAAGAATCATCTGCTTTTATTATTTTCTTACCGCATTTGATTTGTATATATAAATACTTTGTTCAGCTGTATGTATAGCTTTAACCATTGAAATTGATTTACTTTGAGTTTTCTGTATGAATTTGCTCTTTTATCACATTTGATGTCTATTTATACTATTTTATCCGTATATTACTGTAAATTACTTATATTACTGTATATTACTTAAATCATTCAAATTCATGTGCACAAGAACTTGACTATATCTTGCTTTGTTGACTTGAACCTTTTCATTCATTCATTTTTTAAGTATATTAGAAATAGAAAGGAGGTCACAAAAGACCCTTAATTTTGTGTTACTTTTTTTCTCTTTGTTCTGTTATTTTATATAACATGGTTTTTATACTGAAATAAACTGTGCTTAGATTAAGTTTCAACATTGTTATTTTTGATGGTTAGAATTGAGAAACAAACTTTCACAGATTCGAGCCTAGTATTATAAAGTCTTAGCTACTATGATTCCCAGCAAAAATGTCATATAAAAGACCCAATAAGTTATAACTATTTTCTTATGAAATATTAATTCATTTTTTATTGTTTAATTAATAATAATAATGTTAAAAACACCACAATTATGTTTAAATTTTTTCATTTCATGAGGTAATAAAAAATAAAACAGTGTGTATCCCTCCAGCAAATGGCTATGAACTTATTAGACTTACTTTTTCACATATTAATTATTATCATTTAGTTAAATTTGAGCTGTTTTACAATTCATTCGTAATTGAAATAAGGATATTTTTAAGTAATAAAAGACAAAAAGATTAGATTTAAACATGGAACCTCAAACTCAAAAGCACCTCTTTCAACTAAACTAACTAGTTTGCTTTTGTGAACCACAGATGTGTAGTTTAAGAAATGCATTAAAAAATATAACTACTGATAGCAGTGGAGAGCGGAAAAGAAAAACATTTTTGGAAATTTATTTTATTTGGTTAGATAAAAATCTTACAGCTAGAGAAGACTAGTAAAACAATAGAAAAAAACTAACAGGATTACACAAAGAGCAAGACAACCTACAAACAAAACGGACAAATCAAAATGAATCAAATTTATTTTTATTTCAACTGCTAAAAACAAAAAAAAACAACAAAGAATTAATCTTAAAAGAAATGAAAAATAAACAAAAGATCAATCTTTTTGAAGACCAAGAATGCTAGATTACTAAAAAATGAGCTATATCATTAGCTACTACTATTCATTCTTTTGGAAGAAATGACATGAATAGCAAGAACAATAAGCAAAAGTGTCAAAATATTAATATAGTATCCATAGAAACCTGTTGACAAATTTTGACAAAGAATACAAAATCAAAACATAGAATCAATTGAATTGCAAACACTTCAGTGGCATGTAATGTTATTTAAACACTATTAAACAGTACAATCTAGATAACAAATGTTTAGAAATTCATCGAAGTTGCAATTCTGTGTTGTTCCAGTTAAATAAAAGGCACTTGATTTCAAGTTGAACAATTCATACTTCTGATGGCAAAACTTCAAAGATATATTCAATTAAGAGTTTGATAACACTGCTTAGCTCCTTTGTTATTTTTTCTATACTGTATAAAGTACCTGGGAATAAATTTGTTAAATGAAATGAAATAAAATTCATTATTATAATTATTAATATCTACCTAGTATGAATGATTTCATATGTTTATTATATCTGGTTTTCTAAATTACTTGTTTCAAATATACTATGAAACAATGTGAAACTGTAACTGAAAGAAATGATCTGGAGTCTGGAGAAATATCAACAATTACCAGGAAATAATGTTAATCTTTTCACTTGAATAGATAGAATCAGTTTTTTTAAAAGAAAGACAAATAAATGGTTTAAAAAAAGAATTCTAACAAAGATAGGTTTTTTATTTTTATTGCTACTTTGAAAATATATCAATCTGAGTTTGTTAATCAAACCCAGCATGCTAAACTAGTAACACTATTAGGGAATTACTCTATTCTATAATTATTAGTATTAGAAATGGCAGACAGTAATAGATATAAACTTATAAATTGCTATAAGTAAAATACAAATATAATAATATAATATATACTAACAAGAAAGTTGTCTCTCAATCCATCTGACGAAACTCGGATGAATAAAATCTTTTCAAAATTAAACCAAGGAGCTTGGTTTACTCAAGTAGATTTTGCTGATGCATATCTACAGTTGGAAATGGACGAATCGTCAAAAGAGCTCGTTACGATCAACACTCCTAAAGGTCTATAGTCTATACTGTCTATAGTCTATATCAGTACCAGAGACTTCCCTTTACTTTGGAGTAAAAAATGCACCAGGTATTTTCCAGGAAACAATGGATAATTTAACTTCAGGGTTAAAAGGTTGTGCGGCTTACCTGGATGATGTAATTGTGACCGGCACAACATTGGAAGAACACAATCAGTGATATTTTAGTAACGAAAACTAAAACTAATACGAAAAAGATCGACCATATAGTCTGGTAGATTTAGCTTTTGGTACGGAAATTTTAATAGACAAGCCAAAAAGTACATTAAACTATAGTATTTGTTATAACTAAGAGCTGGAAAGAGATACCAGACACAGATCGGTCCCTAAAAAAAGTTATTAGCAAAAGAAGTTGCTCTAAACTCGCGAATCTGTTTATTAACGCCAACCAATCAACATCCAGCTTTTTCTATTTCTGCGTAAAAAGTGACGCTTAATTTACAAATTATCTCCATGAAATTTAAACTTCTTACGCTCAAATGCTCATAAAACAGTATAGTTATTTATTTCTATATTGTTTTAACGAAACTTTTATTTTCCGTTTGCTTATGGAGCTGCCCGAAGAATGTTGTTGCTTATCAAATGCTTAAACTAGTTTAACTCCTCTGTATAAACGATTATGTACACTCAACTAGTCTACGTTTTCGAAATTCTCCAGTATTTAAAAACCAATGCTGAAGGGGTGCCGGTTATGGGAATCGTACCACTTTTTAAAGGAAGACCATGCTCAAACATCTTAAAGACAGAAATTTATCAAACACTGGTTTTTAGAAGAACATAAATTTTAATTCTAAAAACAAAGTATAAGTTTCAACTTATTAAATAATTATAATAATAACTGTTATCTAGCTTCAAAAATTATTATATTGAGCACCATTCAGTCGAGCAGAAGAGTCAGATCTTCATCCACGACTTTACTTCTTGTGTCCACCACACATATCAAGAGTGCTGTAGACAGAAGGTTCGGGGTTGCCAGACTGAGAATGGTTTGCCAACTGCTGTTACATTGGCTGTGACACTTCAGTGCTTCCGAAGAGACATTCTAAACACTAAACACTAACACCACTTTAACACTGTCAAATTTTAATTCAATTCAGAGACACTGTTAGCAACTTTTGTCATGCTGGCTGAAGTAAACTGGGAAGTGTAGATTATGAGGATTTTGTAGATAATATCATATCATAGTCAAATTGTTTGCTGTTTATTATAACACACAAGCAAACAGTTTTGACATTGAGACAATGCTTAGCAATATCCTCATGTGCAGAAGAACTTGTTACAACAGACATGTAACTGGAGGAAAGATACAAAAGCTATTTTAACAAGCATCAAAACCCTGCAGAACAAAGAAGACATTTTCTCAAGAACTTGATAAGTTTCTATATATCACTTTAAATAAAAATGTAATAACTGCTCACATTGGCCAACTCTGACATTTACACATATTTCACTATTATAGATATTATTTACAAGACCACTAATATAAAGTGAGTTATCTTAAACTTTGTCACAGCAACATTTACAAGCATATACAAGTACCTTCAAAACTGTTTTAAGAGCATCAACTTTTTTGCCAATAAAAAGAATAAATACGTCCAACAACAAAGACTGATTTTAGGCAAGACTAATTAAAATAGTATCTCATCGACTTTAACAGTTTCTTCATACAGGCCTCCACATATATCACCCTAATAAAACATATCTACTTCAAGATTATCAGTATAAAGAGATTTATTACAAACTTTACCATAGCAATGTTTACAGGCAAATACAATGTAGCTCATATTTAAAATATAAACAATTTTTAGAAGAGCATGGCCTTTTTTAATAATTTCACATTAACAACTTATACAATAATAATTAGGCTATCTAGGCTATCAGGTGCTGCCTCTATATCAGTATTATTGAGACACAACTTAAAATCTACTTTTCCACAGCTCCATCTATCATTGTCTAAGAAATACTTTAATTTCATTTCCTGAAAATGAGTTCTCAAAACATGCAAACAGGCTGCATTTTCAGTTGAGGTAGCTTTCCAGGAATAATTTTTGAACTACTTAATCCACACAATAGAAAATTTTTCCAGTCAAATATAAACTTAGATCTTAAATTCTTTTTATTGGAGCTAGATCAGCTAGCTGCTAGAACTAAAACTAACACAAGGCTGGGGATGATTATTTTTCTTTGCTTTGTTATTTACTTATGTATACAAACATCCACATTTATAGAGTTAAACTGTCAATTAAAATTGTATCTCCAATTACAATTGCAGAATTCAATAGAGAAGTTTTCCCACTTTGTTTCAATATTTAGATTATTTTTAGTTTTTCTTCAGTAGCAGGTTTCACACAACGCACTCCATTGCGATATTAGTTACATTTAGATTAAAAAATGTGCTAACTACAATACAAACTAACCATAACCAAACTTAACAGATGTAATAACACGAATAAAAGAAAATAAAAAATACCAGAATGACAGACAAAAGACTGACTGAAGAGAAAACTATGTACAATGCTATACAAACTATACAATTATACAACTATATAAATGAATAAAAATTAAAAAAAAAACGCTGCTAAAAGTCCAAAATCGTCCAAATCAAAATCTAAGGCTTAAATAAAACGTTAAGATATTGAAGAGAAATCGAATTCAAACGCGATAAAACCGGCAATGCAAAATGAATACAAAGACAACGCAAATTTAGCATAGAAAACGAGACTTTATTGAATTTTTATTGGCTGAGCGAGTAAATATGTTACTGCGCGTAACGCGACATTGTCTTACGTAATGAGACAAAAGAGTACGCCTAAAATCATTAATAACTAGAGTACCATAACTGCTCATTCGTGGTATCTTCATACAGACATTCTACACCATATTCTCTATTGAATGGTATAAAAATTGGCTTGTCTATTAAAATTTCCCATGTTGCCTTGAAAAACTGCTAGATCTACCAGTCTAATAGTTAACTAAAACAATAACGAAACGAAAATTGAATTTCCCAACTAAAACTAAACTAAAACTAGAATGGTTTGTCCTAGAACTAACTAAAACTAAAATAAATAAACTCAAATATTCAGTTTCTTTTTCGTTATTTGACAAAAGTTTGTAATTAAAATTTATAATGATCATAGACTTCGATGTATTAAGAAACATAAAAAATTAATTTAATTTCTTTGGTTTCTCAATATCGGCCTGAAATGTCTAAAAACGTTCTTTTATTCTCCGTATTTGACAGATGTTGGTGTGTTGTTTTTGCAACCGATATTAATTTGGCAAGTTTAGTTAAACAGTTTTCTGGTCGCAAGCGGGGCAGCAGTGTGTGGACTTATTTTAAATTTGAAGAAACAGAAAACAAAAGTCGATGTCTCGTGGCTTTAGCGAATGGTTCAAAATGCGTCGCACTTGCTGCAACTAAGAATCCGACTAATCTTAAAAACCATCTCAACATCACCACAAAGAAATTTTTAATGACATGATTGAGTTGGAACAAAATCAATTGAGTGTCAATGCAAGCAAGAAGATTCGAATTGATGGTTAGTTTTAATTTGCTGCTATAGTATACTTTACTATACTATAAGGTTATATAGTAATATAGTTGATAGTATAAGTACTCTCGATAATGTAGCTAGCATGATCATTTTTTTTTAGAATTACTTGATTTTAACTTATTTATGTAATTTGTTTTAAGTCGAAACATATTTTATGTGTATAGGTTGAACTCCAACCCTATCTACATAAGCAGCCATCAAGTCAACCGCAATTGTCGACAGTCCACTTAACGATGAAAGATTTTCCTCTGCTTTCAGCAAAACTGGCTGGACAGTCAACAAGGCAAGTGGTTCTTGATGTGGATGGTGCGCTGCTAAAAAACCATCTCACTCACTCTATTAAAGAAGTCAGCTCATCTCTATATAATTACAGCCTCACCTCAATTGAGTTCTGGATCTAATATCAGCACCAGCTTCCCAAGCTTTTGTGGAGCAACTTTTCTCAGTTTGTGGGATTTTGACAGCTGGCAGACGCATCAGGATGGAAAAATCGTTGAATATGCGTGCTTGGTTAAAAGTAAACGAATATCTACTTGTTGACATGGACAGTTAATATTCATTATATTGAAATAAAAATATATAAGCAAAATATTCAATCGAAAAAAACTAATAATAACTAAACTAAACTAGAATGATAGCACCAAAACTATATAAAAACTAAAATAATTGCGTTTATGAAAAGTTATGAAAGCAAAATATTCAATCGGAAAAAACTAATAATAACTAAACTAAACTAGAATGATAGCACCAAAACTATATAAAAACTAAAATAATTGCATTTATGAAAACTAAAACTAAATAAAATAAAAATTACTTTAGGCAAAACTAACTAAAACTAAAATGATTTTCATAACTAAAATATCACTGAACACAATATGAATGTTTTGAACTATTCAAACGGATTTTAGATTTTGGATTTAGAGTCAAGATGGACAAGTGCTCTTTTGCCATAAAAGAGATTAAATTTCGAAGTCATATTATCAGCAAAGAAGGCCAAAAACCAGACCCTGGAAAAATAACAGCAATTGTAGAAATGCCTCCACGAAAAGACAGAAAACAGTTAAAATCGTTTTGGGTATGATTAGTTACTATTCTGCTTTTGTACCAAAAATGAGACAAATGAAAGGCCCACTAGATGACTAAGATGACTTGGAAAAAAATGAAAAGTTTGAATGGTTAAGAGTAAACCAGGAATCTTTCACAAGTCTTAAGAAGGTGTTACTATCAAATTTATTGCTGACGCATTATGATCCCAAAAGAGACATCGTAATAGCTGCTGATGCATGTGAATACGGAATTAAAGCAGTGATTTCACACCGATTTCTTAATGGAACAGAAAAAACAGTCGCTCATGCAGGCCGTGCGCTGACCCAAGCAGAAAAGAATTACGGCCAAATAGAAAAAGAGGCTTTGGCACTAGTTTTTGCGGTAAGAAAATACCATAGATTTGTTTATGGAATGCGGTTTACACTATTGACCGATCACAAGCCTCTCTTGTCATTATTCAAAAGAAAGGAATATCTGCACACGCTGCAAACAGACTGCAGAGATGGGATACTGATACTCTTAGCTTATGATTTTTAGATCGAATATATTACGAACAGCAAATTTTGGTCAAGCTGATGCCTTATCAAGACTACTTAATTCCAAAAAAACAACAGGAAATGAGGATTTGATAATAACAGGTGTAAACGAAGACATCACAATGATACAAGAGGATACGATGAGACAATTACCTGTTAGTACGATAAATATTCAAATCATGACAGAAGAAGACTCTGAACTCAGAGAGTTAAGTGAGATTATTAAAAAAGGATTTTGACCAAAAGTTAAACCTATATCAAACTGGAATGCATTCCAAAGTAAAGTAACTGATTTGACCTTACATGATGGCATTCTATTTATGGGTGTAAGAGCAGTAATTCCAAAAAAACTGCATCAGCGTATATTGAGGATGCTACATTAGGGTCATCCAGGAATTCCGAGAATGAAAATGCTGCCCAGACAGTCGGTGTATTAGCATGGAATCAATAGAAATATTGAAAGTATGGTGAAAAACTGTGATGCATGTCAAAAAACAGCTAAAATGCCTATAAAAACACGTTGTCACTATAGCCTGAACTGTGTTTGTTCTGGGAGAGAATTCACATTGATTTCGCGGGACCAATAACAAATTCAATGTTTCTGGTGGTTGTAGACGCATATTCAAAATGGCCAGAGATAATACAAATGAGTATGGCTACTTCAACAACGACAATTCGCGAGCTGAACAGAATGTTTGCTCGGTATGGATTTCCAAAGACATTGGTATTAGATAACGGAATACAGTTTACTTCTATGGAATTTGAAAGGTTTTGTCAGTCAAAATCTATTAGTCATATCCGAATACCTCCTTTTCATCCACAAAGTAATGGTCAAGCAGAAAGATTTGTTGATACTTTCAAAAGAACCATACAAAAGCTAAAAGGTAAATGAATTACCGGAGAATTGGTGCAAAAGTTTTTATTGTGTTATAGATCTACACCATGACCATCTGTCCACTTCAAAAATCTCCCGCAGAAATTTTTTTGGGGAGACAAATTAGAACACCGCTATCAGACTTACAGCTAAGTACTAAAAAAGACGAAAAGTATTCAGAAAAAAAATCTTGCTTGAAGAGACAGTTTGACAGTAGGAATGGGGCAATACCGAGAATCTTTAAAGAACAAGATGCGGTGTACGCTAGAGATTATAAAAATCCAAACCATCCCAGATGGATACCAGGAAAGTTTTTAAAAAGAATTGGAAAAACAATTTACGAAGATGAGATTGACAGAAGGATTACAAAAAGGCATGCAAATCAATTAAAACCAAGGAACTCAGATTGGAAAGTGATGGAGAGAAAGCACTGGTAAGAGTTGTGTTCCCAGGAGAGGAGGAGATGTTGATACCAGACATAAGCTCAACCCCTCGGATTACAGAGAATGGGGATGGAGAGAATAGACAAGAAGACCATGTTCTGAGTCATATGGATAATGAAGTCAATCCGGAGGAGTTGACACACATTTCAAGAAGAATAGAACTGGAGGCAAGACCTAAACGTTATTGCAGCCCTCTAAAACGGATAGTACTGGACCCCAGTAGAAAATCATATGATTTTCTATAAAGAGAGGAAGGTGTTGGGAGTATGTTCATTCAAACATGCTCTGTTGAGCATGTTTGTACCTATAGAAGTTACTATTGAGATAATTTATTCATCTGTTTATAATCATCCTAAGCTTGAACCGCCTCTGTTTGGTTTGAATATGATGAAAGAAGCTCTTTTACTCTGTACTACTGAGTCTCCTTTTATTGCTCCAAATGTGAATTATATCTTCAGATAGATGGTGTTGCAATGGGGTCACCTCTGGGACCAGTTTTTGCTGAATTTTCATGTCTGATGTGGAACGAAAGTTAAGTTCAATGATTAATGAAAATACTTTGATTTATTGCAGATATGTAGATGATATTTTTATTATGTCACGTCCGGATAAGAACGTTTTTGATTTGAAGAAGGCTTTGGAAGACTCATCTGTACTTAAGTTTACGCATGAATTTTGTAGAAAAGATGGCTCCTTGCCCTTTTTAGATGTGTTGGTTGGTAATGTTGGTGACAGGCTGCAGATGCAAATATACGTTAAACCCACAGATTCAGGTGAATGTTTAAAAGGTAGTAGTGATTGCCCTGATATATATAAACATAGTGTTATAAATAATTATTTGACAAGAGCGTATAAACTCTCGAATAGATGGAATGATTTTCATTTGGAAATTCAAAGTATACGGCAACTACTGATTAATAATGGATTTACTAATTGCATGTTTGATATGTGTCTGAAAAAGTATTTGCATTACAAGTTTGGTAATAATTCTCCAAGCAAGTGTGGTGATGATATTAAACTGTTTTATAGAAGCCAAACGCATAACAATAACTAGATTAAAGAAAATATGATTAGAAAAATTATCTTGAACATAGATAAACCAGTTAAAAAGAATTCTAAGTTGAAATTCTGCATATACTATAATAACATAAAAACACATAATCTTGTTTTCAAAATAGTCCTGTCAACTCTAATAATAGGTTGAAGCAAAGTTATGTTGTTTTTAAATTTACTTGTCCGTATCTTGAAAATATACCTGATTGTTATATTGGTCATACAAGAACGACACTTGCTAGAAGGTTGACGATGCATGTTCAAGGTGGCAGTATTGCAGATCACATGAGGGTGCAACATCAGATTCGTCTTGACAGAAATATATTGGACAACAACACCGAGATTTTTTGTAGAGAGCATTGTCCGATACGTCTCAAATTGTCAGAAGCTTTGTATATTTCTCAGAAAAACTCCAAAATTAATATGCAAAGAGATTTTACAGATGGCACATTGTCTTTGTTCAATGTATCTGATGTTGGTGATGTTCAATCGAATAGATTCAACCATGCTATACTTTGATTTGTTCTGATCCAGTAAATGCAGAGGCTGCACAAGCGCGTCTACAGTCTGCAGATATACAACTTGCTATGGAACATCAGATTGAAAATGCTGTCTCTGTTGAAAACATATCCAGACTCGTAAATGACAAGGATGCAAAAGAAAGCTGTTCGTTCAAGGTCGTGACACAACACAACGCATTAAAAATTGAACTATTATTCACTGTAAATAAAACCATTTATATATATATATATATATATATATATATATATATATATATATATATATATATATATATATATATATATATATATATATATATATATATATATATATATATATATATATATATATATATATATATATATATATATATATATATATATATATATATATATATATATATATTCAAATAATTAGGTGTTAATTTTTCGTCGATACAGGCTCGGTTAATCGTGCGTTCTTTGAACAACTTCGTGGGCGAATTAAATTACGTGAATTATCTCATAAATGAGAAAAAGTTTGCAACAAAACTTGGTCTATAACATTTAACCGAGCCTGTATCGACGAAATATATATATATATATATATATATATATATATATATATATATATATATATATATATATATATATATATATATATATATATATATATATATATATATATATATATATATATATAAATATATATATATATATATATATATATATATATATATATATATATATATATATATATATATATATATATATATATATATATATATATATATATATATTCTTGTACGCAAACTCCATTGAATATAATTGCCCATTTTTTATTTGTTAATTTAATTTAATTAAATTTAAAAATGACAATTTGTATAGCGCCGTATGCAGCAGAAGCCGTTTAAAGGGCGCTTAACAGAACAGTTGCAAAAATTAAGTCAGATAATAGAAATGTGATCCAAAACAAAAATAAATAAATAAATAAACAAAAAATAATGAATAAAAATAATAATAAAAACTGGCGAAAATAATAATAAAAAAAATAAAAGCTGCTTGAGGGGCGCATCGCAAAGCTATGTAACGAATGAGCGATCAAACAAGTGAGTTTTTAAAAGTTTCTTGAAGATGGAAAGTGTTTTCGCGCTTCGAACTGAGAACGAGAGAGAGTTCCAGGATGAAGGTCCAGCAACGCAGAATGCGCGATGACCCGCATGAGTGCGGGTGCGTGGGACGAAGACGTCGAGTGAACTGGATATAGATTAGTATGGAAGAGTAAGTAAATTTTAAGCCGTGCAAAATGTTTAGGTCGTATAAGCACTAAAGTTGTTTAACTGGGGGTCGTATAAGCAAAGTCCTACTACTACTACTACTAATAATAATAATAATAACATGGATAATTTATATAGAGCAGTACAATGAAGTAGTCATCACAAGAGCGCTGTACAAAACGTCAAAAACCTCGGATAAACACAATAAATAAATAAATAAATAAAACTAAAATAAAATAATAATAAAAAAGTTTAGTTATAAGACTTAATGAACAGATGAATTTTAAGAGCTTTTAAAAGCCTCAACAGAACAAGATAAACAAATAGATATGGGAAGACAGTTCCATGCTTTAATAGCGGCGACAGAAAAGGCCCATTGTCCAAATTTGGTAGTCGTCGCAGGCACGACCAGGTCTCCAGCGGTCGCAGAACGCAATCGCCAGAAGGGATTCAACTGAACTGACGGCAAGCACATTGACGTGATGTATTCAGGCGCGAGTCCATTCATGGCCTTGAAAACCAGCAGACACAGCTTAAATTCGACACGCTCTCGAGCCCTTAACTAATGAAGTTTGTCACGCATGATATCTGAGATGTGGCTAAATTTCTTCAGACCGAAAACGAGTCTCGCTTCAGTGTTGAGTACTGACTGAAAGCGACAGAGGACATAGTCAGGTTGATCAGCGAGCAGAGCGTTGCAATAGTCGATTTTTGAGACAAAGTTATTAACCAGTGAGAACGCAACCGATACTGGATGTCTGCATGTCTTGAGTTGTCGCAGCTTGTAATAGCACTCTCCAACCACCTTGCCCACGTGACCAGTCATGGACATGTCTGAGCTGAGCCGCACACAAAGGTCCCGCACCATAACGGATGGAGTGACAGTAGAACTACCTAAGTCAATTGGGCAGCAGTCGAGAATTTGCTGTCGACGCGTCGTGGATGGAGAGTTGTTATCGTAGACGTAATTTATTATGATTTCAATTGTTTGGGCGACTGGAACGTTGGTGAACAGTCTCTCGACGTCAATCGTAGCAATTTCGCCTGGCGTAGACTTGGAATTTTTTTATCAAGTCGATATTATCGGTATAAGAGGTGTGTCAATTTTATGAGTTTTGACATTTCCGTATAAGTATGCAGGCTTGTACTCTCCGACAATCTGATGCAGTCGAGCGTCTGGATCTAGATACTGATTTGCCTTATTGATGAGTCTATTCGCTTTGATTTTTATATCGTTCGTAGGGTCGTGCGTGGTTTTTCTGAATTCTGATGTGTTGTGTCGGAGACGATTAAGTTTAACTTGTCGTAGTAGTTGGCAGTGATGTTCAAGTTAACTGTAATACTAACTGAAAACACAAAATAATAGAAAAATAATGGACAGTTAACTGTAATACTAATAGTAACTGAAAAATGATCAACAACTTTAACTGCAATAGTAACTGAATAATACATTCAGTTAAATAATACAAAAATAATTACTAACTGAAACATTTTCTAGATGCAATTTAAAAAAAATTATTATTTGCTTTATTTTATATGCGCTGTCAAGTTAGTCGTGGTCTTTTGTTATTGATAGTGCTGTTATGATCATTGTAGAACTGTAATTGTATATTCCTTACAGCGAAAGTTTTAAGTCGCTGTTTAAATAACGTAGAATAGTGTTTCGTCTCTCACGCTATCAGACAGGCTGTTCGAGAAGGCTGGTCCTGCTATTAAAAAGGCTCTTGGTCCAAACTTTTTAGTGCTTGTTCGAGAAATGATTAATCTGCATCGGGTTGTTGAGCGAAAACGATGGAGAGCAGGAACATCGGAATTCAGTTCTCAGTTGTAACATTTCTTTGAGGTAAGCATTAGCGCTGCCATGCAGGCACTAGTAAACAAGGAAGCCCAACTTGAATTTAC
This sequence comes from Erpobdella octoculata, assembly GCA_963978895.1. NCBI lineage: Eukaryota > Metazoa > Annelida > Clitellata > Hirudinida > Erpobdellidae > Erpobdella > Erpobdella octoculata. Next base: position 22,849,120 of record OZ022241.1, read on the forward strand.
TCCTCAAATGAACGGACAGCCAGTGAAGGGGTCTCAAATTTTAGTCGAAATTTTGTCGAATATGCGTCTTCTGAGGACAAGACGGACCGCTACTCCGACTCCAACCAACAGACTGTTACAGTAAGCAAGCCTCATAGTAATAAATACGTGTACAATGGAAACATGTCTTGGGAGAAAGAGAACGACGGACAGATCGCAGTTGTCGAAGCTGATGACTGGCAGATGCGTTGTATTTGGATGTCGATGGTTAGTTGGGCGTCGAGGTGTGCTTCAAAATTGCAGACGCTAAACTGGTGTGCCAAGAAATTGAAGCTTCTAGGTTTTTGAGCAAGCAGTCTAGGCATGAAAATTCAGTTGATGAAGAAATTAATGCTTATCTTGGTGCTTGAAAAAAAAGATTAGCAATTAGTCAAACTGGAGTAAGTTTCTTGACAGCCTCGAAGACTGCATATACTCTAATAGCTGCCTTCGCTAAAAACATAATCTCTGCACCTGCTTGAGCAACGGATGTGGAGCGCGTCTTCTCAGTTTGCAGTAATATGACTGCAGGAAAAAGGAACAAATTCTTTAAGAACCTAGAGACTTGTGTTTTTTTACATGAACTTTAAGTTTATTATTTTCAGCCTGTTCATAGAATCAACAGTTAACTGTAACTTTAACTTGAAAATAAATAACTGTAATAGAAACTAACAAATGTTTGTGGAAAAATAACTTTAATTGACAACTGAAAAATGTTGTACCTTTAACAGCAACTGAAAAATTGTAACTGAAATATCACAGGCAGTTGGATTTTACAGTAATTGGCGTGTCCTTAAGACGATTTACCGATATTGAGCTGATATATTTTGCGTTTTTTACATAACTCGGTAGTAGATTTTCTTTTATACATGCTCTGTTAAATATAACTGCCCATTTTCTATTAATTATTTTTTTAATGTAAAACTCCAAATTGCGAATAACGACTTTGTTTTTTTGAATAAAATTCTTTATTAATTTTTGAAATTTTGAAATTTTATACAGACCGACAGACAGACACTCGCTTGTTCTTTTGCTTTCAGTTGTTTTTCCGTTTCTGCTCTTATATATATATATATATATATATATATATATATATATATATATATATATATATATATATATATATATATATATATATATATATATATATATATATATATATATATATATATATATATATATATATATATATATATATATATATATATATATATATATATATATATATATATAGTTTGTTTGTTTATAATCGCCCTGATGATGACAAAATGTCGAAACTGTCCAGTTGGCGATTTAAATAAAAGATGAACATTAATTGTCGTAGTCTTCTTGTAGTTAAAAAACGCAGCCTAGAAGTGTTTTGCAAAAAAATCGTCAACCTAAAATGGAGAGTTGTATTTAATAGAGCATGTTTAGAAGAAAATTTAATTCCTCGCTATGTGAAATATATATATATATATATATATATATATATATATATATATATATATATATATATATATATATATATATATATATATATATATATATATATATATATATATATATATATATATATATATATATATATATATTTATATATATATATATTCAAATAATTAGGTGTTAATTTTTCGTCGATACAGGCTCGGTTAAATTTTATTGACCAAGTTTTGTTGCAAACTTTTTCTATTATATGAGATAGTTCACGTAATTTAATTCGCCCACGAAGTTGTTCAAAGAACGCCCGATTATACAAATCTCTATTACTTTTTAACTTGCAAGTTTCGGCTATTTTTTCAGCCATCTTCAGAAAAAGCAAAAGGCCGGGCGGTACAGGAACCGAACATAAACAAAGACGATTAAAAATAAATAATGAAATGTGGAAGTACGTAGATAAAAATAAAATTATGACCAAAATAAAATGCGAGGGAAGGTATTAATTAAGACTAAAATCAAAGAAGCAAATATAAATTAAATTTAACATAAGAATTGTAGGTGTTAGTTTTCCGTCGATACAGGTGTTAGTTTTTCGTCGATAAGAATAGTACATAAAAATTGAAGGCCTTAAATGTCGAAGTATACATAGATAGAAAGAAAATAAATCAATAAAATTAAGAGCAAAAATAAAACAAAGGGATGTATTAATTACCATTGAAATCATAAGAGCAAATATAAAATAAATATGACCGAAAATAATACATAAAACTAGAATACCAAGAGCGAGAAAAATCTAAAATTAACGTCTACGTAATGTAATGTTTAGGTTATTAATTAAATGAGAAAAGAGGGTGTTATGGTCACCATTACTAGTCAAATCAAACAAACGAGGCATGTACGAAGTTCGACTGGTAGGAATCATGGTGAGGGGCCGTCTTGGAGAAGAAGCACGTTCACTATGGCAGGTTCTAGGAAGTAGGTAGGATGGCGAAGGGGAGAAACCATGACCACAATTCTGGGAATGATATCTTTGGCGGGATACCTGTGTATTTCCTGGTGACAAACTCTTAGTACAGAGTGCAGATCTAATACATTGTAAGGGACATTCAGGTTTGTGCTCCACAGGGGGCACAGGGGCAACATTAGTTGGGTGAAAAGGCAAACGAAGACTGTATGGAGTATGCTGGCCTGGAATCGTGCTGACGGTCGGACGTAGACGAGAAGGACGTTCACTATGGTAGTTGTAAACACCAGTTCGAGGAAGTAAGAAAGATGGTGAAATTGAGCAACGGGGATCACAGTCGTGAGAACGAGGTCTTTGGCGGGAAACTTTCATAGTTTTTGGTGACAAGCAAGTGTAGAGGTCAGGTGCAATAGATTTTCTGGGACACGCTGCTTCGTGGTCGATGGAGAATGAAGAAGCACAGGTAGGTAGATGAAAGAGAGAACCAGGACTGTACTGAGTTTCATTAGTTGGCATGGGGCGTCGTGGAGAAGAACGTCTGCTATGGTAGTTATAAGCAACAATTCTAGGGTGTAAAATGGATGATGAAGGAGAAGAACCAAGATTATGGTCGTGAGAGCGAGATCTTTGGTGGGGAACCTTCTCAGTCTCCGGTGACGAACTCTTAGTACAGAGTACAGATACACTAGATCGTATGGGACGTTCAGGTTTGTGACCGACGGAGGGCAAAGAAACGACGGCAAGTGAAGAGGAAGGCAATGCGTTAATCATTAAATCTTTAGAAGTAATGGTATGAGCATTATGAAGTAGGTTTATGTTATGGACTGAGTGATTTGTAGCTGTAGTAAAAAGCTTTAGGATATGTCCGGAGTGATCTTCTTGTATATTTATGGAAGGTCGGTCACGGACTATATAAAGTACCTCGGCAATTTTCAAACGAGCTGGTTCTGGCACGTGGTGCAAAATAATGGTATTATCCACAAGTGTTTGTCTAGTGAGTTTAACACCATGGTCTGGAAATGTGCTGCTATGCTACCGCCTTGCAAGTGCATAGTGAGGCGCCGAGATAGAGTGGTGCGGGTGTGTCCAATGTATGTTTCTATTGAAGTATGTTTTAGAGGGCAGGTGAATTTATACACGACGTTAGTAGATTGCAAGCGATCAGGTTGATGTGGTCCGTTTCTTGTAATCATAGAGTGTGATTTCTTGTTTTTATAATATATAGAAAATTGAAGTCGATGTCGGTTTCGGTCATTAACTGTCACGCAATTTCCGATAATCTGACGTAAAATCTTTTCATCAAGATGATAATTGTCATGCATTTGAGCGCAATACCGAACATCGATAGTCTTTATATTATTTATCGGAGTTGAGATATTGTTAGTTTTCCGTCGAACAAACCTCTCGATGACGGCGTCAATCATGGTATTAGTATAATTATTGTTCACAAGTAGTGTTTTGAGACGCTGAACCTCTGTATGGAAATGAGACCAGTCTTCAGATAACTCGTAAGCACGAGCTAATAAGTTAAAGATAACACTTTCTTTGTATTTAACTGGACAGTAACCAGCCCCGTTCATACAAAGACCTTCCGGTATCACATTTGGTAAGCAATACATCCAAGAATGCCAAACCGTGTTGTGGATCGCTATTTTCTACTGTAAACTTTAAAACTGAATGTTGTTGTAATGTAACCCGGAGGTCTTCAAGTTGAGTAGCGTCTTGACAAATTACAACAATATCATCGACGTAACGTACATACATTGGCGGTTTGGCAAAGGTGTCAAAAACGATACTTTCAATATGGCCCAAATAAAAGTTGGCAAAGATAGGACCTAAGGGAGATCCCATAGCAATACCGTTAATTTGTCGAAACAGTCGTCCATCTGGGTGCCGAAACGGTAATTCCTTGGTGCATAACGATAGCAGTTCAGACATGGATTCTTCGGGTATGATGGGAGGTGATAACTTAGAGTTATGGTATAAGTATTGCAGGATAATATTGATGGTTTCATCAGTAGGCACATTTGTGAACAAGTCAACGACATCCAATGAACTCATAACACCGGTGGTATGACGGTTGCCTTTGACTAAATTAATAAATTCGAAAGATGATTTCACTGTTTATTGACAAGGGCAGTATGGAGAAATCACTTTAACAAGATACTTCGCAATATCAAATGTAGGAATGGGGCTTTGCGAAATTATTGGCCTAATTGGGAAATCAGATTTGTGAGTTTTTACGTTGCCGTAAATATATCCCGGTGAGAAATCACCAATAATCTGATGCATGCCGGCTATGGGATTTTTCCGAAGAATGTTGCCTATTACGTTTGATTTCCAAAGTTGGATCTTTGGTAATCTCCAAAAATTTAGTTGTATCAGATACTATATCATTCAATTTATTTAGATAATCTGATGTATTCAAAATGACGTAGGCATGCAATTTGTCTGCTTTTCGTATAGTAATGGTGGAATTATTTTTCAATGAGTGGGCAGCTGTGTGTAGTGCTCGATCGATTCCATGTGAAGCATGACGATGTTTCAATCCTTCTGCTTTGAGTAGTGTTTGAAATCGATTATCAACAGAAATAGAACGATTCAGAAGATGTGGCTCAAACTGCATCATCAACATTTCTAGTTCAATATATATATATTATTTTGAACAATTTTGGCGCAATTTGTTCTTTCAGACATGCTCCGTTAAAAACTACGGCCCATTTGACGTTTATCGGTTTGCGCAAAATATTTTCAATTAAGCGAAACTTCGAAAACAGACAACGTTTTTTAATGTCTGCCATTTTGTTTATATCTCTTCTTGGGGTGACTGCAGTTTTGAAAAGAAACCTTTTATCTTCAGAATAAGATCAAAATCAGACGACCTCAGACAATACAGAACGATTACGCAACGTTAGAAATTAAACAAGTGGTACAACTGAAAGATAACGGTAGCGGGAAAGCGACCGGAAGCGAGAAAGCGACCGGGAGCGGGAGAAAACCCTCTAAAAACCCCGGGCAATATATATATATATATTGTTATAATATCGATAACTATACTAAGGTTCTTTAGAAATGGCCCAAAATTTATTAGAAGAAATACACACTTAATCAAAAACTTGTGTCTTAGTAGCTGTAATTAAGACTGGTTGTTTGAAGTTATGTAATCGCTCAACTCTATTTTTTATGTCTTTCTTAGTTTATAAAATCTTCTGAGGTTTATCAGCCTTGATAGAAAATTATAACCCGTAGATATAAAACTACCCCCCTTTTAATCCTGTTCGTCCCGGACAGTTTCATTGCCTCCATAATATTTGGCAAGGCGGTCAACATGAATTACTTTCATCTTAGTACGTTGGCCCTTTTGAATCCGGTAGATGACATTATTGATCTTTTTAATAATTCTATGTGGTCCTTCCCAGTCTTGTTGAAGTTTAGGTGATTTCCCAATTTTACGTTGTGGATTGTAGAACCACACCAAATCCTTTTCTTTAAACTCTTTCATATTTGATTGGCAATCATACCGAGTTTTCATTCTGTCGCTGGCTGCTTTGATCCTATTTTGGGCTACAAAATGAATTTCATTTAACCGAGCCCGCAATTGTGTGGCATAATCGCTTTCCGATTCTACTTTGTCTCCCGGACTTCCAAACATAAGATCGCAAGGATCTCCCAGCTAAATATTATTTTACTTGGGGTGGCATCCGTCGTGTTGTGAACCGATCCTTTGTAAGCCATCAAATATAACAGAATGTGTTTATCCCAATCAACTTGGTTTTCACCGACCATCTTAAACAAGTGCTGTTGAATAGTTCGATTAAATCGTTCCACCTTACCGTCAGACTGAGGATGAAGGGGAGTTGTGCGGGTTTTATGTATGCCTAAAACACGCCACATTTCTCTAAACAATTGTGAATCAAAGTTCCTGCTCTGATCTGAATGGAGCTCCATTGGTACTTCATAGCGACTAACCCAGCCATCAACAACAACGTTGGCAACTGTCACTGCTTCTTGATTAGGTATAGCAAAAACCTCTGGCCATTTTGTAAAATAATCTATGACCACAAGAATGTACTTATTGCCAGATTTTGACACTGAAAATGGACCTGCTAAATCTATAGCAATTCTTTCAAAAGGGGAACCTACATTGTACTGTTGTAAATGGCTTTTTGTTTTAGCGTGTGGTCCTTTACTAGCGGCACAGGTATCACATTTTTGACACCATTCCTCTACATCCATTTTACAGTATACCCAATAAAATCTTTGGTGGATCTTGTCTAACGTTTTATTCATCCCTAGATGTCCCCCTGATACACCGGAGTGCATTTGTTCGAGCACATCTGGCACTTCTACTTTTGGAATAACTAATTGGAAAACATTGGTGGAACCATCAGTGCTTTCCCAAATTCTTTTTAAAGATCCGTTCACAACCCTTAGAGAGTCCCATTGTGCCCAATACGATTTAGTAGCAGGACTCAATTCAGAAATCTCTTGCCAGTCAGGTTTCTTCCCTTCTTCCATCCATCTCAAAATCAGCCCTATATCATCATCTTTCAATTGTTCGTCTCGAATCACATCACCTGACCAAGTGTCGTCAATTTGAAACCATACCTGAAAACAATGATTATTTATTTCCTTCCCCTCCATGCGAATGCAATACTTACATTCATCATTGCAAGGTCGTCGTGACAGTGCGTCAGCATTTTTGTGCTGTTCACCCTTCCGATGCTGAATTTCAAACTCGTATGATTGTAAACGTTCTTCTGGATTTTTAAAATTTAAAAGCCATTTCAAAGCAGCGTGATCCGTTCTCAACAAAAACTTTTGACCATATAAATACTTGTAAAAACAAGTATTTATATGGTCAAAAGTTAATAGAATCAACGATTGCTAATAACTCACGTCTGGTGACGCAATAATTGCGCTCCGGTTTCGACAAAGTTCTGCTATAATAAGCTATAACCTTTTCATTGCCGTCAACAATTTGACTAAGCACTGTCCCTATTCCTTCATTACTTGCATCTGGGTCTAATACAAAATTTTTTCCAGGGATTGGATACGACAGAACTGGCGTCAAACTCAAAGCTGTTTTTAACTGTTCGAACGCCTGTTGATTTGCCTCTGACCAATCAAACGGTGCATTCTTTTCTGTAAGCTTATATAATTCCTTTGCAATGCTGGAAAATTTGGCTACAAATCGTCGATAATATGTGCACAAACCAAGAAAGCTTCTTAATTCTTGAGAATTTCTCGGAACAAGCCAATGGTTAACCGCTTCAATTTTTCCAGGATCGGTTCCTACCCCTTCGGCAGAAACTATATGACCAAGATATTTCACCTTGCTTTTGAAAAGTGCACACTTTGCCGGATTTAGCTTCATACCAGCATCCCGGATCCTTTGGAAAACCTCTCCAAGATTGTGTAGATGTTCTTCAAACGTCTTTCCAACAACAATAATGTCGTCCAAATAAACAAGACACGTTCTCCACTTTAATCCTTGTAACACATACTCCATAAGTCGCTCGAAAGATGCTGGTGCGTTGCACAAGCCAAATGGCACAATTCTTCACCTATCAAAAAGGCAGTTTTCTCGCGATCCTGTGGATGTATTCCCACCTGCCAATATCCGCTCTTAAGATCTAAAGTAGAAAACATTCGAGATTCCGCAAGTGTATCGATGGTGTCATCGATTCTAGGCAGAGGGTAACTATCTTTTTGTGTGACCTCGTTTAACATTCTGTAGTCGACACAAAAACGTAGCGAATTTTTCTTCTTCATAACAAGTACTACCGGTGAACTCCATGGACTATTGGATGGTTCAATAAATCCTTGTTTCTTCATCTTTTCCAGCATCTTTCTAGCTTCCTCTCGCTTTGCCAGTGGATGCCTTCGTGGCAGTTGACGAATGGGCTCTGTATTACCAGTTCGAATTCGGTGTTCAACTATCTTTGTTTTTTCATTGTCTTCTTCGTTAATAGCTATTATATCACAATACTCTTCAATCAACGTTTCCGCTTTGACATAGTCCATTGCTTTTAGTGAATTTTTAGCGGCTGCAAGCAGTGTCTGAATTTGCGAGTACTTCATTCTGTCACATTCATAACTCTGACTGGCACGTAGCTTCCTGACTTCGTACGTACCAGTGTTTTTCCGATTAATAATCCACGTTTTTCAACTCCGTTCAGGGGCTCGATGAACCCAACAACTCTTGAGTTATTATCGTTTTCTATTCTTGCCCAAACCAAAGATTCCGACTGAGCAGGTATAACGATCCCCTTTGTTACCAATACTCGTTTCACCGAAATAATTTCGCCTTTATAATAAACAGGTATTTCCAAATCCCCATGTTTAAATGTTCCCATTTTTAAGTCCAATGCAGACACTTTTCTTCTATGTCGGCAACCAAAAACTGATGCTAAAAGGTTCTATTTCCCAGCCTAATTTTAGTTTGAATTTTACCAACTACTGGGACAAGCTTCCCAGTTGCAGTCTTGAGACGAATGTCATTTCCACTTTGCAAAACTTCTCCTTTTGCTAAACAAGGCCTTATAATTGAACAAGAAGCTCCACAATCAATGATAAGTTCACAGTTTCTTATTCCCACCTTTCTTACCCAATGAGACCTATCAGATAATTCTTCAGAGGCTTCATAATTCAAGGCAAATGCCAAAGCCTCACTGGGACCAGCTACTCGGGCGACCCTAAGAGCTTTATGAGTTTTGGAGTTCTTCAAGGCCGCTATGAATCCATCCACAATAATTGTATTGAGGAGATTTCAAAGGCACAAGGGATATCCCAGATTGGCGAGTCGTTCTATATCCGCTTCCAGCTGTTGCAAGCTTTCTTCGGGTTTCTGGCGTCGACTCTTAGGTTGAGCTCGAAAAATTTCTGGCGCGTGTTGATTACCGAATCTGCTCTCAAGATTGCATCGTAATCATCTCTATCTGCAATAAGCTCGAGAAGCTGTAAAGCTTCTCCACTCAAAAAAATACAAATTTTCCGCCTTCTGCTGGCTGGTTAACCAGTTATTTTTCCTGGCAGTAATTTCAAATTGAGCTTTGTAGACAGACCATGACACAATGCCATCAAAAGCCGGGGTCTTGGCATGCTCAACAGAATGAATTTTTTCTTGGGCTTGGCAACCAGTCTGTCCTTGTTTGACCAGATTGTTCAATTTTATCTCCAGGTTGCTCTCGATTCTCTTCTCGATTTCCTTGGCATTCTCTTCTACCAATTTTTCCAGGTTATTAACTCTTTTTTCCACATCTGTTAATCTAAGCTGACCTTCGAGAATTATATCTTTTATTCTTTCCATAACGGCTTTGGTTTCTTTTTGCGCTGCTCTGTTTTCCTCCTGTGCTGCTCTGTTCTCCTTCGTCATCTTGTTCAGAAAATTTGTTAATTCCTCATCCATATCAAATTCGAATTCGTCTGCGTCCAGACCTTGGCTTTCCAATGTCATTCGGAGGCGATCCACGAGTTCAGACTTTTTTCCTTTGTCACTGAGTTCTCGTTTTTTTAGTTCCCGCCTAAACTCAAGCAGGGAGAGTTCTTCCAATAATTAGTGTTGTTACGAGACACTCCAGGTGTAGTCAGGTGCGCCTTCCTAGCTAGCTACCGAGTTGTTGCGAGAAAGTTCTGTTTAGTGTTTTGCGAGTTGCGCGGTATTAATATTACATGTTTCTTGTTATTTATATTGTGTTTAGAAAGAATAAAGTTTTCTGAAAGACACAACAATTGGCGCAGTCGACATGTCTGAAGTTGATAAATTAATTAAATTGTTCGCTGAGCAAGAGAGATATCGCTCAGAACAAGAAAGACTTCGCGAAAAAGAACGAGCAGAACACATAAAACAAATGGAGAGGTTGATTTTTTGTTTACAACCATCGGCAACAAATATTCCCAGTTTTGAAGCTTTCGACCCTTTGAAAGAATTATGGAAAGATTACTGGGCAAGGTTTGAAACTTTCACTGGTGCTCATTCGGTTCCTGGTCGAAAAATACCTCAAGTTTTCTTGACTAATCAAACTTGGTCAACATACAAGTTTCTTGATACGTTAGCAAGAATTCGTCAAGCAGCGACAACTTGTGATTTCGCTTCCATCGAGAATCCACAAGACGAAGCAATGAGGACCAGATTTATCTGTTCCGTCAACAATGAAGCAGTCCTCCGAGCTCTGTTCCGCATAAATGACGATGAGTTATCTTTTGCAAGAGCAATAGAGATAGCATGCGAAACCGAAGATGCAGCTCAAGTTGCAAAAGAAACCGTTTGCGAAAAAGCCCCATCACCTGAGAGAACGTCTCAGGTATTCAAAGTAGATCGAAGAAAGCAGAAGAAACATACGGAATATCATCAGCAGCACGCAACTGATAAAACGTCAAATGTTCCTAAAGAAAAGTGTCGACGTTGCGGTAAGAACAACCACACTTTTAAAGAATGTCGTTTTGCAAACTACATATGCAATTTCTGTCAAAAGAAAGGACATCTGCAAGCTGTTTGTCTAAAAAAGAAAAGACAAGTTCGGTGTGTATTTGCAAAAGATGAATTCGTGAAAGAACACGTGTTCACCATGAAAGGACGAAATCCTTTGTTGCAACAGTTGACTCTCAACAGTCAACCCTTCAGTTTTCTCATTGATAGTGGTTCCAGAGACAACTTTTGTTCACGAGCTGCATGGATCAAACTGGGGAAACCGAAGTTGCAGCTGAATGATAAAAGATATTGTTCAGCAACGGGAGATGACATCCCAACAATGGGCACATTTGAAACAGAAGTAAAATTGAAAAACTCAGACATCCAAAGAAGAGTGTGGTTCAATGTCACAAAAACACATGATCTCAACCTACTGGGATTTGAGGCGATACGTGATATGAAGATTGACGTCACCGCATTGCTGTCAAAGAACTTCAGTTCCGTTCAACTTATAACGGAAACAACAGAAAACCACCTTCAAAATGAATGTCAACTTTTGTGCTCTGAATACAGCAAATTGTTCGATCCACAACTGGGATGTCTTAAAGATGTCGAACTAGAAATAAAGTTCAAACCAGATTCGGAACCGATTTTCTGCAAGCCCCGGACAGTACCGTTTGCTATCCTGGAAGAATTGAACAGTGTCTATGATGCAGGAATTAGAAAAGGTATATGGATTCCAGCTCAGTTCAATCATTATGGAACCCCGGTAGTTCCAGTCAGAAAACGGATTCAACCGAATCAGAAAAAGGCAGGACTAAGAATCTGTGGAGACTACTCGGTAACGATCAACTCTCAACTTGAAACACATCGTTACCCAATGCCACTTCCAAAAGATCTGATGAGAAAATTAGGAGGAAGCTTTTGCTTCAGTAAGATCGATCTCGCAGATGCATACCTCCAGATTAAACTGGCACCAGAAAGTCAAAGAAGACTAGCGTTGAGCATGCACAAAGGTGTACTTCTACAAACACGTCTACCTTTTGGCATCACTTCAGCTCCAGGTTATTTTCAAGAAATAATGGACAAATTAACGTGTGATCTACCAGGAGTAGCGGTGTACTTAGATGACATTCTAGTGAGTGGAACCACAGCTGACGAGCATCTGAGAAACCTACGGAATCTTCTTCAACGTTTACAAGAAAGAGGTTTAAAGTGCAATCAAAGGAAATGCGTTTTTGCTCAACCGTCAGTGGAATACTTGGGACATCGACTCACCAGAAACGGCATAGAAAAAGGAAAACATGTAGATGCAGTGACGAAGATGCCACCGCCAACAAACGTTTCTTCTCTGCGATCGTTTCTGGGATCGGTACAGTTCTACGGAAAGTTCATCAAGAACCTTTCGACTTTAACCGAACCGTTAACTCGTCTCACAAAGAAAAACACACCATGGCAATGGGGCGTCAAGGAAAATGCAGTGTTCCAACATCTTAAAGATATTCTTACGAATGAAGTTAGTCTAGCTCATTTCGATCCTACGGCTCCCTTAGGAATGTCATGCGATACGTCGGAAGTAGGAATTGGAGCAGTGCTGTTCCACAGATATGACGATGGTTCTGAACGTCCTCTTTACAACGTGTCTAAAACATTGACAGACACACAACGACGCTACAGCCAGATTCAAAAAGAAGCATTTTCTATCATTTTTGGTCTGCAGAAATTTCATCAATTCTTGTACGGGCGTAGATTCATCCTGGTGACAGATCATAAACCACTCCTCGCATTGTTTGGTCCGTCAAAAAGAACTCCGGTCCTGGCAGCAAATCGTCTAGCAAGATGGGCCCTGACATTGTGGCTCAATTGTACTGGCTGTACAACTACTCAATTGAATATCGAAAAACCGGAGAACACGGAAATGCAGACGCTCTCAGTCGCCTACCAGCGTGCGAAGACGAAGAATTTGACTCGACAGAAGAAGATGCAGATGTTTCAACAGTTTGCGTTATTAACACAATCAGCCAACAAATGTCCGATTCCAGACTGTTATCAAAAGAGTCAAGTAAAGATCCTGTTATCTCTACAGTAATACGATTTGTGAGAGACGGCTGGCCTCACAGAATCATGCAACCGGAATTAAAACTGTATGAGAAACTTTCTGATTCTCTTTCAACAGAAAGTGGTTGTCTACTCTTTGGAGCAAGAATCGTGATACCAAAGAAATTACGCGGCAAGATTTTAGAATTATTACATACAGGACATTTCGGAATGCAAAGAATGAAGCGTTTAGCAAGAACTATAGTTTATTGGCCTCGAATTGACAACGATATTGAAAATTTAAGTCGTTCATGTAGTTCTTGTGCTGAACAGCAAAACAAGCCACCAAAGATGATGAATCACCCGTGGATGATTCCTGAAAAGCCTTGGGACAGAGTGCATCTAGATCACGCCATAAATTTTTTTGGAACCAATTGGCTGGTTATAGTAGATGCCTATTCGAAATACCCGTGTATACATCCGACAAGTTCCATAACAGCAAAAACAACAACTCAGTTTTTGGATGAAGATTTCGCACATTTTGGTTTCCCACACACTTTGGTGACTGATAATGCTCCAACCTTTACTTCTGAAGAATTTCAGAATTGGTGCAAAGAAAGAGGCATCATTCATCTTTCTGGAGCTCCTTATCATCCTGCAACCAACGGGGCAGCTGAGCGATTGATACAAACTTTTAAAAAATCACTCACGATGTCTGCACATCCTCTCCGAAGAGCTTTGCAAGATTTTCTTTTGCAATATCGGAGAACGCCCTTGGAATCTGGATTTTCCCCAAGTGAACTCTTGAATGGACGACAAATTAGAAGCAAATTAGATTCTCTTTTGCCATGTCCTCCTTGCCTTGTTCGAGAGATGCAGGATAAACGAAATCAAAGAACAAACAAAGAATCTTTCCAAATACAACACAAGTACAAAATTGGAGATTTTTGTTACGCTCTACACTGTGGTCCCAGACAGGGTAAACAACCAAGATGGATTCCTGCAATCGTCAACAAAATATTGGGAGCACGAAACATCCAAGTACGATTGTGCTCAAATGGGTCGATTTGGAAACGCCATGTGGAACAACTCCGCCCACGTTATGTTACACGTTACTCCACATCATCGAGTCTTGGAGACGACGCATTTGACACCACGTCAACGAAGAGTCCAGCGACCACATCAACGAAGAGTCCAGCGACCACGTCAACGAGGAGTCCAGCGACCACGTCAACGAAGAGTCCAATCATGACGAAAAGTCCGGCAACCGTGTCAACAGGAAATCAAGCGACCAGTTTGCCAATGAGTTCTCCATCCAGTGCGACAGCCGTACCAGGAGAAATTCTACCGACGGATCTGACAAGATCAGCAACGCAAGCGAATACTTCAGTTGAAACCGGACCACGACGTTCGGAGCGCCTGCGGTTGAAGAATTTAAGATTTTGACACGATTTTTTTTTCTTTCGTTAGAAGACATTTTTACATTTAGTTTTCGCTTTTGAAAAGACTCAAAAGCTTGTGGGAAGGTGTTGTGACGAGACACTCCAGGTGTAGTCAGGTGCGCCTTCCTAGCTAGCTACCGAGTTGTTGCGAGAAAGTTCTGTTTAGTGTTTTGCGAGTTGCGCGGTATTAATATTACATGTTTCTTGTTATTTATATTGTGTTTAGAAAGAATAAAGTTTTCTGAAAGACACAACAATTAGTGATGAACCATTTTTATTTATCTCGCTTCTGACACCAGGTGTTATAATATCGATAACAATACTAAGGTTTTTTAGAAATGGTCCAAAATTTATTAGAAGAAATACACACTTAATCAAAAACTTGTGTCTTAGTAACTGTAATTAAGACTGGTTGATTGAAGTTGTGTAATCGCTCAACTCTATTTTTTATGTCTTTCTTAGTTTATAAAATCTTTTGAGATTTATCAGCCTTGATAGAAAATTATAACCGTAGATATAAAAATATATATTCAACATTCGCCCAACGCTTTTATCTTCTAAACTGAAAGTTTGGTTAAAAAAATTTATTACTTACACACATATAATATTTTTTTATTTTTGAATACATTTGTACATAAGCGTTGTTTTTTTAGTTTTTAATTTTTTCATAATTTTGTTATTAAACACACTGAAAAGTTTAAAAAAAAAAATTTTATTTCAAAAGCTAGAACTCTAGCTAATGATGCAAATTTGACCCTTTTGAAGATGTTGATAGAAAACCAAAAATTCAAAAAAAAGGATTTTTGATGTTTTCTTTAAAACAAATAAGGAATCAATAATTGAACGATTTAAATCCTATTCAAGTACAATAGAACCGTTTGAATTTTTTTATGATATCAAAGATAATTATAAAATAGGAAAAGACATGATTAAAAAAATGTATATTACTGTAAAACGTATTGACTCGTGGTACATCAAAGATGTGTGTTCAGATAATTTGTTTCTTGAATTTAATTTTTTACCACGGAAATTAGACAGAAAAAAACGCCAAAATCTGTGCTTAAATGAATTTATGATAGTCAGCTTGAAAAAGTGTCCTAACGTTTGATCTTCCTACAAATATTTCAATTCAATTCGTCTTTATTCAGACCATCGTCAGACCGCAATGGCTTACAGCAATAAAAAAATAATAATTATAAAGAATAAGTAAAATAAAATAATAAACTTAAAAATAAAAATGAATACAGAATTTTTAAAGTTTACAGTTCATAAAATATGCGAATCAGATAAGTTTTTGAGAAAAGACTATTATGTTTGTTTGGGAGTTGGTAGTCATGGGATCTTCGACGCATGTTATAAATTCGCGGAGATTTCAAAGGAAGATATGGATTCAACAGGTGACTATTATCTTCCATAACTCGCCGGAGCGATTTTCTGTCAGCCTGGTCACTCAGTTCGGCAAATGTCCGTAATCCGTCATAAAATCCAGCATGAGTAGACCTCCTAAGAAATCCATCAAGTCGATCTCTCTGTCCCTCATTAACAAATCCCCACCAAGTTGGAGACGCATACCGAAGTCTTGCTATCACCGTAGAGTTGAAGACTGTTTTTAGTTTTCGATTCTTCATTCCATGGGAACGCAATACACGTAGTCCATAAAGTGCTCGAGCCGATGAGGATATTATGTCGGATACATGTTCCTCCTTTGAAAACTTATTTAATGTTACCCCCAAGAGTTTGAGGCTCGTAACTCGAGGAACGCCAGATAGCTAGGGCACGTTGACGGTTGTACGCGGCCTGTGAAATATTATTTCTCTGGACTTGTTGCAGTTCAATTGCAGGTTGTCATTCTCGGACCATGTCGAAATGTGCCGCAACTCTAAAGAACGGCTGTTTATATTGACTGTTGGCCGGAGAAGTTTGAAATCATCTGCAAACGTGATTATTTTATTACCAAGTGTTGAAAGCCGCAAATCCGACGCTGCAATGGCATAACACGCTGGTCCAACGCCTGAGCCCTGTATCACACTTGAGTTTACAGATACAAATTGTGACCTTGAGTCATTGAACTCTGTACAATGTTGATGAAGCGTCAGGTATTTGATGATCCAATTGTGCACACCGTCAGGCACAAGCTGCGAAAGATATCAGCAAGTGTGGAGTGTCTGATGGTATCGAACGCCTTCCTGAAATCCAGTGATATCATCACAACGAATGGATTTTCCAGAAGCATGATGCTGACCGTCTGCAGAATGGCAATAATTGCCGCAGTGCACGAACCACCCAGTCTCAATGCAAACTAGTCCTCGAAGAAGAATCCCGGGGGTGGATCCATCCTTGCTGGATAAATAAATTTTCTAACCATCAATTTTTCAAAGACTCTGGACATACTGTGGTTACCGAGATCGGTTTGTAGTCCGATGGTTTCGAAGATATTGCCACTTTGGGAATTGGACGGATGCACCCTCTTGTCCACTGCCTCGGCACGACTTCCTCTGATACTGAGCGATTAAAGAGATAAGTCACATAAACAGAAAAAATTGGGGCACCCAGACGCAGGTACCATGCCGGAAGCTTGTCCAATCCTGTTGCAGTTTTTTTCAAACGATTCAGAATATGGAAAACCTGACACTCTGAGTAAGCCAGCCTACGTCCAGTTACAGACTGCTTACATGATGGTGCTACATAGGAAGAATCAATCGACATCTTCCAATAGTGCATATTCAAATAATCTGCATAAATGCCATTAACAATCTTTTCATCCAAGGCTCCAACACGACCCGTCACACGCCTCACAGCCTTCCAGAGGTCTTCAGACGTAGTCCTTGAACCCAAATGACTTAAATCTGTCGAATTTCTTTTCGCGGTAAGTCGTTCTATTTGTAGTGACAAAGCGTCTGCTTTTTCAACGTCATCGCGGGAGACAGAAACTTGGGATCTTTGCTCGTCATCTTTACGGTTCTCTCTGGAAGGAAGTGATTTAGCAAAATGTCATAAAAACGTTCAAACTCTTCTTCAACAGAGATCTCGTCATTTGGTATGAAGAAGCTGTCTTTCAGATATTCAAGAAAGCCAGCCTTCTGAGCTGGACTCACCTTTGGATACTTTAAGAATTTACATTGTTTTTTAATAACTATCTGTGTGTCATCTAATGTAGCCAAGACTGCCTTGTGGTCACTTTTTATAACAGAGTTTAAGACCTGAATCTTACCATAACATCGAGCAGAAACGTAAACTCTGTCCAAATATGCACCGCCTCGTGTAGGCTGGAACACAATCGACTCCAAACCTGTTTTTTCAATTAGCGATTTTTCTGACAGCTGATTCATATCGCCCGCAAGAATAATTAGCGCACTTGGATTCAATTCCGTGATTTCTTCAACAGGTAATGATGTTTTCTAATAATTTCTCGTCTGTATATTTTTGTGTTTTTGGAGGATGATAAAGCGCACCATGGAATATTAACCTGCTAGGATTCTAGGACTGTTCATCAAAGGACGATTCATCAAAGGACTGTTCATCAAGGACTATTCATCAAGGGACTACTCACCAAAGGACTATTCATCTAAGGACTATTCATCAAGAAGACGGTTCATCATAAGGACTGTTCATCTAATGTCTATTCATCCAGCGGACTATTCATCAAAAAAAGTTAATAAAATTGTTTAAGATGTTATTTTCAACCAAAATATGTTACCAAATCGTGGAGTAATTTATATCAATTTTACAGTGCTACTGTGCTTGTATCCAAATACTTTATACTTTATAAAAGAACTAGCGGGGTAACCGGCGTTGCCCGGGGTTTTTCGAGGTTTTTCGATCGTTTTTCTTGCTTGCTCTCACGCTCCCGGTCGCTCTCTTTTCCCGCTTGTCTCCCGCTCCCGGTTGCCTTACCGTTCCCGATCGCTTTCCCGCTCCCGGTCACAGCACCAGCAAAACTAAATTTGGCGGTTTTCGTAAACCGTATATGTACACATTCACCAAAGGCAACAAACACATCAAAGCATCATGCATGCCCGCTATGTCAAATCTGACATCGTTCGTTTAACCCCAAGGGGCCATGCTTCAAAGACACTTATGCCTCGAGCAATCAACAAGTTTGTAGAAGACATGGTTGTAATATACAGCAATTTTATTTGTCACATACAGTAAATAAAACAACTGGACAAGAAATAACGTCAAGATCTGAAGATCAAACGAGCAAAAAACAATTGAATAAAACGTTTAAAAAAAACTGCCTTCAACTGTTCGTACAAACTGTAGGTTTATACAAACTCCAACAGCCAGATACCATACACCTAAAAAATCACTAACACCCGGTCTACCACTTCTGTCAAACTTCAAAGAGACGCACACGCTCGCTTTAGCGAGGTCAGAAAGGTCATTTCAAAGAGACGCTTATGCTCGTCGATAAATCAACCAGACTCAGATTTCATGCATACTTCAAAAAAAAACTAAATACATTGGAAATCATTTAATTGATATAAAAACTTATTTTGTTTTTTTTAATAAAAGTAGCTGTAGCGAATAGTGCCGAGAACAGCTAAAAAATTTAGCGGCGCTGCCATCAACGATCTTGTTAGCCAATAGTACCGCTCTTAACAACCCTGGTTGCCATCACTATTTTTTTTAAATTACTGATATGTTTAAAATTTATTTTATCAAAGATGAAGAACTGTCTTTTAAAAATACATCAAATTATTTTACGCTGAAAATATCTTGGGTATATATTGATAAAGGTTGTTGAGGAGTGGCTTCAAAATTTGATGAATAGTCCTCTTGATGAATAGACTTTAGATGAACAGACCTTATGATGAACCGTCCTCCTGATGAATAGTCCTTTGATGAATAGTCTCTTGATGAATAGTCCCTTGATGAATAGTCCTTGATGAACAGTCCCTTGATGAATCGTCCTTTGATGAAAAGTCCGCATACCCCTGCTAGATACCAATAATTTGACCCATAGCATATCAAATTTTTCAGAATTTCGAGTTTTACTAATCCAATCAACAGACCTGTACTCAGTTCGAGCATAAACAGCAACCCCTCCTCTTCTTCTTTTTTATTGTCCTTACGATGCAGTTGAAATCCATTAATACCAAACCCGCTATCCAAATGCTTCTGCTTAAAATGCGTTTCACAAATCACCGCAGCATCTATTGCCAAACTACGAATCTCCGCTTCTAATTGATCAATCGCGTGAGGTTTTGATAGAGCAGCTGCATTGATCACATACAACGATGGAGGAAAGGGCAGTACATTTGAAAGTGATCAATCTTAATCTCTGTCTTAACATCGACTGTAGTAAATGGACCAAGAAATGGAATAAGAAAAAGTCAACGGCATTACGCCTGATTACGCCGCTTCAATGCAAGTCTAAAAAAAAACAATAAGTGAACGGCAGTCAACGCACGAATTTTTCTATGATACAAAGATTAGGACTGTTACGACGATATTGTGCAAATAATGTTTTTAAAAATACTTATGTTACTTCGATTGTTAAAGAAATTATTAGAATAATTTGTGTTTTATTAATTTTAAAGCAGAAAAGCCGAAGCAAAGTAAACAAAAACTCGCTGGCCGCCAACAACGGCGCCATTGTTTAAGCAAGTAGGTGTTAATTTTAATTTTATTAAAACTACCAGTAACAGTGAGCAAAGGGCAATGGAAACATAGTTTTTCCATAAAAAAAATATTTACGATTAGCGAATGGGACAGGAACGTTTAAATGGTTTATCAATAATTTCCATTAAAAACAAAATTTCTTAAACGGTAGATATTTATTTTTTAAGATTACATTTGGTTAAATCTAAAGCTGGACGTGTTCCGTTTTTTACCTAAAAATATGTTTAAAATCAATAAAATTTTTAAAAAAATTACTTTATTTGTAGTATTTATTGTTTTATGATATAAAGTAATTTAAAAAGCGGCTTATTTATTCTCGCACACATAAAATATGTTTCACGGGCCGGTTCTGGTTATACGTCTTAATAAATCAATATTAAAAACGATAATGTTTATTTATCAAAAATATTATTCAATTATTTTTATTTCATTAATTTCAAAATGAATTTTTGTACAACAACGACCTTTTCTTATTGATACCAAAATAGGTTTTATTTTTCATTCTGCAATTCGCAAGTTGTGAGGTTGAAAAATTGTTTTTCTTATGGACAATTTTCTTGGCAGGAAGTATTGAACACATTTATTTTCATTTTTTTCGAGTTTTGTTTTTATTTTTTCAATAGATCAAAGTACATCTGATTTTCATTAATTATTTGTTTGTAAAAATTTCAGAGACTTGCCACATGCTTGCACGATCCCATTAGGACATCCGCTCGGAAAATTACAAGGTCGAAAAATTAAAATAAGTACATGAAAATATTTTACACAAACTCTATACAGGAAAATATATAAATTATCAAGTAAAAGCTTTGATATGAAGTTGAGCATCATTTTTATAAATCCGTTAGAAACCATTTCAACTTGTGACTTCCCGCAATTTTTTATTTACTTCTTTCACCACCCTTCTGCGCAATCAATCTAAATAATCTTGCAAAATTACTACCAGCCCACCAATCATCATTATCTTAAAAGCAGCGCGCTTCATATTAAATATCCATTTATATAGTGAATGAGCGTAGGTCCTTCAATCATAAAAATCAATCATTTTTTCTATCAATTCATCAGTCAAAACAAGTATTTTGAACCAATTTGATATTGCTCGCGTGAAAATAAAGTGTGTAAGTTTTTATCAGAACCAAAACAAGTAGAAAAAATTAATTTGAAAACGATATTGTTTTTATAATAATCACACGCTTCACGCAAGGTAATCGCACTCAAATCACACTCTAAGCTCAAAAATAACATCAAAGCGCTTTTATAGTAATAACTTTAAGCACGCTTCACACGAAAAAAACTTTCTCTGCTGATAATTTTTAAAAAAGCCTACGAAAAAACTCAACCATGTTAATAGCTGCTTTAGGAAAAAACCGCCTACGAAAAAACTCAACCATGTTAATAGCTGCTTTAGGAAAAAACCGCCTACGAAAAAACTCAACCATGTTAATAGCTGCTTTAAGAAAAAACCGCCTACGAAAAAAAAACCACCTTTCATGGTTGATATTGAAGTAAACCGCCTACAGAAAAAACAACTTTTTCTGGATGCAACTGATACAAACTTCTTATGAAAAAACAACTTTTCCAATGGCTGATATAGAAAATAACCGCCTACGAAAAAACCGCCGTACATATTCTAAATCGGTGATTAATTTATTTTCAACATGCTTAAAAAAACATGGCGGTGGTGGCAAAGCGGTAAAGCGTTCGCCTGTCGGCGAATTTCACCGACCTCACCATCGTAGCTCCCTTAAGCAAGGAGTTTACACCTATTGCTCAGGTTGATTGTCTCGCGGGGTTAACTAATTCTTTTCACCAACCTAAAAAAAAACAAATTTGGAAAAAACCCTCTACGAAAAAAGCTACCTTTAATGGCTGATATTGGAAAACCATAGACTTATACTATATATACCTAAACACGCAATGCCCCGTATGTGGCTATAGTAGGTAAGTAGCGAGGGTAAAACGAAACGAAATTGTATGCCCCTAGTATAACGTGATCAGCGGCGTTTTAGGTTTATACCACAGGCATAGAAATCTTTAGAGATTTATTACCTCTAAATTAGGCAAAAAAATTGTTTCAAATATTCCAATGAACAAAAGTGGATTGGTCAATTAAATCAGGATATAACTATTTTATACCCAACCTTGCCCCTGTTCAAATGCCATTATAATTTGCATCAAGCATTTTGCATGCATTGCATGTCTAGATATATAATATAAGTCTATGGGAAAAACCCGCCGACGTACATAAACAACTTTGGTGATTTATTTATTTTCAGCTTGTTTATATTGTGTTATGACGTACGCTGTTTATATATATATATCCGCAAAGCGTAGAACTTTCGCGGCTAATAACCTTTTATTTAAACATTTTTAACAAATTGTGTTTAGCGTCTCATAATTCATAAACGTGAGTTTTTCAGACCTGGAGATGCTAATCGGGTGACAAACATAATATACATACATAATACATCATTGCGTTTTTATGTTAGGAACCAGCCAATGACGCACGCTTCGCGCGCAAAGCGTGTGAGTTTTTTCAGCTAGTAGCAGATGATCTTTCACTTGGAAACGTTTTGGAGTAGTCTTCCCTTTGAATGGCTAAATTTGAAAAAACCACCTACGAAAAAAAACAAGCTTTAATGGCTGATATTGGGAAAACCGCCTACGAATAAAACCACCTCTTTATTTTCAACTTGTTTATAATGTGTTAGGACCAGCACTTGAGGCGCCCGAAGCGTGTGAGTATTTACATATTAATAGTAAAGTTAGTCGCACTCAAATTGCACTATAAGCTCAAAAACAAAACCAATGCGCTATCATAGTAATAACTTTACGCACGATTCGCACACGAATCGTGTGACTATTTTAGACAGTAGCAGATTATGTTTCACTTGAAAACGTCTTGGAATGGTGTTATCTTTGATTGGATGATTTAGGAAAAACTGCCTACGAAAAAAAACCTTAAATATGCGATATTGAAAAAAACAGCCTACGAAAAAAACCACATTTAATGGGTGATAGTGAAAAAACCGCGAACGAAAAAAACCTATATTGGATGTTTTTGGAAATAACCGACGAAGAAAAACACTATATTTATTGGATGGTATTGGAGAAACAGCCTACAAAAAAAACAACTTTTATTGGGCAATATTGGTAAAGAGCCTACGAAAAAACCCAACCTTTAATGGCTGATAATGAAAAAAACCACCTACAAAAAACCCAACTTTCAATGGCTGATATTGGGAAACCCGCCGATGTACTACTTCTGTGAATTGTTTATTTTCAACTTGTTTATATTCAGCGATGACGTACGTTGTTTTTTATATATACGCAAAGCGTCGAACTTTCCAATAATAAGAATAATATTATCAAATTAATTAATTTTGTTAATAATAATATTATTAATAATTAAAATAAGAGGAATAATAATTGCAATTAGTAAATTGCCGTTAATAATAATTTTCAACCTATTTATATTGTTTGATGACGTACGCTCAAAATTTGGGAAAAACCCGCTGACTACTACTTCGGTAATTTTTTTATTTCCAACTTATTTATACTGAGTGATGACGTACGATGCATTATATATATATATATACATATCCGCAAAGCGTTAAACTTTCGCGGCTAATAACTTTTTATTTAAACATTTTAACAAGAAAGTGTCTTAATAAACCTTGTTCAGCGTCTCATAATCTATCAACGTGAGTTTTTTCAGACCTGCAGATGGTAATCGGGTGACATTATACATAATACATACATAATACATCATTGCGCTTTTATGTTGGAGACCAGCAATTGACGCACGCTTCGCGCGCGAAGCGTGTGAGTTTTTACATATTAATAGTAAAGGTAGTTGCACTCAAATAGCACTCTAAACTCAAAAACAACACCAATGCGCTTATATAGTAATAACTTTACGCACGCTTCGCAAGCGAAGCATTTGACTATTTCAGCCAGTAGCAGATGATTTTTCACTTCTAAACGTTTTGGAATGGTCTTCTAATTGATTGGATGATTTTGGAAAAACTGCCTACCAAAAAAACCTTAAATGGGCGATATTGGAAAAAATAGCCTACGAAAAACAGACATTTATTGTGTGATAGTGAAAAAACCGACTACGAAAAACACTATATTTATTGGATGTGATCGGGAAAAACAGTCTACGAAAAAAACATTTAAAAGGTGATCGTGAAAAAACCGCCTACGAAAAACACAATATAAAATGGATAGTATCGAAAACAACAGCCTACAAAAAAACAACGTATTTTGGGTGATAGGGGAAAAGCCTAAGAAAAAACCTAACGTTTAATGGCTGATAATGAAAAAAACCGTCTACAAAAAAAACCCAACCTTCAATGGCTGATATTGGGAATACCCGCCGATGTACTACTTCGGTGATTTATTTATTTTTCAAATTGTTTATATTGAGTTATGACGTATGCTCAAAATATATTCGCAAAGCGTCAAACTTTCCAATAATAGGAATATTATTAGCAAATTAGTTATTATTTCTAAATAACAATATTATTAATAATTAAAATAAGAGGAATAATAATAACAAAATAGAAAAATGTCGTTAATAATAATTTCATTAAATATTTCCGCAAAGCGTCGAACTTTCCAATAATAGAAATAATATTAGCAAAATAGTTAATCTTCGTTATTAATAATAATTAAAATAAGAGGAATAATAATTGCAAAATAGTAAATTGTCGTTAATAATAATTTACATAAATAAAAAACCCGCCGACTACTACTTCGGTGATTTATTTATTTTCAACTTGTCTATATTTAGCGATGACGTACGATGCTATATATATCCGCAAAGCCACAAAGCGTCCAACTTTCCAATAATAGGAATAATATTAGCAAATTAGTTAATTTTCGTAATTAATAATATTATTAATAATTAAAATAAGAGGAATAATAATTACAAAATAGAAAAATGTCGTTAATAATAATTTCATTAAATATTTCCGCAAAGCGTCGAACTTTCCAATAATAGAAATAATATTAGCAAAATAGTTATTCTTCGTTATTAATAATAATTAAAATAAGAGGAATAATAATTGCAAAATAGTAAATTGTCGTTAATAATAATTTACATAAATAAAAAACCCGCCGACTACTACTTTGGTGATTTATTTATTTTCAACTTGTCTATATTTAGCGATGACGAACGATGCTATATTTATCCGCAAAGCGTTAGACTTTCGCGGCTAATAACTTTTTATTTAAACAATTTAACAAAAAAGTGCCCTAACAAACCTTGTTCAGCGTCTCATAATCTATCAACGTGAGTTTTTTCAGACCTGCAGATGCTAATCGGGTGACATAATACATACATAATACATCATTGCGCTTTTATGTTAGGGAACCAGCACTTGACGCACGCTTCGCGCGCGAAGCGAGTGAGTTTTAACATAATAATAGTAAAGGTAGTAGCACTCAAATCGCACTCTAAGCTCAAAAACAACACCAATGCGCTTATATAGTAATAACTTTACACACGCTTCGCAAGCGAAGCATGTGAATATTTAGCTAGTAGCAGATAATTTTTTACTTGAAAACGTTTTGGAATGGTCTTCTCTTTGATTCGATGATTTTTGAAAACTGCCTACGGAAAAAACCTTTAATGGGCGATACCGAAAAAAACCGCCTACGAAAAAACAACATTTATTGGATGATCGTGGAAAAACCGCTTACGAAAAACACAATATTAAATGGATAGTATCGAAAAAAACAGCCTACGAAAAAAAAACGTATTTTGGGTAATAGGGAAAAAAGTCTAAGAAAAAACCCAACCTTTAATGGCTGCTAATGAAAAAAACCGTCTACAAAAAAAACCCAACCTTCAATGGCTGATATTGGGAAAACCCGCAGATGTACTACTTCGGTGATTTAGTTATTTTCAACTTGTTTATAATGAGTTATGACGTATGTTCAAATTAT
Source organism: Erpobdella octoculata (assembly GCA_963978895.1). Taxonomy (NCBI): domain Eukaryota; kingdom Metazoa; phylum Annelida; class Clitellata; order Hirudinida; family Erpobdellidae; genus Erpobdella; species Erpobdella octoculata. The sequence goes on from OZ022241.1 coordinate 22,874,993, forward strand.
ATTCGCAAAGCGTTAAACTTTCGCGGCTAATAACTTTTTATTTAATATATTAATATATTATATATAATGTATTAAAATAAATAATGTCGTTAATAATAATTTCCTTAAATATATCCACAAAGCGTCGAACTTTCCATTAATAGGAATAATATTAGGAAATTAGTTAGTTTTCGTTATTAATAATTAAAATAAAAGGAATAATAATTGCAAAATAGTAAAATGCCGTTAATAATAATTTTATTAAATGTATCCGCAAAGCGTCGAACTTTCCAATAATCGGAATAATATTAGCAAAATAGTTAATCTTCGTTAATAATAATAATTAAAATAAGAGGAATAATAATTGCAAAATAGTAAATGTCGTTAATAATAATTTACAGCTTGTTTAAAATTGGTAAAAACCCGCCGACTACTACTTCGGTGATTTATTTATTTTCAACTTGATTATATTGAGTTATGACGTATGCTCAAATTATATTCGCAAAGCGTCGAACTTTCCAATAATAGGAATATTATTAGAAAATTAGTTAATATTCCTAATTATTAAGATTATTAATAATTACAATAAGAGGAATAATAATTAAAAAATAAAAAAATGTCGTAAATAATATTTTTATTAAATATATCCGCAAAGCGTCTAACTTTCCCATAATAGTTAATCTTCGTTAATAATAAATTCATTAAATATATCCACAAAGCTTCGAACTTTCCAATAATCGGAATAATATTAGCAAAATAGTTAATCTTCGTTAATAATAATAATTAAAATAAGAAGAATAATAATTGCAAAATAGTAAATTGTCGTTAGTAATAATTTACAACTTGTTTAAAATTGGAAAAAACCCGCCGACTACTACTTCGGTGATTTATTTATTTTCAACTTGTTTATATTCAGCGATGACGTACGATATATTATATATATCCGCATAGCGTTAAACTTTCGCGGCTAATAACTTTTTATTTAAACATTTTAACAAAAAAGTGTCCTAACAAACCGTGTTCAACGTCTCATAATCTATCAACGTGAGTTTTTTCAGACCTGAAGAAGCTAATCGGGTGACATACATACATAATACATACATCATTGCGCTTTTATGTTGGAAACCAGCACTTGACGCATGCTTCGCGCGCGAAGCGTGTGAATTTTTACATATTAGTCGCACTCAAAACGCACTCTAAGCACAAAAACAACACCAATGCCATAATATAGTAATAACTTTACGCACGCTTCGCAAGCGAAGCGTGTGACTAAAATAGTTAGTGGCAGATGATTTTTCACTTGGACACGTTTTGGAATGGTCTTCTATTTGATTGGATGATTTAGGAAAAAATGCCTACGTAAAAAAAACTTTAATCGGCTATTTTGAAAAAACAGCCTACGAAAAAAACCATGTTAAATGGGTGATAGTGAAAAAACCGTCTACGAAATGAACAACATATTATGGGTGATAGTGAAAAAAAAGCCTAAAAAACAACCTAACTTTTAATGGCTGATAAGGAAAAAAACAGCCTACAAAAAACCCAATCTTCAATAGCTGATATTGGGAAAACCCGCCGATGTACTACTTCGGTGATTTATTTATTTTCAACTTATTTTCAAGTTATGACGTATGCTCAAATTATATTCGCAAAGCGTTAAACTTTCGCCGCTAATAAATTTTTATTTAATTTATTAATATATTATATATAATGTATTAAAATAAATAAGGTCGTTAATAATAATTTCATTAAATATATCTACAAAGCGTCGAACTTTCCAATGAAAGGAATAATATTAGCAAATTAGTTAATTTTCGTAAATAATAATATTATTAATAATAATTAAAATAAGAGGAATAATAATTGCAAAATAGTAAAATGTCGTTAATAATAATTTCATTATCCGCAAAGCGTCGAAATTTCCAATAATCGGAATAATATTAAGTTAATCTTCGTTAATAATAATAATTAAAATAAGAGGAATAATAATTGCAAAATAGTAAATGTCGTTAATAATAATTTACAGCTTGTTTAAAATTGGTAAAAACCCGCCGACTACTACTTCGGTGATTTATTTATTTTCAACTTGTTTATATTGAAAGATGACGTTCGATGCATTATATATATCCGCAAAGCGTTAAACTTTCGCGGCTAATAACTTTTTATTTAAACATTTTAACAAAAAAGTGCCCTAACAAACCGTGTTCAGCGTCTCATAATCTATCAACGTGAGTTTTTTCAGACCTGCAGATGCTTATCGGGTGACATACATAATACATAATACATATTACATCATTGCGCTTTTATAGTAGGGAACCAGCACTTGACGCACGCTTCGCGCGCGAAGCGTGTGAGTTTTTACATATTAATAGTAAACGTAGTCGCACTTAAATAGCACTCTAAGCACAAAAACAACACCAATGCGCTAATATAGTAATAACTTTAAGCGTGCGAAGCGAAGCGTGTGACTAAAATAGTTAGTAGCAGATGATTTTTCACTTGGACACGTTTTGGAATGGTATTCTATTTGATTGGATGATTTAGGAAAAAATGCCTACGTAAAAAAAAACCTTTAATGGTCGATTTGGAAAAAACAGCCTACGAAAAAAATTATGTTAAATGGGTGATAGTGAAAAATCCGCCTATGAAAAACACTATTTTTTTGATGGTATCGGAAAAACAGCCTACGAAAAAAACTACATTTATTGGGTGATAGTGAAAAAACCGCCAACGAAATGAACAATAAATTTCGGGTGATGGTGAAAAAAAAGCTATTAAAAAAAAGCCTACGAAACAACCCAACTTTTAATGGCTGATAATGAAAAAAAACGCCTACAAAAAACCCAATCTTCAATGGCTGATATTGGGAAAACCCGCCGATGTACTACTTCGGTGATTTAGTTATTTTCAACTTGTTTATAATGAGTTATGACGTATGCTCAAATTATATTCGCAAAGCGTTAAACTTTCGCGGCTAATAACTTTTTATTTAATATATTAATATATTATATATAATGTATTAAATTAAATAATGTCGTTAATAATAATTTCCTTAAATATATCCACAAAGCGTCGAACTTTCCATTAATAGGAATAATATTAGCAAATTAGTTAATTTTCGTTATTAATAATTAAAATAAAAGGAATAATAATTGCAAAATAGTAAAATGCCGTTAATAATAATTTCATTAAATGTATCCGCAAAGCGTCGAACTTTCCAATAATCGGAATAATATTAGCAAAATAGTTAATCTTCGTTAATAATAATAATTAAAATAAGAGGAATAATAATTGCAAAATAGTAAAATGTCGTTAATAATAATTTACAACTTGTTTAAAATTGGGAAAAACCCGCCGACTACTACTTCGGTGATTTATTTATTTTTAACTTGTTTATATTGAAAGATGACGTACGATGCATATCCGCATTGCGTTAAACTTTCGCGGCTAATAACTTTTTATTTAAACATTTTAACAAAAAAGTGCCCTAACAAACCGTGTTTAGCGTCTCATAATCTATCAACGTGAGTTTTTTCAGACCTGCAGATGCTAATCCGGTGACATACATAATACATAATACATACATCATTGCGCTTTTATAGTAGGGAATTTTTTATTTTCAACTTGTTTATATTGAGCCACCAATAAATAGATTTAATCATCAAATCACATCAGCATATCTATATTATAGTAGCCCACGTCACTCACTCACTGATTCTGTGACGCTTACGTAATTAGTCGTATAGAAGTCATCGATGTGAGCGTAAGAATTTATTCCTATATACACTTTCAGTCCTAGAGATCAAAAGAAGTGGTGCTGCATATCGAAAAATATTATATAATAAAATTTAAACAAATCTCAGAAGCAAGGACCACTTCTCAACGATGGCCGTCAATTCACAAGAAATGTCGTGTATACTGAAATTGTTTAATAACTAATTATTGCACTCTTCAATTTTCACATCCTTTGAATTTATATGAAATACGTTAGTAAATTGAAAATGTAAACACAATAATAAATTTCATTAAATTTGCTTATATTTAAAAAAAAAAGTTTATGGTTATCAAATGTCAGTTTGTTTTTGTTGACTATTTTTTATAAAATGTATCCAAAATACATCGTATTTTTAAAACACCCGTCCTTGGAATGGGCAAAATCTGTCTGTACCTTAACAATTTCGCATAACGCGGCGGCCGCGGTGGTCAGTATACTCAGCAGCTAAAATTAGTGCGCACAGGCGTTGTGACGGGATTCTGCTCGGGTATTGATGCCCAGGGTTGTTAACAATATCCAAAAATTGTATTGACAATACCAATCCCAATAGGCATATGACAAAGTATTGACAATACCAACTTTAAAAAGTATTGTTAGTATTACCAAATATCAAACACCAATACTTCCGAAAAAAATTAGTATTTTATTTTTTAGTACAAAAAAGTCTATTACTTTAAAAACACATCCAATGGCACAAAAGTAAAAAAACAAATGAAAATAGAGAAAAGTTCAAAATAAAACAAGTCAGATATTATTGCACAATGACAAAAAATAAAGTTAGTCAGTCACCATTTTGCCAAACGAAAAAAAAAACATCATTTCAAAGTGTTGGCTGTTCAGCCTTGAGCGCAATGGTGCAAACACCGCACACTCAACAAAAACCAATGCTCCTCAGCAGCACTTGCAGACAATCCAGTATTTATTTCAACGTAGTTTACAAATACTTGGAAAGGTAGTTAACGAATTTAAAGACGAAGATGAGTTAGCCAAGTACTTGTCCACTTCATCTTTGTCTTCACTTGATTTTTCTGTTTGTCGTCTAGCTTGTAGGACTGCAAAAAATCCTGTGACGGTTGCAATGATACAGACGCTGATTCTTCTTCCTGTGTATCTTTAGAAAAGATGTGCGTCGACTTGTCCAACAGTCAGCTATAGTACATACAGTTTCAACAGTTGCTAACTTAATTTTAAGTTTTAACTTTTGCAAAAGGAACCGGTCTTCAAGATGCTTTGTTACCGTCTGTCTGCATCTCGGAACAAAACGTTGCTGAATCAGACTCTTAACAAGCGAACAAAAACCAGGAGCATCAACATGACTAACTGGCAAAAAACTATCAACCAAGTAGTCCATAACTCATTCATCTATCAAATGTTGTTTAACTGCTTGAGTATCCAACTTGTGCTGTTTTAAAGACAGACCACCAGTACCATCATTAGAGTTTTGCCTTTCGATAGCATCTGGTGAATTGGATCGCTTTCTTTTTTTTTTTATTCTCATATAGTTCTGCACATGCAGTTGTGAACTCAGTTAGTTTATTGCCATGACATGCCTAAAATTTTTTATAATTGATATTAGGCCAATAATGCAAAATATATTTGAATGTATTCTATATGCAATTCAATAATTCTGTCATAATGAACTACAACATCGAAATGAGTTTTACAGATCTAATTTTCTTAAAATACCACTAAATGCAATATATAATTATAAACTCACTTTAATATGCTTTTTCAAATTCTGGCGTGACTTGTTGTGAGACGAAATAGATTTCTTCGATGAACTAAAACTAGGACAACTAGGTGGACAAAGCAGGCAGCGATAAAGGAAATTATCAGCTTTATCAGAAGGACCGATATACACGAAAAAGTTTTTCGGAACTTCTAACCTCTAACCGATCACTAATTGTTGTTGACAGAGACATTATAGCTATAACGCCTTAGAAAACAAACTTATCAAACGAAAACCACACCAATCAAACGGGAAAAAGGAAACAAGTTACCAAAGCACGCATCGATATCTACGATAATAAGTTTTCTATGTTGAATGACAACAAACAATTTTAATTGTTTTTACTAAAAAAATTCAGTTTTTTATTAATTAAAAAAAAATATTGGCTATTGGCTATTGGCTAATTTTGGCTTAAAAAGTATTTACGATACCGAGTTAATACTTCAGCGTAAAAGTATTGACAATATCATCCCCAATAAAAAAAGAAATATTGCCAATAGTGTGTTGGTATTTGGCCAATACCAATCTTAACAACCCTGTTGATGCCTGACGACGAAACAACTGATTCGAGACTAACAAGGTTTAAAATTTTATTAAGATAACACAAACGACAATTAATACCCTAGTCGGACATAGCTTTACCTCTCAAAATCGCAAGAAGCAAGAGAACTGAAATCGCAAAATTTCCTTATATAGCCTAGCACACGTGTCAATTTTAATTTACAAAAACCACCAATCCGAATGCAGCCTTAATTCCACGTGACCGTTTGACTAACCCCACGTGACCGTTTGACTAGCCCCACGTGACTGTTTGACACACAAAAGTTTACAAAGGCAATATACATCAAAAACACCGCAACGAAGTAATAATATTAAACTAAACTCCTTTTCCAAATAGATAATTCGTTTTATAATTTGATATACTAAAAAGTTTTACATTAGCAACGATACAAATAGCTAGAAACGACAATTAGTCAAAAGGAGTTATGATAATTACTTAACGAGCCAATCACATCGCAGAACGAAAGCGCTTACGTCAGCACTCAACAAATTTACAAGAAAGTGTGCTTAAAATAAGTTACTTTTCACGCTACAACTTATTTAATACTCATCTGAAATCGATAATACTAGGTACAAATAAAGGACTACACAATATCTATACAACGTACTAAAAATTATTATCGAAAACTTAATAGGAAAGACGCTAGAAATAAAAGCACACCAAAAACGAGCAAGTTTAATTAATAAGCGAGTCGGCGTTTTTTATCGCGCTCTCCGCCTAGTCCGCGCAATAAAGTTATTCATTACAAAATTACAATCGATAGTTTTTTCAGTTGAGTTCGCCGAGCGGGAGCGACGATGGTGCGTAAGCCGTGCGTTCTTTTGCAATTGCAGTAGGGCGCATTGGTCGACGTATTATCGTCGCTCCCAGTGTTTTTAGTAGATAATTATCTGTGTGTTTTATAATACGGTTCGTTTTCGAAAGAGTTGTTGTGCTGTTTTGTCGCGCTGCTGAATGGTAATCTGAAGGTACTCAGCAGATTGAGCTTGCCCTTCAACCCAGGATCTTCTACGCAAAAATCAAGGTAACTCTTGGAGACTGAAGATGCCTGGGGAAGATTATCACTCCTTTCCAATGACGACTATCGTTACCCGACGCTCGCGGCGATGCAGCTAAACGACACAGTGCAACGGAGAACAGTAGTTCACGAAGATGTCATGGACCCTTCAAGCGCGAATTCTGGAATCTGAAGTCAACCAACGGTCTGAGTCTTGGCTTCGCTACCCATGTCCTTTCCAATGACGGATACAGAAGTACAGTCGCCCGGAGAGAAGCAGTCCATCATCACGTCAGACCAACATGGGCTCTTCAACGCAGGGAAATTCTTCAAAGCGTGGAAGATCCAAAATCTGAAAGTAGCCAGCGGAGTGAAGCTTGATTCATGCCCAGCCCCTCCTCCTATGACAACTCAAGATTCATAAAGTGAGGAAGACTGGAAGTCGAAGGTAATCTGCGGATTGGGGTTGTGTGGGTGCCCAACCCTTCTCCAAGGACGACTGAAGACAACCTGGTTCCCGCCGCGATGCAACCGAACATTCAACGACGACGCTGGGCTCAATCGATCATGGGAGAAATGAATTCCAAGGAGTCAGCGGATTAGGTTTTTGCCTCTTTTTATTCTCCAATGACAACCGAGGATGACACGACAATCATGATCGAAAGAACTCAACGTCACTTTGCAACAGGTTCCAACACACACGAGCTCTTCGAAGCGTGGACGACTGGAAATCGGAAGAAAATCATCGGAGGGACGTGATTTATGCCAGACCTATAGGGATGTCACGGGTACCCGAACCCGAACCCGAGTTCGGTACTACCCGGTTTTTTTCTGATACCCGAACCCGAACTCGAACCCGAAAGTGTGAAAATTTGATACCCGAACCCGAACCCGAACCCGAAAATGTGAAAACTTGATACCCGAACCCGAACCCGAACCCGAAAATTAGAAAACTTGTTACCCGAACCCGAACTCGAACCCGAAAATGTGAAAACTTGATACCCGAACCCGAACTCGAACCCGAAAATTTATAAGCCTAATACCCGAACTCGGAGTTGTGAACAAATACATTTTTTTAGTAAATAAATATTTATTTCAGTTTTAAAAATAGCAACACAAACAGAGTTTTCATAACTTTTCAAGTTTATTAAAAATGAAATAGTATTAGGAACCGATTTCAGGCAAGTTGTACTTCATAAACAACAGTTTTTTTGCTGTCTTGCCTGATAATCGGTTCCTTAGCGCTCATAAATAATTGCAGCACCACTGAACAACGGTTCCGATGGAACGCTGGTAGCTGGGGCCGCCAAGTAGCGTTTAGCGATCACCGCTAAATTTGGAAAGTTTGTTCTGTTATCTTTCCACCACAAAAGAGGGTCTTCGTCTAAAGTGACCCTTTTTTTCTTCAAACCGCGAACGAACTAAAATAATTAAGCCTCCTTCGGTCGAAGAAATCCCGGATAGCCATGACTCTAAACTTTTTACTTCAGTTATATAACCTTATATTTATTCATTCACATACTCAAAGTTTTTCTGATATAACAAAGACCCGTAGTTATAAAGATAATCTTGCATAATCCTAAATTTTAACTGGCAAAGTCTATAAATGATCTATGCGTCACAGTCATTTTATTGGCAAATGTGTAAACTAGAACACTAATCCGCTTGATTACCCAACCGGACCGAGCCGCGAAAAAATTAATAAAGTAGAATAATTTAAGAGGTAACGTATTATACTAATCGCAAGCCATACAAGTTTTGTATTATCACCTTTGCGTAACAAATAACACAAATAGGTCATTTTATTGGTGAGTGTGCAAGCTAGACCACTAATCCGCCTGATTATCTGGCCGGACCGAGCCGCGAACGAACTAAAATAATTAAGCCTTCTTCGGCCAAAAAATCACATTATTTGGAAAGATAATTAACTTGTTAGAGTTTATTCAATACGTGTAATTTCCAATGAATGAATTGATCGCTCTCGTTTGTATATGTATATACACTAGGTAAATTTAAAATCAATCCACGAATTTGAAAACATAAGCCAGTACCCGAACCCGAACCCGAACCCGAACCCGGTTTTTGGAAAACTACAAACCCGAACCCGAACCCGAACCCGAAAACCTGAGTTTCACAAACCCGAACCCGAACCCGAACCCGAAAACTCGACTTTTACAAGCCCGAACCCGAACCCGAACCCGAAAACTCTAGTTTCACAAACCCGAACCCGAACCCGAACCCGAAAACTTTAGTTTCATAAACCCGAACCCGAACCCGAACCCGAAAACTCCAAAAAGTACTACCCGTGACATCCCTACAGACCTATAATGGACAGATGACGACCGATAAAGACGACCTGACCCCCGCTACAATGCAGTTCAACAAGCTACCTTGAATTGAACCTTCCAACACTATCGTTTTGTTTCTTCAACCGTGCATGAATTCATTTCAGCGGTATAAAACAACCTAAACAGCCTATATGGGGTTTTTCAAGCAAAGCACCATTGTGGTGTTTCAAACTCGTTATATATAGACTGTTTTAAAAGTGGCTATTCAAATGACTCTTTTTGGTCCAAGTGCATTTCAATCGTTTTTGGCGTTTTGGTTGCCGCGGCATTGAACTGACCGTATTTGCAACCTACATTTCTTCACCCAAAGAACAGACACAGTCTAATCCCATCCCATCATTAGTATAATCAACTTCTACCTTCCCGGATATTACAAAGAATAACATTTCTTCTTCATTTGCTTATTCATCAGTCACGTGTTATGATGCGCCGGGCGGAAGAATGACAAGTATGTCAACCTCAATGCTATCATCATCATCAAGAATTAGTTACATAGCTTCTTTCAACGTGAAAAAACGTTCTGTTTGACGCCTTTCATTTTTAAACTTTACAAACATTTCATTCGAAGAATGAAATTTGCAAAAAACACTATCACCAATTCAACCACTGCACAACTATAAGCTGAATAAACTAGTTTCGACTCGTTCGCATAAAGTACTCTATACGCCCAGCGATCGTAGAACGAGCATGACTCATACATGTTCAGATTGTGGGTTAGTGTAAACACAATAAAATTTAATTAACGTTGCTGTTTACTTTTGAGTACATCCTCTTTCGATATTTCAAACTTTTGTTATGATAACTCTCATGAAATTAGCATAATAAATTTTTAAAGTAATATCGGTCGAAAACCTTGAAAATGCTCATATTCTAATCCAGATTAAACTACTTAATACGAATAAAAAAATTATTTAAAAAATTTTATACAGTGTATTGAAGCTTTCTTAACATAAAAAAAAAACTTTTAACAGAAAAAAAATTACAACTTAATTTTATGCAACGCCAAAAATAAGTGTGTTCGTAAAACGCACTATGGTCTAAAACGGGCTAATGCGTCGAGTTGAAAGATTACGAGGTTTTCAACGTCATCATCATCAAGGATTAATTCCATCGCTTCTTTCAACGAAAAAAACGTTCTGTTTGACGCCTTTTATTTTTATTCTTTACAAACATTTTATTTTAAGAATGAAATTCGCAAAAAAACACTATCACCAATTCAACCACTGCGCAACTATAAACTGAATAAACCAACCGACTCGTTCGCATAAAGTACCCTATTAGACCAGCGATCGGAAAACGAGCATCAATCATACATGTTCAGATTGTGGGTTAGTGTAAACACAATTAAATTTAATTAAGGCTTTTGTTTACTTTTGAGTACATCTCGTTTCCACATTTCAAACTTTTGTTAGGATAACTTTGATGATGTTAGCACAAGGAATTTTTAAATGAATGTCGGTCGAAAACCTTAAAAATGCTCGCATTCTGACCCAGATTAAAAACTACATAATACGAATTAAAAAATTCATTAAAAAATTTTATACAAAAATTTTCATAACATAAACAAAAAAGTTTAAACCCAAAAAATTTTCAGCTTAATTTTATGCAACGCCAAGAATAAGTGTGCTCGTAAAACGTACGATGGTCTAAAACGGGTTACCTGACAATTATTTTCTGAGTACTTTTTTGAAGCCTTTTTATTGATTTCAAGATGGATTTGTTATACGTCTTGTCTGTACAGCCCCCTATGAACATCAGGGTAATTCTCAGTGTAGGTGTGAACAGCTTTTCTGTTAACTTCAGAATTTGTTTGTCTATATTTCGCAGCCAATTCCCTTAGTTGTTTTTTGCGAACTGAATCTGTGAATCGTTTTTTACATTTATTACTTTTAGATTGATGAGTTGAATTTAATGTTGCAGTAAATTTATCTGAACTGAGAACTGAGAACAAATGTAGATTTTAGGTTCAAGGGATTAAATCCAGAAAGTCTAGGTTCCACTTGCTCAGAATCGGGAAAAACAACCAGAGATGGGCTTGGTTTATAAAAGCTGAGTTGAGAAAGGTGCAGTTCAGAACCTGAAGGAAGAGTAGTTGGTGTGAAAAAGCGACTTGCAGTTTAAACGATTGCACAAAGCCGAGCTTATAATATATCTCATTTTATAAACTGCTGTAGTTGGCAAGGCGTAATCACGAAATGTCGGCCAAGCATATAACCATTAAGGAAGGAATAGAAGAGATTAGAGCCGCTACAGTTGGCTGGTCTCATTTTATAAACTGCTAGTTGTCAAGTCATAACCACCAACTGCCTGTTGAGCATTTGACCATTACGAAATGTTATAGTTGGCCGACTATATTTTATAAACTGCTGGTTGGCATATGATCATTACGGAAGGAGTAGTAGACAAGTTGAGACTTGAGATGTTATAGTTGACTGAACTTATTTTACAAACTGCTAGTTAGCAAGAATAAACCATCAACTGTCGGCCGAGCATGACCATATTAAAGAACAAGTAATCGATGAAACATTAATTGCGATTTTGTCTATGCTGACAGATTTTTTTTAAATTTTATAAGGTAATTATGCATCAGGCGCGTCGAGAGGATGAACGAGGCCCAGGTCAATCTTTTCTGGTGGGCCTCTTAGTTTGTATTATTATTATTTTCTTCAGAGTTATGGAGATCAGACCACTTAACATAAAATCACAAGCGTGACCAAGCAATTAAGAAAATAAAAAGCTTTGCAGTATTCAGAAAATATGTATTTATAATTTGTTTTTATAGTTTGCAAACTAACACCAAATTACAATAAATGCAACAATAATCTCTCTCTCTCTCTCTCTCTCTCTCTCTCCCTATATATATATATATATATATATATATATATATATATATATATATATATATATATATATATATATATATATATATATATATATATATATATATATATTTATATATATATATATATATATATATATATATATATATATTTATATATATATTTATATATATATATATTTATATATATATATATATATATTATTTTGATTATTATAGATTATTTTGTTGGTGTGCTAATTCTTTGATAATTTCGGTTCTTTCTGTTTGTTTACTTTTCTCGTTTTACTTTTGACCCTGATGATGGCTGACATAGCTGAAACGGTCCGTCGGTCTGACAATAAAAGTTTTTGACTAATTGTAGTCTCGAACAGCGAGTTTTTTACCGAAAAGTCGAGAAAAAAATAATAAACGCAAAATGGTCTATTGTCTTTAATAGCGCGTGCCTGAAAGAAAATATTACACCTAAGTACGTCAATATATATATATATATATATATATATATATATATATATTGCGTTTTTTGCACAACTCGGCAGTAGATTTTCTTTTATAAATGCTCTGTTGAATATAACTGCTCATTTTGTATTGATTATTTTTTTAACGAAAGACTCCAAATTGCGAATAACAATTTTGTTTTTGTTTTTTGAATAAAATTCTTTATTAATTTTTGAAACGGGCTTACTATAGAGTTTCGGCTCGAAAGCCATCATCAGAGCCCTTTAACCCTATGTCGTCAACCTGGGGTGTGTCACACCCCAGAGGGTATAATTGAGCCTGTTTCTCAATTATTAAACTAAATAAAATTAAATGCTTTTGTGACATCTAGTAGCCCTACCTTCCCAAGACTCTGGCAATATTTGGCCAAATTTCAATGATGGATTTTGGTAATGCGAATGTTTAATCCATTTTCTACTTGCGCACCCTCCAAGGGTGCACTAGGAAAACATTTTTGGTGTCTTGTTTGTTCGCTATTTTGGTAAATTTATTAAACAATTTTATCGAGCTTTCCCTATTCCAAGATCTTTGGATTTTTATTTTTGGATAGTTCGCATTTTAGTCAAAGTTTTAGCGCTGTTTCAGTAAAAATGTCGAAAACAAAAAAGTTCGAAAGTAAGTCTGAAAGGAAAAAGTTAGTAAAAAAATGTTTCTTCCAAAAACTATTGTTTATGTTTTATACACATTTGTTTTAACAAACAAATATGTAAATAGAAACATGGGAACTAGGTGAATTGACCTAGACGTTGATTAGTCATGCACCCTGTGAGGGTGCGCTAGCAACGAATGGGTACATGTTTTTGTAACATAGGAATTGAATGTATATTTAATTTCTTAATTATTTTTTTAATTTTTAAAGACACGGTATTTTTCATTTTGTGATGTGTAGTAAAATTTTTAATTGTTTATGACAGATTTTTTTAATTTTTATGATTGTTTTATAGGTTTTATAGCCTAAATGACGCTGTACAAATGGTTATGGATGACAGTAGTATAATTTCTGCAGACATTTTTGTTAATCCACCAAACAATGGTGAAGGGTCAGATGAAGATTCTGGAGATGAAAACGGCAATGTTGAAAAGTGTAACGGAAATCAGTTAAAAGCAGCAGCACAGATTGTAGCAACAACATCAGCTGGAAAAACGATGAGGCTTGGTGACGATAGTGATCAGGAAGAAAACTATTTAGATGATCAATGTAGCAGTAATGATCAAAGCGATTTAAAAGATGAAGGTAACAAAACCCCTGCTAAAAGACCATTTAAAAGACCAACTAAAAAACGTGCAAAGAGACCAGCAAGAAAAATTCAAAATGTAACCAAACCGAAAATGGGGTACAAATGACATTTCTAAAAATTTGATGATTCAGAAAACATGGCCAAATGATCAACAACCAGCGTTTTTGAATGACAATTGGACACCGACTAAATTATTTGAACTCTTTTCGGATAAAGATGTCATCAAGTTCAAAGTTGAAAATACAAAGTTGTACGCCAAGCGAGACCCTACCAGGGTGCACACTTTCTACGACAAAAATAAAATAAAATATGATATTTATCACAAAATAAAAATTTGTTTGTTTGTTTGCATATATAAATAAAGTAAAAAAACTTGTTGTGTTAAAAAAAATGGGTTAAAATGGGTTAAAACGACATATTTCGTCATCCTGGGGTGTTCGACACCCCATCAACGTTAGTCTCCCGGACGCCGGCGGGCCGATGTCGAGACTTGGAGTGGAATGCAGGTTGGCACCACCGGGGCCGCCGGCGCAAAGGTGCGAGGACTAGGAATAAAGTACGAGTCGTCGGAGCCAGACGCCGGCTCCTCGATGTGATGACCCGGAGTTGAGTGCGGGACGGCGTCTCCGAATTTTGAGAGGGCAAAATATATATATATATATATACCAACATATGTCAACACAACATTCAATCAAACCATTACATAAATTTCTAATTGATAACACCAGTATACTAATGAAAGAAAATCAACCCATTAAGTTAAAATTAAAAGAAGCTTTAGCTATTAATAAATGTAAGCCTTTAATTAATAAACAATGGTATTCTTTTGATTTAACTCTTAAACTTTTTGGTTCTCTAAATAGTATTAAAACTAATAATAATAATAATAATAAATGTTTTAACTCATCTACAACTTCTGTTAAAAATATGCATGTTAACAGTGCCAATGTTTCTTCAGGTATTTCTTCGTTGAATGAATGTTTTGTACCAGACGTTTGTGTTTCAAAGGTTATAGATAATGTATGTGATTCTTCTTCCAGTCACGTCCTTGAAGTTGACTGTAATTCCGTTGTTAAAGGCTTTACTAACTAATCTTAATTATTTAGTTATTACTGTTATTATTATAATTATTTTAATTTAAATATTTTTTATGTTGTTACATTTGTATATAATGAATTTAAATTGTATTTTAATTCCTTTCAATTAGTTGTATCTTTTACCATTTAGTCACTGCATCTTATTTTAAAAAGTTAAACGGCTCTGATGATGGCAAAAAATTGCCGAAATAGATCTATTAGCCTATAAGATTATGGAGTTTGTGTTTGGTAATAAATTATTTTTAAACCGATTTAGAGTATTGGAAAAAATTAAAAATAAAATAGATTCAGCCAAGTGCGCCACTTTTTTCAATCGAGTTTGCCTAAAAGAACATATAGCGCCGAAGTATTCAAAAAAAAAAAAAAAAAAAAAAAAAAAAATATATATATATATATATATATATATATATATATATATATATATATATATATATATATATATATATTATAAGGAAACATAGCGTTGATATGTTTTTACGAGCCACATATATCAGAAACTTGGATGGCGTACAATCCACCACGAAATAACGCAAATATACATGTCTCAACTTCAGACTCGAACCCACGACTGTCGGATCGGCAACACCGCCTCGCATCATGCCAACTACCTTACCATCTGCGCCACTTCCACCGTCAAAAAACAGTGGTTGTTAAGCGCTTTTGTTGGGGTATGTTGAACACAACACTCGACTATGAATGGGTACGAATCAATGCTCGATAGTATTATAAGTTGTACGGCGTACAATCCGTCACTAGCTAATTTAATAACTATCGAAGATATATGTTTTATGATATATATTATAAGGAAACATAGCGTTGATATGTTTTTACGAGCCACATATATCAGAAACTTGGATGGCGTACAATCCACCACGAAATAACGCAAATATACATGTCTCAACTTCAGACTCGAACCCACGACTGTCGGATCGGCAACACCGCCTCGCATCATGCCAACTACCTTACCATCTGCGCCACTTCCACCGTCAAAAAACAGTGGTTGTTAAGCGCTTTTGTTGGGGTATGTTGAACACAACACTCGACTATGAATGGGTACGAATCAATGCTCGATAGTATTATAAGTTGTACGGCGTACAATCCGTCACTAGCTAATTTAATAACTATCGAAGATATATGTTTTATGATATATATTATAAGGAAACATAGCGTTGATATGTTTTTACGAGCCACATATATCAGAAACTTGGATGGCGTACAATCCACCACGAAATAACGCAAATATACATGTCTCAACTTCAGACTCGAACCCACGACTGTCGGATCGGCAACACCGCCTCGCATCATGCCAACTACCTTACCATCTGCGCCACTTCCACCGTCAAAAAACAGTGGTTGTTAAGCGCTTTTGTTGGGGTATGTTGAACACAACACTCGACTATGAATGGGTACGAATCAATGCTCGATAGTATTATAAGTTGTACGGCGTACAATCCGTCACTAGCTAATTTAATAACTATCGAAGATATATGTTTTATGATATATATTATAAGGAAACATAGCGTTGATATGTTTTTACGAGCCACATATATCAGAAACTTGGATGGCGTACAATCCACCACGAAATAACGCAAATATACATGTCTCAACTTCAGACTCGAACCCACGACTGTCGGATCGGCAACACCGCCTCGCATCATGCCAACTACCTTACCATCTGCGCCACTTCCACCATCAAAAAACAGTGGTTGTTAAGCGCTTTTGTTGGGGTATGTTGAACACAACACTCGACTAGGAATGGGTACGAATCAATGCTCGATAGTATTATAAGTTGTACGGCGTACAATCCGTCACTAGCTAATTTAATAACTATCGAAGATATATGTTTTATGATATATATTATAAGGAAACAGAGCGTTGATATGTTTTTAAGAGCCACATATATCAGAAACAACACACATATTTATTTAATTTAATATTTATATTTAAAACCTTTAATACTTAAGAAAATTTTTTTTGTATAATTTAACTATAAATTAATTTATTTTTATTTTGTAGAAAAAAAATTTACTTCACCTTACTACCGCTGACCAAAACGTTTTTTGTCCATAAAACATCAACGAAAAAACGGATTTCAAAAATTTTTTCTCTATATTTGATTCCCTTTACTCTCAAGGTTGTGAAAATTTCATTACGATCGGATGAATGGTGTAGCAATGCATAAAGGACATGAATATATATACATATATACATATATATTTACAGTATCTCGGCACTAAATGTTCATTTAAACATGCTCTGTTGAAATATACACGCCATTTAGAAGACACGGTTTTGTCAATTAAACGCTTAAAATATTTTAAGTGAGAGAAAACACTTTTACTAAATCTAAAATCAAACGTTTTATTAGCAACCAACTTGCAAGTTTCAGCCATTGCGGCCATCGTCAGGGTTGTTTTGATTGTCTTAATGTAACTAAAAGTTAAAGGAGACTGGACGACATGGGAAAATGCTGTTCAGCGTTCACTTTCTTGGAAAGACATTTGGCAATACACACCACTACGTTTGTCTTTTTTGATTAGATCTGTTTATGATCAACTGCCGTCATCCAGCAATCTTCGAAGATGGAAGTTGAAAGACGATGATTCGTGCATGTTATGTGGGCAATCGGAGACTCTCATTCACGTTCTTTCCTGTTGTTCGTTTTCACTTTCACACGGGAGGTACACTTGGCGTCATAACCAAGTACTCCGAAAATTGCTTGACTTCGTCAAAGAAGCGTGTAAGAAAGCAAAGACAAGAGGAATACAGCAGAAAAGGAAAATCTACTTTTTGAGAGAAGGCAATCTGAAGTTCCACAGGTTCAGATCTACAAGAGACTTTGAATGTGTGATGGGTGCTGCCGACGATTGGTCGGTTTCAGCTGATTTGGATGGCGAAAGAAAATTTCCAGAAGCAGTGAGATCTAGCGGCTTAAAGCCGGATATAATTGTATATTCCGACTTGGCCAAGACAATGTTCCTGATTGAACTCTCTGTGCCATGGGAAAGTAACATGGAATCTAGCAATATTTTCAAAGAGGAGAGATATAGGGATTTAGCATGTGATTTGAATGCCAAAGGGTTCAGGACTGAAATTTTTGCAGTCGAGGTTGGCGTTCGAGGGTTGGTTAGCAGCTCAATGTTAAAACTGCTGAAAGCTCTTGGTTTTTCAAACCGAGAAAAAACTCGAGCCATCAAGGAGATCTCCCAGACAGCTGAAGCTGCATCTTTTTGGATTTTCGCTAATAGAAAAAAGAAAGCGCTTCAAGATGCACACGAAATGGTTTAGCCTTGTTTACATTGGGCGATAATCGTTCCGGCGATTTCAAGTCTTGTTTCGAACAGTTTTCTGCTGAACTTTGAATTTTCGTGTTTCAAGTTAGGAATTTGGAAATTTTTCTCGCCGAAGGGCGTCCGCCTGATCAACGGACGTGGGCCCACCTCTCTCTTAAAAGCGTCAAGAAGTTTAAGGGCCGAAACGCTAAAAATGAGAGGTTCTTCTTCTGAAGACCTTCGGCGACGAAAGCTCGCAAAGAGTACATAATAATAATTAAAATCGGGACGATGAACGATAAATTAAGCAGAAAATAATTAATAAAATAATAATAAAAATAAAATAATAATAATAAAATCAAAATAAAAATACTTTAAAAATTATATTAATTTAAATCGAGAGATAATAATTTAAATTTATAAAATTCATCAAAAGTTTTAAGAAATTTGAAACAGACAAAGAAGCTTATGTATCATATCAAAACAATGTCATCTCTTCCGTCTAATTGTAATATTAATGTTATCAGTTAAGTGAGACAAGCTCAACGGACCAGATATCCCATCTGAAACACATGTACCATCAACAGACACTCCAGAAAATCCGTCATCCACCTGAGAAATCTCTGCACAACCCTTTATCCGGTGCATTCGGACGGAATCATGGCAACCGGATAAACAACCATCATAAAACTCAACATCTGTTCGATCAACGAGACTTTGACCAGGCAATCCCGACAAGCAACATGTATCTACAGTTTTAAATCCCTGCAACAAGTCATCTGTAGATGAGGCGCCTTTTTTATCACCATCAATGTTACATATTTCAGAGGCTTGGGAGGAAGAAAAACATATTGTAGAAGGATGCATATCGTCGCACTTTAAATCAAGCAAAATGCTATCTGTAATTGAGGTGCCTTTTAAATCACCATCCTGGTTATTTCCATCAGATGCATACAAGGGAGAAAAACAGTTATCAATATTGACGTCATCAGCGGTCACGACCCTGAATGAACAACATTCTTTTGCATCTTTGTCATTTACGTGTCCGGATTTGTTTTCATCAGAGACAGCATTTTCAATCTGATGTTCTATAGCAAGTTGAATATTTGCAGACTGCAGACTCGGTTGTGCAGCCCCTGCATTGGCTGGATCAGAACAAATCAAAGTATCAATATCAAGTTTGATTCTATTTGATTGAACATCACCAACATCAGATATATTGAACAGAGACAATGTGCCATCTGTAAAATCTCTTTGCATATTAATTTTAGGTTTTTCCTGTGAAATATACAAAGCTTCAGATAATTTAAGGTGAATCGGACAATGCTCTCTACGCAAAATCTCAGTGTTGCTGTCCAATATTTTTCTGTCAAGACGAATATGATGTTGTACCCTCATGTGATCTGCAATACTACCACCTTGAACATGCATCGTCAACCTTCTAGCAAGTGTCGTTCTAGTATGACCTATATAACAATGAGGTATATCTTCATGATACGGGCAAGTAAATTTATAGACAACATTACTTTGCTTCAAACTATTATTAGAGTTGACAGGACTATTTTTGAGAACAAGATTATGTGTTTTCATGTTATTATAGTATATACAGAGTTTCAACTTAGACTCTTTTTTAACTGGTTTAACTTTGCTCAAGATAATTTTTCTAATCATATTTTCTTCCATCTTGTAATTTTTATGCATTTGGCTTCTATAAAACAGTTTAATATCATCACAATATTTGCTTGGAGAATTATTACCATCACTAGAAAACTTGTAATCCAAATACTTTTTCAGACACATATCAAACATGCAATTAGTAAATCCATTATTAATCAGCAGTTGCCGAATCCTATGAACTTCCAAATGAAAATCAATCCAGCTATTCGAGAGTTTATACGCTCTTGTCAAATAGTTATTTATAACACTATGTTTATATCTATCAGGGCAATCACTATTACCTTTCAAACATTCACCTGAATCTGTTGGTTTAACATAAACTTGCATCTGCAGCCTGTCACCAACATTACCAACCAACACATCTAAAAAGGGCAAGGAGCCATCTTTTCCACAAGATTCATGTGTAAACTTGAGTACAGATGAGTTTTCCAAAGCCCTCTTTAAATCAAAAACATTCTTATCGGGACGTGACATAATAAAAATATCATCTACATATCTGCAATAAATCAAAGTATTTTCATTAATCATTGAACTTAACTTTCTTTCCACATCAGACATGTAAAACTCAGCAAAAACTGGTCCCAGAGGTGACCCCATTGCCACACCGTCTATCTGGAGATATAATTCACCACCTGGAGCAACAAAAGGAGACTCAGTAGTACACAGTAAAAGAGCTTCTTTCAACAAATTCAAACCAAACAGAGGTGGTTCAAGCTCAGGATGATTATAAACAGATGAACAAATTATCTCAATAGTAATTTCTATAGGTACACTTGTAAACAAGCTCACTACATCCAATGAGCAAATCGTGCCTCTCTGAGAGCAAGTATTAACAAGGTCAACCAATTCACTAGAAGATTTTATATTGTACTGTGATTGACAATATGGAGAAATTAATTGATTGAGAAACTTTGCCAACTGATACGTTGGTGCGGGACACTGCGAGATTATAGGTCTGAGAGGAGTGCCTTCTTTATGTATCTTTGCATTCCCGTACATATATCCTGGTTTATATTCTCCAATGACATTCTGTATTTTATTGCAACCAAAAGAGGAATTAATAGAACCTATAATCTGATTAACCTTTCTTTTAATATTGGCTGTAGGATTAGAAGTAATTTTTCTAAATTTGCTGCTATCACAGAGTATATTATTTATTTTTGAAATATAATCAGATCTATCAAACAAAACGTATGTGTTGGATTTGTCTCCTTTTCTGATAATAACATCCTGATTGCTCTTCAACTTCTTGGCTGCCATCTTCAAGTGATGTGGTAATGACATTGAATTACCACCACCTCTGTTCACGTAACCCTCAGCTGACATTTGACTTGTTAATCCTTCTGAAATTGTTACACAACCTTTTCTAGATAAACTAATTATGTTATGATATAACATCTCCAGCTCAATTTGTTTAAACATAGGGTCATAACCACTGCTGAGATGACAATTAAAACCAAGTTGCAGAAATTCAATCTCATCTAAACTTGGCTGATACCCAGACAAATTGATAAAACCTTTCAATGATTCTGGTGTAGCAAATTGGCCACCATACAATCTACAAAGTTTACCTGCTATAACATTCTTCTTATTATTGTCACATTTTTTGAAATAAAATTCCATATAAGAATTAAGAGCATTTGCTTCATTTACATCAGTACAAATATCCAACAAATCAAGTTTCTTGTCTTCAAACAGTTTCTTATTGGCATTCAGTTGTAATTCAGCACTTTTTAACTCGGAATTTACCAGTTGTAACCGTTGCTGTTCAAAATTAGCCGCAGAGCTTTTTATGCATTTACAGTATCTCGGCACTAAATGTTCATTTAAACATGCTCTGTTGAAATATACACGCCATTTAGAAGACACGGTTTTGTCAATTAAACGCTTAAAATATTTTAAGTGAGAGAAAACACTTTTACTAAATCTAAAATCAAACGTTTTATTAGCAACCAACTTGCAAGTTTCAGCCATTGCGGCCATCGTCAGGGTTGTTTTGATTGTCTTAATGTAACTAAAAGTTAATACATACAGTACATAATAATAATTAAAATCGGGACGATGAACGTTAAATTAAGCAGAAAATAATTAATAAAATAATAATAAAAATAAAATAATAATAATAAAATCAAAATAAAAATACTTTAAAAATTTAAATTATTATCTCTCGATTTAAATTAATATAATTTTTAAAGTATTTTTATTTTGATTTTATTATTATTATTTTATTTTTATTATTATTTTATTAATTATTTTCTGCTTAATTTAACGTTCATCGTCCCGATTTTAATATGTACGGGAATGCAAAGATACATAAAGAAGGCACTCCTCTCAGACCTATAATCTCGCAGTGTCCCGCACCAACGTATCAGTTGGCAAAGTTTCTCAATCAATTAATTTCTCCATATTGTCAATCACAGTACAATATAAAATCTTCTAGTGAATTTGTTGACCTTGTTAATACTTGCTCTCAGAGAGGCACGATTTGCTCATTGGATGTAGTGAGCTTGTTTACAAGTGTACCTATAGAAATTACTATTGAGATAATTTGTTCATCTGTTTATAATCATCCTGAGCTTGAACCACCTCTGTTTGGTTTGAATTTGTTGAAAGAAGCTCTTTTACTGTGTACTACTGAGTCTCCTTTTGTTGCTTCAGGTGGTGAATTATATCTCCAGATAGACGGTGTGGCAATGGGGTCACCTCTGGGACCAGTTTTTGCTGAGTTTTACATGTCTGATGTGGAAAGAAAGTTAAGTTCAATGATTAATGAAAATACTTTGATTTATTGCAGATATATATTAAGCGTTTAATTGACAAAACCGTGTCTTTTAAATGGCGTGTATATTTCAACAGAGCATGTTTAAATATACATATATACAAACATTCATTTTTATATATATAGATATATATATATATATATATATATATATATATATATATATATATATATATATATATATATATATATATATATATATATATATATATATATATATATATATATATATATATATATATATATATATATATATATATATATATATATATATATATACATATATATATATATATATATTGCCCTCTCAACATTCATTTTATTTTGTGACGGATTTTAAATTTTTTTTCTCTATATTTGATTTCCCTTGAGGTTGCGAGAAAATTTCATTACGATCGGATGAATGGTGTAGCAATGCATAAATAGCATACATATATACATACATATATATATACATACATACATACATACAAACATTCATTTATATATAAAGATATATATATGTATGTATATATATATATATATATATATATATATATATATATATATATATATATATATATATATATATATATATATATATATATAGCCTAGCTCTAATTAAATGTCTCCGTCTAAGCCTAAGTAATTCTGATTTTTAACTCTTCCCTTTCAACTTTTATAATATTTAATATTTAATTTATTGTTTAACATAGTGTTCTGAAGATGGCTTTTTATAGCTGAAACTGGCCAGTTAACCCTGATCGTTTTATCATTTAACTATTTTAACCAATAAATTCTTCAATATATGTCTCGTCGTTTCAAATGGATGAAAAGGGCTTTAAAAACTTGCTAAGAAAGATGACTAATGTTAAGTGGTCAATTGTGTTTAATAGAGCCTGTTTAAAAGAAAATATATTTATATATATATATATATTTATTTATTTATTTATTTATTTCGAGCGTAGTTTGTCGTAATATTTTCTTTTAAGCACACTCCGTTAAAAACGATGGCCCACTTAGCGTTTATCAATTTTTTTTATGGTGTCCTCGATTTTGCGGTAATTGAAAGACGTGAGACTTGTTTCAGATGTTTTATTTGGCTTACTGCAGTTTCGGAAATCCTTTTCCATCTTCAGATCCCAAAGTAATAAACTAAAAGTCAGGGTAAAATAAGAAACGGAAGCAAGACGAATCAAAACAAATTAAATTAAATTCCATTAGAGTTCGAAACAAATTAAATTAAATTCCATTAGAGTGCAAAAGTAAAACGAAAACGAGATTACTTCAAATTAAGTAAACGAGTGAGCGATAAGGCACGAACGCGACAACTGAAAGGTGAGAGAGCTAGACAAGGTGAATAACTGTAGTTGTAGGTGTGTGTACGAATATGGGAACGGGAGATAGTTTACGAGAAACGTCTTGTAGGTAGAATTGGTGGAATTTATAGGTGTACAAATGGTGTATGGCGCGGGCAGTGTACAAATTATTGAAGTATAAATAGGAAAGAGTAACAGTATGTGTGTGGTAAGAAATAATGTTTTATTTGTGTTGATTAAGACGCGAAGTAATGTTAGGGTTATTAATAATGTCAGAAGAGATATGTGTATTAGGAGAGCTTGTGTTCGCGGAAACGAGTGAATAATCGACAATACATTGAGTAGTAGTTTGTTCTGTGGAAGTGAAAAGTGAAGAGATATCGACGATCGTGGGGTCATTGAGTGGTAGTATGGTCTGGGGGAGTGGAAGGTGAAGAGATAGCGACGATCGTGGCATCAGGGTCAGAAGCAGGTGTCGGAGGGTGCAAAGGAAGCGTGGTGGGAAGCTGCGGAGGAAGACAAGATGCGGTGGTAGAAGCAATACTTGGTTCGAGTGTGGAAGTTTGGTTGGTATCAATGGGTGGGTGTTCTGTGGTCGAACTCGGTTTAGGCTCGCGTAGACTGTAGCAATGAAGTGAAGGGACCGAGGTGAGAACAGTACATGAAGTTGTCGAACTAGAGTGTGTGTTCGATGGATGTGGAGGTGCGTGTCCGTTGCTGTGACGAAACAATTTCAATGTAAGGTCGAAGTTTTCGTCTTGGACGTTCATCGTGGGTTTTATCTGCAATATGTATAGAGCTTCGAGAATCTTAAATCGAACGGGATTGCCAGAGTACGTAAGCACGCTAGTATTTGAATCAGTAATGTTTCTGGTAAGTGGAATGGCGTGGTCGTTGATGAAATGGGAATGAATATTCCCACCCTGTACGTGCATGGTAAGTCTGCGAGATAAAGTAGTTCTAGTGTGGCCGACATATGAAGCTGTATATTCGTGGTGAAGTGGGCAACGAAACTGGTAGACGACGTTAGTTTTTTTGAGAAGGTTAGGCGTAACAAGTTGTTTGGTGCCACTTGGTTGTGGGTTTTGAAACTTTTGTAGTAGATGCGAAATTGAAGAAGGTGGGCAGTGTCGGTGATGGAAACGTGACGACGAATTATATCTCGTAGAATAGATTCATCGATTTTGTAGTTGTGATACATTTGAGCGCGATAGTATAAAGGGACGATTCTGGGTTTTGGTGAGTCAGGCGGGCTTGTGAGGCGGTGTTTCTTGTTGAGAAAGGTGTTGACAGTGTTATCAACGAGATTTTGGGAAAAGTTGTTATTGATCAATAACTGTTTGATTTTATGAAGTTCGTGATGAAAGTGGACCCAATCCTCAGCTACCTTGTACGCTCGATGTAGATAGAATAGTATAGTGCTTTTTTTGTAGCGCTCGGGGCAGAACCCATCGCCGTTTAATGTAATGACGCCAGAGGTGGGTTTAGTGTAGACGTCTAATTGTAGCCGACTTTCGATTTGAGAGACGAGAATATCGAAAAAGGGAAACTGGTTTTTTATGTCGCTGAGTTGATAGTTAAATTGGAGTACGCTGTTAGCTTCGAGGGCGATCTTCAACTGCTTAAGATCCCTTAAATCGTCGACCATGATGAAAATGTCGTCAACGTAACGCGCGTACAGGTAGGGTCTTTTGAGATGGGTACTGAAGATGACGTTTTCCAAGTGACAAATAAAACATCTGAAACAAGTCTCACGTCTTTCAATTACCGCAAAATCGAGGGCACCATAAAAAAATTGATAAACGCCAAGTGGGCCATAGATTTTAACGGAGTGTGCTTAAAAGAAAATATTACGCCAAACTACGCTCGAAATATATATATATTATATATATATATATATATATATATATATATATATATATATATATATATATATATATATATATATATATATATATATATATATATATATATATATATATATATATATATACATATATATATATATATATATATATATATACATATATATAAAGTTTCGTCAATGATTTACATATATACTGTTTTCTATAAAAGAGTACCTTTAATTGTCTGAGTTTGAAAATGTTCATCTTCTTGCATTTTGAGGTCAAAAACATGGCAGATTCCTTTCAGGTGAACTGCGGTAAAATACTGTAGAAATGGCAGCGATTGTTACTCCCTATGTTCCACTAATGACTGATGAACAAAGAATCATTTACGACCGCATTATACTTGCAGTTTTTGAAGAACAAGATGGATTCTTTTTTTTTGGATGCACCAGGTGGAACTGGGAAAACATTTCTCATTTCTGTCAAAATACGATCAAATAATGGCATAGCTTTGGCCATTGCATTGTCTGGCATTGTAGCAACTTTATGGGATGGAGGCAGAACAGCTCATTAAGCACTTAACCAATGTGCAACATCAAAGAGCAATTATCCATAGCCATAGTGCTGAATCATGAGTGGCTGGCAGATAGAGTCATTTTAGCAGCAAAAAATGTGGATGTCAGTGATTTAAATTTCAAGATACAGCAGTTGTTGCCAGGCAAATTAGTATCATACAAATCGATTGATACAGTTTGCGATGCCAGTGAAGCCGTAAATTATCCAACAGAATTGTTGAACTCATTGGATTTGCCAGGCATGTCACCGCATCATCTACAACTTAAAGTTGGATCTCCGGTTATTCTACTTCTACATTTTAACCCACCGCGGCTGTGCAATGGCACGCGATTAGTAATTAAAAAATTGCTGAAAAACATTGTCGAAACATTTTAAATGGCAAGTTCCGAGGTGAAAATGTTTTGCTGCCACGGATCCCAGGGCAGCGTACTAGGTCCAACCCTATTCCTCTTATACATTAATGACGTGGCTGATCTATTTCAAGATACTTCCGTAAAGATTACGTTATTTGTGGATGATATCAAATTGTGCTCATCATTACCTCCTGACAATGTACAATTACAGTTAGCCATTAACAAATTAGTGCTGTGGAGTGAAACGTGGCAACTTCAACTAGCCCCCAAAAAATGTTTCCACCGCCCCATCAGAGGATCTCATTGTATCGCTCCAGTTTCTACATACTCAATCGGCTTGCAAAAGATATCACCTATTAACAACAAACAAACATCTAGGTCACATATCGACTATATTGTCCATAGAGCTCTCACCAGGATACGTCTTATCCTCAAATACTTTCGTTCAAGAGGCCACAATCTTCTCACAAGAGCATATACCATTATGCCCGTCCCATCTTAGAGTATTGCTCCCCCATCTGGAGCCCTCAGTATTAACAATATATAAACAAGATCGAACGCACACAAATATATTTCACAAGAGCTTTTACCGTACAATATCAGACTCAAACGTCATGGACTCGTGTCTCTGGAGCATCGCCGCTTGATCAATGACCTCAGGTTTCCAAATGACATCATTCGGAGCAACAGAAATAGTTTACAATAATGCAGCAAATGGTCAAAAATACTATTCAACATTCAAGATCAAAGACCATGTGTATCAGCAAGTGGGCTCATTGCTACCAATGCCTAACAAACCACATAAATTTTTACAAATCTTCTTCATGGGCGGTGAGGACCATAAACGCGCACTCGCCAATCGCGTGGATGCACTTTGCGGCTACAATAACCTTACTTCACCTTATGCCAGGCACATCGTCAGCATGTTGGACGTTTTATTGAACAAGCACAATGAATTATTAAAATTCCTCAAATCACACATGCACACATTAGAAAGTGACAATCACGCTATTGTCATCAATCCTGATAAAACACCAACTGGAGAGCACATACGTAGATTCAATGCGCCTGTTGTTGACGACGTTGCTGGAATCATAGTTGGCGATTGTACATCTACACGAGAAATCGTGATTCGAAGAAGAAATAATAATCTTGAGTTCATTGCTAACACCGTTCATACGATGCTCTCCAATATCCGCTAATTTTCTGGAAGGGACAAGACGGATATTGCATAAACATTAAACAACGAGATCTCGTCACAGGAGCCGAAACAAACAAGAAAGTTAGCTCAATGGATTTTTATGCGTATCATCTGATGATTCGACAAGGTCAGGACAACCTCATTCTGCGATGTCGTGAGTTTTGCCAACAATTCATGGTCGACATGTACGTGAAGATAGAGAGCTAAAGGCTGCGATACCTACGATATAATCGACAAAAGCTACGTGTGGAAGAATACATTCACTTGCGAGACGCTATTATTAACAACGCCGACACCGCTGAAACTGGTCACTCTATTATTCTACCATCATCGTATTTAGGCAGTCTACGTCACATGCAAGAATACATACAGGATGCTATGACTTTCGTGCGAGAATATGAACGACCGTGTTTATTTATCACGTTTACATGTAATCCAAAATGGCAGGAGATTACATCTTTGTTATTGCCAGGCCAAAATGCAATACATCGTCATGACATTACAGCACGTGTGTTCAAACAAAAGTTGAAGTCTTTAATAAGCTTCATTACAAAATTACATGCTTTCGGTCCCACACATTGCTGGATGTATTCGGTTGAATGGCAGAAGCAAGGATTACCTCATGCACACATTTTGATTTGGTTAACTTTCTACAAAATGGGCCGGTACATTAGCTCTAATGAAGCTGTCTGGTGTATCTTTGGTTTCCCAATTCATGAACGGGATCCAGCAGTTATACATTTAGCTATCCATCTTGAAAATGGCCAGCGCGAATTTTTTACGAACGAAACAGCAATTGATCGGGCTATAAATCCACCAAAAACTACACTCACCGAATTTTTCAAATTGTGTAATCGTGTGGATACTTTCGGTGCCTTTGCACGAACACTATTTTATTCGGAAGTACCACGCTATTTCACATGGGATCAAACGAAAAATGGATGCCCCGCAAGCAAGGAACACCAGTTGATGCGTGCCCCGGTTTATTAAAATGAAACACTTTGGGTCGAGTATATACAGTCAATCCAAGGCAGAGTGAGTGCTTCTATCTGCGACTGTTGTTGGTTAATGTCACTGGAATATTGTCATTTCAAGATATACGCAAAGTGAATGGACAACAGTATCCAGCGTATAAAGATGCATGCCTTGCACTCGGTTTGCTAGAAGACGACAATCAGTGGAACGATATGCTTGCTGAAGCAGCATTAAACTGTACAGCAACAAAAATTTGTCTACTATTCGCTATAGTGTTGACTACATGTTTCCCGACCCAAGCAGACACGTTGTGGGATAAGCACAAAGATCTAATGACTGATGATATTTTGCATCGACTTCGTACTCGATGCAATGATCTATCGATAACAGTGGCGTACGTAGGGTAAATGGCGCTTATGGCAAACACCGATCTTGCGCCCCTCTCCGACGATAGGTTACTTACGTTTTATTTTCTAAAAAAAAACTACTCCGGAATTGGGTGAAAAAATCACATAAGTTAAATCTATTAACACTTTATTACAAATTTATCTTTCTTGCTTTAGCTGACACAAATTGTTTAATTATATTATAAAAGTCAGTTTTTCCAGTCATTTCTCGTTCTATGCTATGCTAAGTAAAACAAGATCACATAATCGACTTTGGCCCATCGAGGCTCTCAAACATGGAAGTATCAATTTTAATTTGCCAAATGATCTTTCGCAACTGGCAATAGAAACCGCGATTGTTAGCAATGTTTGCAATGCTATACGCATATTGGGAAAAACGTTTGCATCTCATACTGAACTATAAAATAGAGTAATTGTTCGAAACTTGATATTTTTTCGATACGGCTTGTTAGCAGCGTTCTAAAATCCAAACTTTCTTCATATAATTTTTGCCCATTCACATAACAACTGTAGGCTTTTCCAAATTTTTCACAACGATCTTTCAAGTAGCTTGTTTTGGCTTTAAAACACATCCCTTTCATATCAAGAAGAAGTCCAAATTTTTCATCAATTTCTTGTAAACGAACGCTTCTACTTTTTAATTCATTGAATAGACGGTTGATAGTTCTTTTCATAACTCTTTCCATTTTCTTCTTTAGCGGATAAACCAGCATCTCTCGATGTTTCGCCATCCATGTTTTTCTTTCTTCTTTGACGTCTTTCAAATTCAATGTCCCATTCATTGCAAATTCGAATTCCTTCTTTGAGTGACTCACTAACTAACATTTCTCTTTTATCATGAAAATAATTTTGGAAAACTTTTAAATCTAAAGCTGCTTCATGAAAGTTCATTTTAGGGCCCTGCAACCTCCTTTTGAACGCGGTCAATACGAATTAGGATTTTGTTCCAAAACTCTGCAACGCTAGAAAGTCATATGGTAATATTCGATTATAGAGTTGCTTTGCGTCGCTTTTAGTTTCCCTAGTCGCGCTTTCATCGTCCATTATGTTCTGGAGAACTTCCAGAAATTTGTTAACAGGTTTTACTGATTCCGTTTTTGCGCTCCACTTGGTATCGGAGTCAGGCTTTAAAGCCCCAAGTACAACAGCTTTGAGCTTTTCCCAACGCTGAGTTGAGCGAGAGAAGAAAACATAAAGTGCATCGATGGTTCCGAAAAAGTGACCATCATTACTTCTTCTTTATTAATACACATATTTATATCTACAAATTTTTTTTTATATTTTCATTTGCGTATTTATACGTTAGGCGCTTTTTTCGCCAAATCGAAGAGCATCTGATTTATTGAACACGGAGATGGATCGTGAACTGCGGTACAAATGGCAGCGATTGTTACTCGCTATGTTCCACTAATGACTGATGAACAAAAAATCATTTACGACCGCATTATACTTGCAGTTTTGGAAGGACAAGGTGGATTCTTTTTTTTTTTTTTGATGCATTAGGTGGAATTGGGAAAACATTTCTCATTTCTCTAATTCTCGCCAAAATACGATCAAATAATGGCGTATAACTTTGGTCGTTGCATCATCTGGAATTGCAGCAACTTTATTGGATGGAGGCAGAACAGCTTATTCAGCACTTAAGCTGCCACTGAATATTAAAAATAACCCAGATGCAATGTGCAACATAAAAAAGCAATTATCCATGGCCACAGTGCTGAAACAATTCAAAATTATCATCTGGGATGAATGCACTATGGCACACAAACACTCGGTTAAGGCGTTGAACCAGACACTAAAAGATATAAAAAAACAATGACAAACTATTTGGCGGCACTCTGTTACTTCTTTCAGGGGATTTCAGACAAACACTTCCCGTCATTCCCCGTTCAACTTACGCTGATGAAATCAATGCTTGCTTGAAATCATCGGCACTGTGGGGTTATGTTGAAAAAGTGCAGTTAAAAGTAAACATGCGTGTTCAAAGACTTCAAGATCCATCTGCCGTCACATTCTCAAAACAATTGTTAGATATCGGTGATGGAAAAGTTGCTGTCCATCAAATTACTGGCTGCATCAAATTGCCAACCGATTTCTGCACAATTGTTTATTCGCAAAAAGTCTCTCATTGACAGCGTATTTCCCGATTTACACAAACAATACATGAATCATGAGTGGCTGGCAGAAAGAGTCATTTTGGCAGCAAAAAATGTGGATGTCAATGATTTAAATTTCAAGATACAGCAGTTGTTGCCAGCCGAATTGGTGTCATACAAATCGATTGATACACTTTGCGATGCCAGCGAAGCCGTAATATATCCAACTGAGTTTTTGAACTCATTGGATTTGTCAGGCATGTCACCGCATCATCTACAAATTAAAGTTGGATCTCTGGTTATTCTACTTCGGAATTTGAACCCACCGCGGCTGTGTGTTTCCCATTACAGTTACGACCATCCTTGTGACCAGTACGACAACGGTTCCATTTCTCGTCGAGGTTTATCTCCTTTGTCTGCCAACGCAATAGACGCTGCCAACGAAATAGACCCTACCAACTGTATCGATGTTCCAAATGCAACCGAATTGTGCCCTGCCGACATGCCAAGGACTCCGCTATTCACTGTCCTCCCGCATTCTCCTTTTGTTACACCTCGCATCTCCTTTTCTGATTTATCTGAACTCCGTACTAGGAGTTCGCCAACCAAGACTACAAATGTATCTTATCACAGTTATGATCATCCTTGCGACCAATACGACAACGGCCCAGTTTGTGGTCCTGTTTCCTTTCCTCCATCTACCAACCATATTGAAGCGTTGGACGCGGTCGAGCAGTGCTCCACTGGTTTGTCAGCCATGAGCCAACCTCCTCGAGGCCTCGAGACTGCTGACCTGTGTGATGGTGATGGGACTGGTGCGATGTGTCCGCATTTGATCGATAACTGTAATATTACTATACGTAGACGTTGATCATTTTCAACTTTTAATTAAACTCTCAATTTTATCGATATCCTATTATCTTTGAATTGTAGCTTTGAATTCTTATTTTATTATTTTACCTCTTTGCTTTTATTAGTAATTTTCTTTTAATAGTTATATTTTACTACTTAATTTGGTTGTATATTTTAACACATGTAATTTTTTATTTTTTCTTATTTTTTGTTTATTTTTTGTTTATTAATTTACTCCGAGGCAAAAAATTTGGTTGTTTCTTAGCGGTTTTCATATTTTACTTTTACTCTTCTTTGTACTTTGACCTCGATTGATGTGTAAACATATCTGATATGTCTCGCCACACCACTTTATATATTTTCGTTGTAGCTGTAAATTGGTTTTATGAGTTCTGATGATGGCTAATAAAGCCGAAACCTGCAGGTCAGCTCATGACCATAACATTAATAAAAATATATATATATATATATATATATATATATATATATATATATATATATATATATATATATATATATATATATATATATATATACATATACATATATATATATATATATATATATATATATATATATATATATATATATATATATATATATATATATATATATATATATATATACATATATATATATATATATATATATATATATATATATATATATATATATATATATATATATATATATATATATATATATATATAAGTTGTACGGCGTATTATAAGTTGTACGGCGTACAATCCGTCACTAGCTAATTTAATACCTATCGAAGATATATGTTTTATGATATATATTATAAGGAAACATAGCCAAAAAACGGTGGCGGTGGAAGTGGCGCAGATGGTAAG
The DNA here is from genome assembly GCA_963978895.1 of Erpobdella octoculata. Classification (NCBI taxonomy): domain Eukaryota; kingdom Metazoa; phylum Annelida; class Clitellata; order Hirudinida; family Erpobdellidae; genus Erpobdella; species Erpobdella octoculata. The sequence continues at coordinate 22,908,245 of OZ022241.1, forward strand.
GTAGTTGGCATGATGCGAGGCGGTGTTGCCGATCCGACAGTCGTGGTTCGAGTCTGAAGTTGAGACATGTATATTTGCGTTATTTCGTGGTGGATTGTACGCCATCCAAGTTTCTGATATATGTGGCTCGTAAAAACATATCAACGCTATGTTTCCTTATAATATATATCATAAAACATATATCTCGATAGCTATTAAATTAGCTAGTGACGGATTGTACGCCGTACAACTTATAATACTATCGAGCATTGATTCGTACCCATTCATAGTCGAGTGTTGTGTTCAACATACCCCAACAAAAGCGCTTAACAACCACTGTTTTTTGGCGGTGGAAGTGGCGCAGATGGTAAGGTAGTTGGCATGATGCGAGGCGGTGTTGCCGATCCGACAGTCGTGGGTTCGAGTCTGAAGTTGAGACATGTATATTTGCGTTATTTCGTGGTGGATTGTACGCCATCCAAGTTTCTGATATATGTGGCTCGTAAAAACATATCAACGCTATGTTTCCTTATAATATATATATATATATATATATATATATATATATATATATATATATATATATATATATATATATATATATATATATATATATATATATATATATATATATATATATATATATATATATATATATATATATATATATATATATATATATATATATATATATATATATATATATATATATATATATATATATATATATATATATATATATATATATATATATATATATATTCTTTCATACATGCTCTATTGAAAATAACTGCCCATTTCTTGTTTATTATTTTCTTAACGTAAGACTCCAATCTGCGAACAACGACTTTGTTTTTTGAATAAAAATCTTTATTGATTTTCATAACGGGCTTACTGCACAGTTTCGGCTCGAAAGCCATCATCAGAGCCCTTGAATATTAAATAATGCGAATATTCAAAACGAACGAAGTGAAATTAGAATAATGGTAAAACGTGTTTACTTAAAACCAGATGATTAGGCAATGAATGTAATGCGAACGGATATAGTTGTGATAAAACCAAGCGGAGGTAAAATGGTGTGAAGTAAAATTAAACCGAGGTACGTGGTATATAAAAGACAGGAATACTATTGTAAAAACAGAAGACGTTAAGTGGAGTGAAACTCCGTTATATATTGTTGGGTGTTTGATATAGAATGAAAAACAGTTTTGGAAGATATGTAAACTCACTAGAAATCGACTTCTAAAACCACGAAGCAACCAGCGAAACGGCAAACGAATAGCATGCGGAGAAGTAGATGTTTACGTTGTGACCAGCGAAGCGATGGCCGACACGAAAGATAAAATATAAATATAAATATAAATATATATATATATATATATATATATATATATATATATATATATATATATATATATATATATATATATATATATATAAATGAATGTTTGTATATATGTATATATGTATATATATTCATTCCTTTATGCATTGCTACACCATTCATCCGATGGTAATGAAATTTTCACACAACCTTGAGAGTCAAGGGGAATCAAATATAGTGAAAAAAATTGAAATCCGTCACAAAATGAGCGGAGCGGAGCGGGTGAGTGAGCGGGAACTATATACATTTTTATACACATACATATACATACATAAATGAGCGAAAACGGGAACGGGAAGACAACTGAGAGCGAAAGATAGAGCGGGAAATGGAAAACGACCGAGAACGGGAAAGCAACCGGGAGCGGGAAAGCGACCGGGAGCTGGAAAACGACCGAGAACGGACAGCCGCCGGGAGCGGAAAAACGACCGGGAACGGGAAAGCGGAGAAGGAAACGGGAGCAAGAAATGAATGTTTGTATGTATGTATGTATGTATGTATGTATGTCCTTTATGCATTGCTACGCCATTCATCCGATCGTAATGAAATTTTCACACAACCTTGAGAGTCAAGGGGAATCAAATATAGAGAAAAAAATTTGAAATCCGTCACAAAATGAGCGGAGCGAGCGGGAACTATATATATATACTAGCGGGGTTACCCGGCGTTGCTCGGTGGTTTTTAGAGTTTTTTTTATCGTTTTTCTCTAGTTCCTGTTTAATTCCCCGTTTTCTCTCCCGCTCCCGGTCGCTTTCCCGTTCCGGCTTGCTCTCCCACTCCCGGTCGCTTTCCCGCTCCCGGTCACTCTCCCGATTCCGGTCGCTTTCCCGCCCCATCTATCTCTTAATAATTTGTAATAACACGCAATCGGTCACATTATGCAAGACTGGGAAGCAAGTCATGGACTTCTTAATATTAAGAAGTCCATTAGCAAGTAATGCCTGTTACGCAATTGTAAACAGTGCTTCGAAAACTTATGCAATGATCATGTATAGGCACTTTGGGCCAGCAAGGTTTTTCGGCCCCCTGAGCCGGAGGATCGGAGAAGGAGTCCAAACCTTCTTAACTTTTTCCCCTTCTTAACTTTCCAGGCCAAAAATTCCTATGTACGACCATCGAAGTTAATTGCGTAATAAAGTTGAAATTTTGTTTGCGTAACAACGTTTGAAGGCCTCAAGCAACTTTTAGCAAATCTATTTTACGTTTTATAGGCTAAAATAAGTTATGAAAGAATGAAAAAAAATGAGCGCGAGCGGGAACGGAAACGTGAAAGCAAGCGGGGAAGGAAACGGGAGCAAGAGAGAAAAATGATAAAAAAAACCTCTGAAAACCCCGAGCAACGCCGAGTAACCCCGCTAGTATATATATATATATATATACATACATATATATATATATATATATATATATATATATATATATATATATATATATATATATATATATATATATATATATATATATATATATATATATATATATATATATATATATATATACATATATATATATATATATATATCTCAAAAAGGATTGCAAAAAGGAACCTACCGCAATAGCATTTATAAAATGTCTATTATCACACACATGGTTTCGCATTAATCAACTCACGAACTCGGAGGTACTCTCGACTTCGTTGCCTCACGAAGATCTCTATTCGTCAAAGGCATGAACGTCATACCAGTCGACTTTTCCGATCATCGGCTTCTTCGCTGGGTGTCTGTTATTTCCCGCCCACCACCTGTCTACAAAACGATAGTCTCAAGGAAATTGACTCAGTTGGATGTGGAAAAATTCGTCAAGTTAATCCACTCACAAAATTCTACAGACATTAGCGCTACAGATGATGTTGACGTTGATGTTTCTGCCACACAGCTTAACAGCGCAATTCTCAATGTGGTTGATCATTTAATCCCACTCAAAACAGCACGCATCCGTCTACGTCAGTCGGACCCGTGGTACGACGGAGATTTCGGCGCTGTGAAACGGCGGACTAGAGTGATGGAGAGAAAAGTTCTGAAAACGCAATCGGTTTCTGATCGAGACAATTGGTATATGCATGAGCGAGCCTACAGAAGACTCATACGGTCCAAGCGCAGCTCAAACTGGTTGGAAACTTATTTAAAGAACAGTAAATCGCCTCACCAAATGTGGCGTTCCCTCAATCACATCATGGTAGAGGAAAAACTTCTTCTGCCAAGTCAATTAGCGTGGATAATTTTCTAAAACATTTCACTTCAAAGATAGACAAAGTTTGCGTAGCGTCACCCAACCCCGCTGTTTCAAGCAATTGCAACGTCGGTGCTCTTGGAGAAATTTCAGACCAAAACTGAAGATGAAGTTAACCGCCTCATACTCGCCCTTGCAAACAAGCAATGTCTGCTCGACCCCATACCAACATGGCTCCTGAAAAAAATCTCCTCATTCATCGCACCTTTTTTGGTCAAACTCTTTAACAAGTCTCTTCTTTCTGGCAAGGTCCCTCTTATATACAAATTATCTATTCGTTGATAAAAAAAATCTACCCTGGACCCCGCCTCGAAGCGCCATTCGGTTTAAAGAGTGTCGTTCTTGAATGGTTCGGTTCCTATTTGACCGGACGTTCTTTCTCAATACGCTCCGGTGCATCAGCGTCAGCGGCGACATCATTAACATGTGAAGTACCTTAGGGGTCTGTGCTGGGCCTACTTCTTTTTACATTATATACAGCCAAACTCGAAGAAGTCATCAGGGCGCATGGTCTCCAATGCCACATTTACGCAGACGACACACAAGTCTACGGCCGCTGCCAACCGCAGCACGTGGACTCTTTTGCCATGAAGGTATCGAGATGCGTAGAGTAGACGCTGTCGACCGCTGGATGTTCAGCAGTCGTTTCCTGTTGAATTCCAACAAAATGGCAGTGATCTGGTGCTCGTCTTCCCGACGTTCTTCAACTCTCCCTACCAAGCCGGTTTGAATCTGCTCCGACCTGATCCCACCAGTAAGACGTGTTCGTAATCTGGGGATCTGGTTGGACTCAGACTGTTCTATGGCCAGTCACATCAACAACACGACCCGTTCCTGCTATGCTTCTCTCAGAGAGATTTACAGCATCTCCTCTCATTTTTCAATTGACGCCCGGAGAATTTTCATAACCACCTTGGTTCTTCCAAAGATTGATTACGGAAATTCAACTCTAGCCGGCAAAGGCTCATATCAGCATCTAGGGGCCTTTTCACTACACCGCCAGATCATCGCGCGACACTCGACGGAAGATCCATCAACGTCATTGGGCCTGAAATATGGAACAAACTCCCTTTCCACATCATCTTAACATCCAGTTCAGCCAGTGTCCACAAAGCACTAAAGACATCTCTGTTTACTAAATCTTTTCCCTAACGTCTACAGTGGTCTTGAAGTTTTTTTTAAAAACATACGCCACTTTAATAGAACTCGGTTTCGTTATCATTATATATATATATATATATAATGATAACGAAAGGCTCTCATATATATATATATATATATATATATATATATATATATATATATATATATATATATATATATATATATATATATATATATATATATATATATATATATATATATATATGAGACAAGCCATAAGAAATAAGAAATACAACTTGCCATTTGGCAGAAACAAATTTTCGAGCCAAATTCTCTGTTTGAGACTACAATTAGTCAAAAACTTTTCCGTTAAACTTTTATTGTCAGACCGACGAACCGTTTCAACTTTATCAGCCATCAGCAGGGTCAAAAGTAAAACGAGAAAAGTAAATATATAATACTAGAGATAGCCCGTCATAAATGACGGATTTTTTTAAATTTCATAAATTATTTTTCGATTGTACGGTCTCACATGGAACCCTGTATAATAACTATGCAGGTTCCATGCGCCACCTCTTTTGATTTTTAGGACTGACAGGGTACAATTGCGTAATAACTTTTATTACACGCCCGCGCGCCCTAATTTTAGCAACTGCTGACAATACTGACCACCGCGGCCGCCGCGTTATGCGAAATTGTTAACATACATGCATACAGACATAGGTTTTGCCCGTCCCAAGGACGGATGTTTTAAAATTAAGATGTACAAAAACAAAATGACATTTGATAACCATAAAAATTTTTTTTTTATATATAAGCAAATTTAATGAATTTTTTATTGTGTTTAAATTTTCAATTTACTAACGTATTTCATAGAAATTCAAAGGATGTGAAAATTAAAGAGTGCAATAATAATTTATTAAAGAATTTCAATATACACGACATTTCATGTGAAATGACGCCATCGTTTAGAAGTAGTCCTTGCTTCTTAGATTTTTTCAAATCTCACTATATAATATTTTTCGATTGCGGCGCCACTTCTTTTGATCTCTAGGACTGAGAGTGTATATAGCCAAGGATATCTTGATATAACAACTGGATCTACAACCTACTCTAGTAGGCCAAGACAATTTAGCCAATTACGTAATAGTTACATCAAGATTTTTAGAAGTATGATATAACTACCGATGCTTTTGTAGTTTGTTACATCAATTTATTTATAATTATGATATAAGAAGCGATAAAACATTAGGCCTACTAGAGTATGTTGTGCATCCAGTTGTTATATCAAGACATCCTTGATATAGCATTTAGGAGTCCAAGGTATATAGGTACAATTGCATAATAACATTTATTACACGCCTGCGCGCAATAAATTCTTACGTGCACATCGATATCGTCTATACATGGACGTCTGTATACGGTCAGCCTCGTTTGCGTGCGTACGGTAGTTGTCCGACCGTGCGCTGTACCATGGACTCCTAGATAGATAGCACCTGGACTAGTAGCCAGCTGAAAATAAGCTGACGTCTAGACCTACTAAGGCCATGCAACTAACTTTTAAAAATTAAAAAAGAAAGAAAGGAAAGTGATACAAATAATATTTAAAAAGAGAAATTCATCAAATATAGGTTGAAAAAAATGTTTTATAGGAGTATTTGAAGTATAAAAATCTGCAGGAGTTGAGAAGTAGTTCCGATGCGGATCTATTTTCTTAAAAAGTAAATAAATATTATTTTAATTAGGCATGGATATAGGATGTCTATGTAATTAAGGCTTAAATGTAAATGTTTGATAATTTATATAGCGCCTTTTCCGCGTTGTTCAAAGGCGCTGTTCTTTTACATGCCCCACGGAGAGAACGATTTTACCCGCTAAGTTTTCCGTCGACATGGGCTACTAGGCAGTGAGCGGGAGTCGAACCGTGAAGCTCTCACATTCAAGGCTAACGCTCTACCAATTCAGCTAACCTAGCACCAATAAAAGGTAAAATTTTAAAAACTATATATATAGATATATATATATATATATATATATATATGTATATATATATATATATATATATATATATATATATATATATATATATATATATATATATATATATATATATATATATATATATATATATATATATATAGATATAACTATCTATAATATATCTATGTAATTAAGACTTATAAATCGTAAAACTAAAAAAGTACACATTTGAAAATAAGCAGCATACAAATTTAAATAGTTTTTGAAAAATAATTAAAATATTTTAAATTTCAATTAAATAATTACTTTTAATCTTTTTCGTTTGCGAGTGTATTACTACGCAATTAGCCATTTCTGTAAATATTAAATAACGCTAGCAATTGCCAATACGTCTCCCGTGATTCTATTATTTCGATTGTGTGACTGCTTGTTTTGCTTATATAATGGTTAACAAATGTTCTGCTTTTGGTTGCAAAAGTGGTTACAAAGGCAACACCAATGAAGGAGAAGATGGAGAAAAGATAACATTTCATAATGTTATTTCATAGACAGCAGTGCCCAGTGGATATATAACAAACATCGTTGATAATGTACTGTACATATACTGGATGGATATTCAATTTGTAGATATTCCTGCAATAAGATCCTGCATTTCAATCAGATGGGACAAGGTTGTCACTGCATCTGCAAACAGTAAAGCCGTTCCTTTGTCACACTTTGCAGATATCTGCAACGGTCCAATTCAGTGTATGTCACAACTTCTCAACATGATGGCTCGGATTAAATCGTTGGGTGATGATCCTCAATCAGAATCATTAAAGCTATACATTGGCATGGCCATAAAATCACTTGAAGATGCACTGGATATTCTCGAAGACAGTGAAGAAGATGAACATAGGAAGATTAGCTTTTCAATCGAACAGCTTAAACTTCTCACAAGAGGCAAGTTTCATCGAACATACTCACCACAACTCACCATTACATCATATATGATCCATTCTACCAGTTCTGCAGCATATGGAGTTTTACGTGATGGAAATATTCTTAGCATCCCATCTACAAGTACGTTAAAGAAGGTCACCAAGCGACTGAACACTAATACTGGATTAGACAACATAGCGTATCTGAAAATGCGAGTATCGAAACTAAATGAATATGAAAGAACAGTGCTGCTGATGATCGATGAAATATATATTGCCAAACGAATTGAATATGCTGGTGGAGAAGTTCAAGGTTTAACTGATGACGGTTCGGTTGCCTCAACTCTACTGTGCTTCATGGTAAAGTCATTAGTTGGAAAATACAAAGACATAGTTGCCATGTATCCGATGGCAAAACTGACGGCAGCAAAGCAATTAGATTGCTATAAAGAAGTTATCAGTCTGCTGCGACAAGTCTCGCTTAATGTCATTGCCATCTCTGTCGATAATGCCACAACGAACAGGAAATTTTTCATTGATGGCCTTTGTGGAGGAAGTCTGAAAACACATATTATTGATTCTGTTACCAATCAACCAATATTTTTAATCTTTGATCCAGTACACGACATAAAAAATGTTTACAATAACTTTCAATCGCGTAAAATTTTTGAATGTCCCCCAATGAACAATAACTTACTGGAAGGATGTACAGCAAATTTTCAACATATTTTGGACCTATTTCATCTTGAAGCTTCAATGTCCCTCAAGAAAGCTCATAAACTAAATCCATCTGTTCTTCAGCCAAAAAGCATCGAGAAAACATCAGTGAAACTGGCAACAGCTTTGTTCTGCGAATCGACTCGTGATGCCTTAAATTTCTATGCATCTCATGAAGGCAAAACTGCATGGAATGAAACAGCAAGGTTTATAACACTTGTTATCAAACTTTGGAATGTTTTTAATGTCAAGTCGCAAATGAAAGAAAAGCACAAGCGAGACATAACGATGGATCCTATTCGGTCTTCGCAGGACTGGAAACTGGATTTTCTTGTTGAGTTTGCAAATTTCCTTCAATCCTGGGAAGGGTAAAAAAAAAGAGGATTGACACGAGAAACATTCCTTGCATTGCGGCAGACATGCATGGCTCTAAAAGAATGTTCCGCTTATCTTTTGGACCGACTTGAATTCAAGCATGTGCTGCTCGGACATTTGCAATCGGATGCAATCGAGTCACGCTTTGGCTGGTTACGACAACTCTCTGGAGCCAACTACTACATATCAATAGTGATTGAGAGCGAAAGGAAAATTAGAGCTGTGTCGCTATTGAAATTTTCAGGTTTTTCTCTCCATGAAGTAGATGACGCAATAAAATTTAAATCTGGTACACAGTCAGCTGATGATATCATTGCTGACTTTATTTCTGAAAGACTTCTTCAACAGCAATGGCCATCATCAAATGATGCTAACATTATATTTTATGTTGCTGGAGCTATTGCCCGATCTGCTATCAAATCCACTAAATGTGACAACTGCAAAGAAATCCTTATTAATCCGGAGGTGTTGGAACCATTAGCAATCGATGAAGCTTTGGACTACTCTGCTGCAACATTCATGGATAATATTAATCGTGGAGGTTTGGTTCGACCAAGTGAATTTACTTTTATGACGGCTGTAAACTGTTGGAGAGTCTATGAAGAAATAAAGATGTCAAAAGATTTGAATGTATGCGTGTGAAGTTAGCCTCGAGGCTGGCAATGCTAATTAAAAAAAAATAAAAATTGCTTGCCCTGGGGCTGTGCTATACATTGTTGGATGGGGTATAAAAAATGAAATCGAATGGTATATTTGGATTGTCTTCGGTCCAACAAACAAAAATTTTATTGCCCTGGGGCTGTGCTATACATTGTTGGATGGGGTATAAAAAATGAAATCGAATGGTATATTTGGATTGTCTTCGGTCCAACAAACAAAAATTTTATAAGCGAAAAACGACGATTTTCCGCCGAAAATTGCATAAAATCAACATTGGCTCTACTTTGAGAAAATCGATCTTGTTTTAAACTTCTGCCCTGGGTATATCCGAGACGCTTGTTTTTAGATAATTCAATATCAAATCCAACAATATAACTTTCGCTTCTCAAAGTTAATAAATAAAAAAGTTATCGAATAAAACGTCGGACCGTATACCAAAGAAACCGAGAAACCGAAACATAAACAGACGCTGCGATTGGACAATCGAGTCTAGCTCACTGTGGCTAATTATGCAAAATATTCAAATATGAAAAGTGGCTACTCGTTAACACGTTAAAATTTTATTTTTAAGAAACCTCTATTGAACTTAAATAATAAATATATATAGTAGCAAAATTTTTTAATGTTTTTCTCGCTCCCGTTTCTTTGCTCTCACGATCCCGGTCGTTCTCACGATCCCGGTCGTTCTCACGATCCCGGTCGCTCTCACGATCCCGGTCGCTTTCCCGATTTATTGCTACGGTGCAATTAGGTCTTATATATATATATATATACTAGCGGGGGTACCCGGCGTTGCCCGGGGATTTTAGAGGTTTTACTATTGTTTGTCTCTCGCTCCCAATCCTTCTCCGCTTTCCCGCTCTCAGTCGTTTTCCAGCTCCCGGTCGCTTTCCCGCTCTCAGTCGTTTTCCAGCTCCCGGTCGCTTTCCCGCTCTCAGTCGTTTTCCAGCTCCCGGTCGCTTTCCCGCTCTCAGTCGTTATCCAGCTCCCGGTCGCTTTCCCGCTCCTGGCTGCATCCCGTTCTCGGTCGCTTTCCCGGCGTTGCCCGGGGAATTTAAAGGTTTTTCTCTCTGACTCCCGTTTCCTTAAACGCTCGTTTTCCCGTTCAAGGTCGCTTTCTCACTCCTGGTCGCATTTCTGCTCACGGTCACTTTTACGCTATACCGCTCCAGCTTGCTTTCTTTTCCTGCTCGCTCTGCAAGTGTGATCTTCTGCAAAGGATTATTGATTGACTAAAGCTGAAAAAAAAGAATTTATTAGTTAACGCTGCAATAATGTTAAAATTCGCTCATATATCTCAACAGGTTATATTTATTTTAAATACTTGTAAGATTATAAATGCTTTATCACACACTGTTCAACAGCTGCTTTTCGAAAAATCGCTAATCTTACTTTTTGAGTTGTTCTTAGTTTTTAAGTGTCATGTCTACAGAAAGCATATAATGCTACATGTGACATTTTCGGAGATCATCAATTTGGAACAATGGAAGAGTAACACTTTTATTTAGCAAATGATGCAATTATAAATTGAACAAAACAGCAGCAGATTGATAGGCTGGCTTGAGAACTTTGTTCATGATTTTGTTGAAACACAAAAATACTGAGCTTGCTTTCAATTCCATCAAATTTCATGCACCTCATATATCAGTGAAACTTTTACAATAAATTGGTGTTGCATGTAAGATTTTCTTTAAAATTCTTTAATTTCCTCTGAAAAGTAAAAAATAAAATAAGACCGATAAATCACATAAAAAACACTTACCTGCCCTAAAAAAATTCTCATTTACCGATAGGCTGATAGCAAGCTTGTCAGCTTAGGAAACCATGGTCCATGATGAACAATATTAGATAAGGAACAATTGAAGTCAGAAGCCTTGAACGATAAATATGATCAATGAATTTAAATTTATTTTTCCAATCTGCAACTCCTTTTTGTAAAACACAAAATAATGATAATCTTATAATAATTAATAATAATATAACATAATTAATCACGTGCAATGCAACAAACGAAACAAATTGAAAGATACACAGTAAATCACGATTTTAAAAACTAAAAACAAATTAGCAAAGCTTTGCCACTTACTTTTGAATGGGAGATATAAACAATGAATTTCTACTTTGATTTAATTTTAATTTGTAAGTCTGGAACTCTTTTTGTGAAGCACAAAATATCTATAAATAGACTAAATAGAAGAAATTCCACCTGCAATATATTGATTAGTCCTGAAAACCAAAGTTATCTGGATTTAAAAGATAAGTGGCTAAAAATCAAATATAAAGTTTATATTATAAACTACCGATAGCAGAGCTGTCGTATCGTAAGTTCGGAAGAGAATGAGCTCTATGAAATCAAAACAAAGGTATCCGGCGGCACCATAGATATCTATGGGCGGCACTAAACAACACACATATTTATTTAATTTAATATTTATATTTAAAACCTTTAATACTTAAGAAAATTTTTTTTGTATAATTTAACTATAAATTAATTTATTTTTATTTTGTAGAAAAAAAATTTACTTCACCTTACTACCGCTGACCAAAACGTTTTTTGTCCATAAAACATCAACGAAAAAAAGGATTTCAAAAATTTTTTCTCTATATTTGATTCCCTTTATCGGTCTTATTTTATTTTTTACTTTTCAGAGGAAATTAAAGAATTTTAAAGAAAATCTTACATGCAACACCAATTTATTGTAAAAGTTTCACTGATATATTGTAATAACCTTGATGAATATACTATAGTGAGCCATTGACGTGATAACTAGTGAAGAAGTAAACGTACGAATGACTGCAAATGGTAGCTTTCTGTATTTTGTACCGAATGCAGTAAAGTATGTCTGTTACTGGTACCGTTTGGAATACAAAAAGTACTAACAGTAATAGAGGTTGTAAGAGTTTAAACCGCTAAGTCAGTCGTTAAGGCTTCAAACCAGTCGTTAAAGCCTTAACGACTGGTTCCGGGGATTAAAACACGTGTATACTGTATCTCAACAAATTCAGCTCAGTCTGAGTCTGACTTTTTTTCTGTGGGTCACACTATAATGGACAATGCCTTTTTCTAATAAAGTTGAATCAATCAAAATTATTAGATGGGGAATACATGCAGGAAATTTTAAGCTAATCCTAATGTATTTTACAGAAATATTCAGTAAAAATGTCGCTACAATAAGAAACGTGCGGCAAATAATAAATGCGGGATTACGTGCGCCCTGATTGGCTACGACAAAACACACCACTGATAAACAAAAGATACTAAATCGGGTACTTTAACAGTATCACTAAAGATGCAAACCAATATTATCTACTATAATATAAATAAAATAGATATAATTAATATTCAGCACAAAAAAAGGGGGGTCCAGCACCTCCCACCCGAAAAGACGATAACCAGTATCTGGTTATCGTTGCAAGAGGTTACACTACGAAGAATATACAAAATAATTCTTATCGGCTCATTTAGGAGTCCATGACTAAGACCATCACTACAGCGTTCAAACATACTCATACATACATACATACATACATACATACATACATACATACATACATACAAGGTACACTTCCAACGGACCCTAATGGGTAACACTTCACAAGTGTGTGTGCGGTAGAAGTTTCACAACAAGCTGAGGTATGAAGGTTCACTGTACAAAGATGGGTTGCCTGCTAAAAACTATACAGGATCATCGTACTGTAGCAAGCTTTGCTGCAGGTAAAACGCCGGGCCAAGTCGGGCCGGAAGCCAACCACAGCCCCGACAGGTTCCATGATCCTGCTGGTGATGAGAACAAGCAACCTCGGTCTAGAATCAATTTCCCCGCTGCTGCTAACAAAGCGGATTGGTTGAAGCTCGACGAGATACTTTCCAAGCTTTTCAGAGATCCATTCCGTTATGGTAAAAGCTTGCTCGATCCTCCAAAGTCAGGTACTCTGCAAGTAAGTAAAGAGCAGCTTGATCATCACTTTCGAGCTGCTTTCATTGATCCCTTGGGTGACAAAGAACTAGCTGAAAGATCAGATCTTCCCGAGATTCCTATTCCAAAAGTTGTATTCAACGAGGGAATGATTTCAATTTTTGACATTTCCCAATTCCTCCGAAAAACAAGAAATAGATCTGCTCCAGGACCAAATGGTGTACCATACCTGGTGTATAAGAAATGTCCAGGTGTGTTGAAAGTTGTACACTCAGTGCTCAAGTCTGCTTGGACGTCCGGGTCTATTGACTAAGCATCTGCGTCCCGATATCGAAGAAGTCTCGTATCGATATAATTTGCGACAGTATTTTTAGATTTTAACTGAGATTATCGACAAAGACATGTTCAACCGAATGGTTTCGTCTTCAGGTCGGTATCGCCATGGGGTGCTCTATTTCTCCCATATTGTTCGTGCTAGCAATGCAGCTACTTCTGAATTCAGTTGGTGCAAGGGTAAGGGTAGAAGATGTTTATATTGGCCAAGGTATTTTCATGATACCTCTGAGAGCTTTCATGGACGACACAACAATTATTTTGAATAAGTGTATTTCAATGAGACAAACTATCGATGTCTTCAGCGATCTACTCAAATAGTGCGAAATGAGTTTTAAAGCATCTAAATCGAGAAGTCTCTCCCTGCGTCACGGTAAAATTGACGAATACACTGTTTTCTCTGTTGATGGTAACAAGATTCCAACAGTGAGCGATGAACCAGTGAAAAGTCTCGGGAGATGGTACTGTAAATCCCTGAATGACGTTGATCAGGGTGTTTCTATTCTCCAGATGGCAACTGTCTCCATGGAAAGTATTAATGCTGCTCCGCTTCAGAGCAGGTTCAAAGTGTGGATTTTGCAATTTGTTTTAGTGCCAAGACTGCTTTGGCCATTGACTGTCTATGAAATTGGTGTACAAGTTGTGGAAAAACTAGAGAGAAAGATAGCTTGTTTTACACGCCAATGGTTGGGTCTGCCTCCGGGATTGACGTCTGTGGCTCTCTACAGAAGAACCACCAAGCTGAGACTTCCGCTGCGGTCTCTTATTGAGGATTTCAAGATCAGCAAACTGAGAATTCAGATGATGCTTGATAATTCAAACGGATCAGAGAGTCGCTGAGGTGAAATGTACTCTAGTCTCAGGAACCAAATGGAATGCTAGAGTTGAAATAGAGAATGCCGCAGTTTCTCTTTAGTGGACTGAAAGAACTGGAGCAGTTCAGTTGGGGCGGCATGGTGTTGGATGGAATCACCATGTCTGGTGGTCCAAGGCAAACGTTCAAGAGAAGAGAGAGCAAACTTGATTGTTCAGGACAGACAGCAAGCAATAGAAAACAAAAGAGTTGTGAAAAGCGCACAATTGTCACAGCAAGGCGACGGGACCAGGTGGGAGGAGACAGTTCAGCGGTCTCTTTCATGTGCGGCTATCGTTCCTCATTAGATCGATGTATGATCAACTGCCAACAGCCAGCAATTTAAAGAAATGGAAGTTAACTGAGAACGACGAGTGTCAGCTCTGCGATCAGTCACAGTCATTAATCTAAATTCTTTCCTCCTGTTCCTATTCCCTTTCTCATGGTAGATACACGTGGCGCCACAACCTCGTACTCCAAAAGCTGCTGGTTTTCGTGAAAGAGGCCTGCTGAAAAACCAACTCAATGGAGGTGAAACCTAGGAGGAGGATTAACTTTTTGAGAGAAGGACTGCCGCAGCTAAATCGCCCAAGAAGAATCATCACCGAAGGAGAGAACATTTTCCATGCAGCTGACGACTGGAGGGTCTCTGCCGATCTGAAAACGGAAAAGTGCTTTCCAGTTTCAATAAAAGAAAGTGGAAAAAACCAGATATAGTTGTTTTTTCAAGTCTGGGCAAGTCATTTCTTCTCATCGAGTTGGGAAAGCAACATGGAGGCCAGTAACATCATGAAGTTAGAAAAATACAGAGAATTGGTGTTAGATTTGGAAGCAAATGGCTCAAGAGTGGAGCTTTTAGCTGTTGAAGTCGGAGCACTCGGTTTGATTGGCAAATCTTTGATGAAGTTGCTGCAGGCCCTAGGAATGTCTAACAGAGAGCGAACTCATGCAATCAAACAAATTTCTGAGGCAGCGAAATTGGCTTCATTCTGGATTTGGTCTAAAGGGAGAAAAGAGAATTTTCAAATTTAGATGCCACTCTCACCGCTCTGCACGAATAAAATTGCTTCGTCTTTGTTTACGTGGCGATATTAAGTTCCGCTACGAGAGCGAAGCCGTTCTGTCGTCGAAATTTTATCATTCGAATAGTCTAAATTTCTACAATGTTGTGAGTTCATTTCGATTGAACATGTATGTTGAATATCTGCCATGTTGCAAGGAAAGAGAGAAATTCGTTGTTGTTAAAGAATGACATTTTCTACCGGAAGACGTTCGTCTGTCGAACGTGGCTCACCCCCCTAAAACGTCAAGAAATTAAAGAGCCGAAACGTTTGCTTGAAGGGGGTTTTCTTCTGATGACCTCCGCAGAAAAGCTCTTCAGGAGTCAGTACACACAAACAGAAATCGGAAATTATGTATGTTAATATCAATTTATTGATTGCAGAAACAGTGAAATATAAAATGATGCAGATATGAGATCAGCTGTCCATATGACAAGTTGTCCGTGGGATCAGTTGTCCGTGGGATCGGTTGTCCCAGGATCGGTTGTCCTGGGATCAGCTATCCTGGGATCAGTTGCAATGATCCCATCAACAACATAACATTGAAAATGTGAAATTAGAGTGTGCTTTACCTCTAGCCTAGGCAGTTGCATAACTTAAACGCCCAGGCGAATTACGCTGAACAGGATCAAGCTAATAAACTGTTCCCATTACAAGTGGGTATACAAGAAATTGGATATCTCCGGTTTTAATGGGTCAATTTAAAAAATTTTTGCATCATTGAAATTGTAAAAACCCCCAGTTTGTGATGGGCTCTTGAAAAGGCCTTAATTTCAAATCATATTCTTTGAACATTTGTTCAAAGTTAGTGGTTCTTTGAGATCATATAGCTTAGAAGCGAGGGACAAGTTTAATATTATGTCACGGTTATTATACTTGAATGTAAATGTAAATGTATAACATTAGGGCGCTACTTCGTATATCAATTAATACGCCAGCAGCACCAGAACTGCTAGTGCATATGGGATCACACAGTGTTACCTTCCACCCGCACGTGTCTCAGAAATCGGAATGTGCTGAACCCTATTACATCCCAGTCGTGAAACTGGTACTCATTCATCGACCAGTGAAGGATGAAAGGCTGAGTTGGCCTGAGCAGTGTGAGTGAATGCCTTGCTCAACAGAATTACGCCTCGCCATGACTGAGATTTGAACCCACGATGGCAGGATGATAGCATAACTGCTTTCACCACTGTGCTACGGCGCCTTAGGAACTATTCATTTACAAGATTCTAAAATTTCATTTCTCTAGCATGCCCCACAATATAAAAAAAACGTATTTGAAAAAACGCGCATGTTTAGATTTAGACGCAATGGTTTCTCAACACTATTGGCAGCGGTATTTACAGTGCAAAAAAGGCTTTCAATATAAACCGTATGACTTTTTTTAAAAAGGTCTTTTCACTTAGTTATTTTTTTATTTTAAAATATAGATATTTGGCAATAAAGGTTCTTAATATCTTTCATATATGATCATATTGAGTAATACAATTTAACATTGCACTTGACATGGTATTTCATTGCGCAACTTCTTGTTGTAATTTAAACTACAAGATTTTGATTCTGTATAACTCAGTTATTTATAAAAGGTTCGACATAATTGTTTTTTCACGTAAAGCTATGGCTACGTAACTATAATATACCAAAATTTCAGAGTTTTATCACTACCCACAATATGAAAAATTTCAGTTGGAACTGATGTGGGTATTATCTGTAACCGATCAATGCGCCTTAGGCTAAGACCGAATATAATTTAAACTATCTGCTTTGAAGCTTTATACCAGGGGTCCCAACCTTTTCTGTGTCCGCACCCCTAGAAAACTTTTAGTATGTTCTCCCACCCCCTACAAAAGTAATATAAGTAATATCTCATAAGAAGAAAGAAACAATTTATACTAGATTTGAGCAAAATATTTATTCGAGCTTAATTTAGAAAAAAAAATTTAATTGACAAAACACACTAAAATCCTTTTATTTTGATAAAAAAATAAGCCATGCAAATATCTTGTACTTTAGGTAGATATATTGTCGATTAGTTGACTTAAATTGATTATTAACTCCAACAAATCGAATTTTGAAAATCGCTAATTGTTTCAATCCTAATAGCGCAAAAAATTAAACATTGCGAGTTTTTTCAAACCATTATGAAAAGCCCACATTCCACGATCTTAAATTCATTAAAAAGGATTCCGCTTCTATTTTTATCGATATTTTGTAACAAATAAAATATTTTATTAAAACAATATGGTATATATTAAGCTTAATACGTTCTGCGGTTGATTCATGTAACAAAACAAGAAAAAGCAGATTGGGCTCGATTTTAACATGTGTTGTTGGCAAAAAATAACCACGTTCGAATTCAACGTTCGTGTCTTTCTGTTTTCAATGGCAACCAAAATGATTAAACAAGTGTATAAAAGTGCAGTTTTAGTTCTACATATATGAAAGTCTCGCATATGTAAATTATTTGTATTTGTAATTAATCTACTAAATATTAAAGCTAAATTCAAACAGATTTGTAAATGATTTTCAAAGCACCTTGGTTTAAAATCATAGTTTTATTAAATTGATAATTGCATGTAACATTTTACTTCCACCCCGTTTTCTATATTTCAGTATTGTTAAGTTGGGTAACTTAAGAAAGAGTCTTTTTTCCCAGCTGGTTAAGTTTCGCACCCCCTGGTTGGGAACCCCTGCTTTATACCTTTGTTATTTATAAACAGTTTCACACCATTCTTTTTCTAATTATAATTTTAGATATGTTACTATGACTATAACATATCAAATTTTCCCGAAAAATGAAAAATTGTAATTTAAACTCATGCGTGTGTTCTTTGAGTTGTTCTCAATGCGCCTTGGGCTAAGACCTAATATAATTTAAACTATCTGCTTTGAAGCTTTATACCTTTGTTATTTATAAACAGTTTCACACCATTCTTTTTCTAATTAAAATTTTAGATATGTTATAAAGTTTCATAGTTATACCATTTCCCAAAAAATGAAAAATTTTAATTTAAACTCAGGTGTGTGTTCTCTGAGTTGGCTCATTTTCGGGGAGATATTGTCGTCTCCAACTCACACACACATATATAAAGTTATATATATCTGGAGGGAATCCTCATTTCCCATAATTGGACAGAGGAAGAAGAAAAGACAGATGTTAAAATGTACTTTGGAAGAATTCAAGCAATAAAAATGTAAAAAAAAGATGTCTTCACTATTAGCTATTGGAGTACTACAGAGGATGACGCAGAGGATTTCGATTTACCAACTGAGAGTTTGATAGCAGATGTTATCAGCAGCGATCTAACCTTTGAGATTTAAATAAATTTTTTATATGTTTTCATTCTATTACTGTTATTGCTATTTTATAAATACAAATGTAAAACAAGTAATACAACATTAATATTAGATATACGCGAGCTCATGCTCTAGCATCTAAAATGGGCTACCGCGCATGTGAAGCGATATGCATGGGTCACACTTTTGAAAGCTCGCTCAGGCTTACATCTACGGTCTCGATGTGTAAACTTCAATTTGATATATCTTCATTAGTATAACACTTGGATAAAAATTTTTGAGGATTAGTTTTTAGTTGTTATAGTCTTTTGAAAATATATATATATATATATTTTTTTTTTTTTTTTGTGCGACTGCTTACTCTAGCCTTAAGCCACGCCCCTCTAGGCTGCTAGTCGACCTCTGAATTACCGCATACTACTACCATTTAGAAAGATGCTGCCGGTTCCCAGAAATAGTAAATATCCAGGGGCTAAAGGCTGTTAGGAAAATCGAATTTAAAGTGGGGATAATAATAGTTAAATAGTTATAAACTTCTGTCAATAGGTTGATTAATTAATCAATGTTGATGAATCAATTGCAAATATTCACAGTTGTGACAATCTTTAATTAAATATGTCGCTGCATCATCATACATAGGGTTCGCAATCTTGGGGTCATCATGGATTCTCAACTGACTTTCAGCGAACACGTTGCAAAATTGGTCAACACCAGTTACTACCATCTACGACAGATGAGGTCAGTTCGCAAATCCCTCACGGTCGATTCTTCGCATGCACTTGCCCGCGCTTTGATCTTGTCTAGACTTGATTATTGTAATTGTCTACTCAGTGGAATACCGGATCTGTTAATGAGGCGGCTTGATGGTGTCATGCGTGCCACGGCTAGGCTGATTCTCCGATTGCCTCGATACGGTCATGTCACTAAAGCGATTCACGACCGACTACACTGGCTGAACATGCAGGCGCGTATCGACTTCAAGCTATCTCTCACTGCGTACCGATGCCTCCATGGTTCTGCGCCGTCATACCTCTCCGGTCTGTGCATTCCGGTGACTCAGTTTCCTGGCCGATCTCACCTTCGCTCGGCTTCTTCCGGTCAGCTTCTTGTTTCTTCCTGCGGAACCAGGACGTTTGGACCGAGGGCTTTTGCAGTTTCTTGTCCAACTACCTGGAACAATCTACCGATTGAACTTACCGATCCGGCGTGTGTCGATAGCGTTTATGTTTTTAGGAAACGACTTAAAACTCATTTTTTTCTTCGTATGACGAACGGATATTGACCCCTTTTTGTTTCTGATGTGTGATTCAGTTCGTTCGTTTATTTTGGCACTGCCGCCTCGTGCTCTGAGAAATTTTTCTTTTTACATTACGTTAAATAAATAAATAATAATAATAATAATAATAATTTAAATTTAATAGTTAACTTTTCAAAAATTACCGATTAATTAATATTTAATTTCGATTAAATCCAAAAATTAAAATTGATAGTGTCATAAGTAACATTTATTAAACATACTTGTCAAAAATCAAAATAACACTGGAATGTCTCCAATTATGTCATCTTTTAACCAACTACGCACACATACATGTCTATTGACACTATTTAGTTCAAGTGGTCTTATTGACAATATAACCAGCCGAGCTGAACAATCGTTCATATGGAACTGAGGTAGCTGGTATGCACAAAATGGTCTTGGCAAGGAATGACTATTTCGGATACCGGTGTACATTAAGTTTCCACCATTGCAGAGGGTTAATGGATTCAGGAACTTTCATCTCCATTTTATAAAGCAGTAATTCGTCAGAAAAGTTATCATTTTCGATTATTAAAAAAAAATTTAATCGTTAAATTTTGCAGCCCTAATATATATATATATATATATATATATATATATATATATATATATATATATATATATATATATATATATATATATATATATATATATATATATAATTTTGAACGTATTTCGGCATAATGTTTTCTTTTAGGCATGCTCTGTTAAAAATGATAGACCACTTTGCGTTGATACGTTTTTTCGCCAAGCTTTCAAAATCTCTTGAATTCATGATAACTCCGCTTTTTAAATAGATTTATTAAAAACGAGGGCTGACCGATCGGTTTCGCAGAAAAGCATCTTCGGAGCCCTTTAAATTACGAAGTTAAAATGTATTTACTATAATGCGAAAATAGAATGAAACTATAAAACGACGAAAATAAACATTAATGAAAACTGAAATAGAAAAACAACGTATGGAAAGTGGAAAGCAAGATATAAAAGGTAGGTAACTAACGTACGAGATTAGTAAAAACCGAAGCGGAAGATAATTGTAAACAAAACGAAAACATGGCGATAGTGGCCGCAGCGCAGGTATTTACGCAACTATGCGCTAGGTAATTGTTGTCAGGTGCGCGCAATCAGGCTAGGTACGTCTACCGCGTCGTATTGTTATATTAACGTTGTTGACGAGTCGAGCAAATAGCTGGAAAGAAGACACGGACTCCACCGGAAGACGGTCATCCGACGAGTCACCAACGCCGCGGCCACGCACACTTTCCAGACTGGAGTTATCACGTGATGGGGATCCATGGACGGGACACGGGCCCTGGCCATCATTGCCGACGACGTCGGCGATCGGAAGGTGAGCAGGAGTAAGAGGGCCGACTCCTTGGTTGCCACGAGAAATAAAGTTGTCCTCACCGCTCGCCGATGAAACCAGATTAACATTGTTAAGAACATCGGTTGTCGGAGTCAGAGGACAAATGGCGATTAGAGTGTCTTCTTCTGGGTCGCCAAAAGAAACGGAATTGTTTTCGCCGGTGGCCATCTGAACTTCTTTAACTTCATTAAGAACATCTGTAGTCTGATGGCTAACGGTAATTGGAGTGTCAACTTCTTGGTCACTACAAGAAGCGGAATTGTCTTCGCTGCATACGGCCAGATCTTGGTCGATGCTGCCAAGAACGTCGGCAGACGGAAGGAAAGTGGTGATTACAGGGTCGACTGGTCTGTCGCCACAGGAAGTAGAAACCACCTCACCACCGACTTTTGAAACATGAGAGTGAGCGCACACATTCGAAGTATGGCGTGGCTCATCCGCACGCGAAGTCGTTTCACTTGCGGAGTTATGAGTGACGGGATAGACGTTAGCACAGCCGCCGTCTGCACCACAATGTAGCAGCAAGGTACGTCCGAACTTGTCGTCATGGATATTTATGCTAGGTCGTTGCTGAGAGATCATCAACGCCTCTTTAATTTTGAGACGATTAGGATCAGGGTCGTAAGAGACAACCTCGGTGTTGTCGCGAAGCATTTTTTGGTTTGGTTTAGAGCCGTGGAATTTGATAAAATGCGCGTGTAGACTCCCACCCTGTGTGTGCATCGTCAGACGGCGAGAGAGTGTTGTCCGAGTGTGGCCGATGTAGGTTTCAAGATTATTGTGAGCATATGGGCAAGTAAACTTGTAGACGACGTTTTTTCTCTGCAAAACGCCGCCATTAATAGGGCTATTTCTCAGAACCAGGTTATGGGTTTTCAAGTTTTTGTAGTAGATGTGCAGTTTTAACTCCTCGGATGAAGGATTGGAAACTTTAACGTTGTCATAGATTATATTTCTTATTACTTTTTCATCCTGTTTGTAGTTGTCGTGCATTTGAGCACGATAGAAGATGGGAAGGAATGACCTCTTAGATTGCTCTGTGGTTGCTGAGTTATTAACTTTTCCAGCGACGAACTTTTTTATAGTTTCGTCGACCATTGTATTTGAGAAATTGTTGTTAATAAGGAGAGCTTTTATTCTTTTGAGTTCAGCATCAAAGTCGTTCCAATTGTCAGAGTAGTTGTAAGCACGATTTAGATAACCGGTAATTACACTGGTTTTGTACCTTTCAGGGCAGTAACTATCGCCACTTAGACAATCGCCACCGCTTGTTGGTTTTGTGTATACAGTTGATCTAAAACCGTGTTCGGTTTGCGTGAGCAGAAGATCAAGGTACGCCAACTGCTTGTTAAAACTGCTGACCTCCGTTGTGAACTTTAGAACGGAGTTTAGTTGTAGTTGTTGTTGTAGTTTTTCGAGATATGATACGTCCTGACATAGAACAATAATATCATCGACGTAACGAGCGTATAACAAAGGTTTTTGTAAACGTACTGAAAACCTTGTTTTCAAGGTGACTCATGTAAAATTCAGCGAAAGTGGGTCCGAGGGGTGAGCCCATTGCGACGCCGTCTAATTGAACATAAAGTTCACCGTTAGGATGACGAAAAGGAGTATCAAGGGTGCATAAGGACAAAATCTTCTTCAACGTTTGTTTATTGATAGAAGGTGCCTTTAGCGATGGGTTTTCGTAAACACAATCTATGATGATATCGATTGTTTTTCTGACTGGAACGTTAGTGAACAGACTTTCAACGTCGAGAGAAGCCAAAAGCCCATCACCGTTTTTAACAGTTCTAAGCAATCCAATAAAGTCATTCGTTGATTTCAAAGAGTAGCGACTAGGAAGATAAGGAGTTATTATTTTGTTGATCGTTTTGGCTAATTGGTAAGTTGGTGTAGGACATTGGGATATGATTGGCCTCAATGGATGGTCGGGTTTATGGAGTTTGACGTTACCATAGACATAAGCTGGGGAATAATCGCCAATAATCTGAGAAATCTTTTTATCCTGTAAGTCAGAATTAGCGAGTCCAATGAGCCTGTTGGCTTCTTTTTTAATTAAAGAAGTTGGATCGCGTTTGATTTATATATATATATATATATATATATATATATATATATATATATATATATATATATATATATATATATATATATATATATATATATATATATATATATATATATATATATATATATATATATATATATATATATATATATATATATATATATATATATATATATATATATTTACAATATTTCGGCACTAAATGTTTATTCAAACATGCTCTGTTGAACTATACACGCCATTTAGAAGACACGGTTTTGTATATTAAACGCTTAAAATATTTTAAGTGAGAGAAAACACTTTTACTAAATCTAAAATCAAACGTTTTATTAGCAACCAACTTGTAAGTTTCATCCATTGCGGCCATCATCAGGGTGTTTTGATTATCTCAATGTAATTAAAAGTTAATACATAAAGTAAATAATAATAATTAAAATCAGGATGATGTACGTTAAAATAAGCAGAACATAAGTAAAAAATAATAAAAGCAAAATAAAAATACTTAGAGAAATATATTAATTTAAATCGAGAGATAATAATTTAAATTCATAAAATTCGTTAAGAGTTTCATGAAATGTGAAACAGACAAAGAAGCTTTTTATCATATCAAATTATTTTCCCTCAAGATCACACACACCATCACAAGACACACACGCCATCAAAACTTAACCAGGCTGGTAAGTAGAGGTCCAGAAATCAATGTCATCTCCTCCGTCTAATTGTAATATTAATGTTATCAGTTAAGTGAGCAAAGCTCAAATGACCAGATATCTCCCCTGAAACACTTGCACCATCAACTGACACTCCCGAAAACCCGTCATCCACCTGAGAAATCTCCCCACCACCCTTTATCCGGTGCATTCGAACGGAATCATGGCAACCGGATAAAAATAAATATATATAATATATTTTATTTAAAATAAACCAGGATCGGGAAAGCGACCGGGATTTGGAAAGCAACCGGGATCGGGAAAGCGACCGGGAGCGATAAAGCGAACCGGAGAGCAAGCAGGAACGGAAAGCAACCGGGAGAGCAAGCGGGGAAGGAAACGAGAGAGACAAGCATTAGAAAAACATCTAAAAACACCGAGCAAGCCACGATAGGAAGTGCTTCAAAAATCACTTATATATATATATATATATATATATATATATATATATATATATATATATATATATATATATATATATATATATATATATATATATATATATATATATATATATATATATATATATATATACACAGCCCAGAGAAAAATTATTTTCTTCTTTTCAGTTCACAAAAACGTGGTATTTTAAAAAAGTTTTTAATATTTTATTATGGCTTAAAATTGTATTATTCCGCTTATCGACGCTGCTTTTGGGTATTTCTGCTTAAAGTTGCATTTTAATGAGTTTTTGTCCAAATAATTTCTCTAATGTATTCTTTTACGTTCTGCACTTGTTTTATTAAAACATTTTTGAAACTGGGACTTAAATCGAAATTAGCCCAGGCTGCTAAACTAGGAGATTATTTTTAACCTCAGTGTACTTTACCACTCACAACTGCAGTGTAACAAAAATATATTGCCCCGGCGAATATTAGCCGGTGCAATAAGCGGTAAAATTGCTATTGCCTGGCGGAGGACGAAAGCGCACACGCACACATATGAAAGTGCGGCCTATGCTGTGACACCAAAACGCAAAACAACACACACGAACATAGGAAAGTTCTGATGAATCTAGGCTGTGGAAGGATAACAGGAAGATCGGAAGTTAAGTGAAGCACATATATAGTCAGTGAGGTCATTCTTTATGCTCCATAACTCTGGGACACAGGTGAGCATAAAATGCTATCAATAAAACTTATACTACTGTGTGGTAGAGCGACCACACAAGCTTCTATTTCTCTCATTCCATGTGATCATCTATTCTGCTTCCAGCCAGTGGCGTAGTTAGTCCCCCTTTATTATTTTCTGCATACCCCAATATCTCTAGCTTTTTCCTAAGTTATTCTAGTCTCTGATTTAGATGGTATTGCCTGGCAGAGGACAAAAGCGCACACGCACACATATGAAAGTGCAGCCTATGCTGTGACACCAAAACGCAAAACAACACACACGAACATAGGAAAGTTTTGATGAATCTAGGCCGTGGAAGGATAACAGGAAGATCGGAAGCTAAGTGAAGCACATATATAGTCAGTGAGGTCATTCTTTATGCTCCATAACTCTGGGACACAGGTGAGCATAAAATGCTATCAATAAAACTTATACTACTGTGTGGTAGAGCGACCACACAAGCTTCTATTTCTCTCATTCCATGTGATCATCTATTCTGCTTCCAGCCAGTAGCGTAGTTAGTCCCCCTTTATTATTTTCTGCATACTCCAATATCTCTAGCTTTTTCCTAAGTTATTCTATTCTCTGATTTAGATGGTTCTGGACAATATTATTGAAAAACTATTTTTATAAAAAAAAAAAGACCGGGCAATAGCAATTTTACTGCTTGTTGCCACGGCGGACCGCCAGGGCAATAGGACCACCCAATTTAAATAGCAAACATCTGCATCCCGTAATCGTTATCCTGATATCAATCGGGATTTCAAAACGATACAGGAAATCCCGTATCGCTATTAAAACGATACAGCCTGCGGGGGAAGTCTCATATCGAAATAAAATAGCGAGACTTAAATTTTGTTCTCGTATAAAGTCTCGAAAAAAATTCAGTGATTTAAAAAAAAAATTTTCAATGAATAACGAAAGACATACATATTTAATTAACGATTGTCACAACTGTAAATATTTGCAATTGATTCATCGACATTGATTAATTATTCTACCTATTGACAGAAGTTTATAACCATTTAACTATTTTTATCCCAACTTTAAATTTGGTTTTCCTAACAGCCTGTAGCCCCATTATTTACTATTTTTAGTCTGAGAACCAGCAACACATTTCTATATATATATATATTCTATATATATATTCTATATATATATTCTATATATATATATATATATATATATATATATATATATATATATATATTCTATATATATATATATATATATATATATATATATATATATATATATATATATATATAACCAGCTCGTCTCTGTTCTATAGCTTTTTTAGTGCCACGCCCCTCTTAGGCTGCTAGTCGACCTCTGCATATTTCCATTTAGAAATATGCGAACCGCATCAACGGTTGGCAAGGCAATCGTACTCGCTGACATCAATGACTATTATTATTAATGACTATTATTAATATCATTCTATGTTTATGTTTTGGTTTAGTCTGTTTGATAAACTTATTTTGTCAAATTTGTTATATAGAATTGGAATGATTATTTTAGTGTTTTGATATCTGTAATTGACTGTAATAGTAGCTCATCTAAGATATATCTTTATAATCTAGATTATATTCTTGGTTGTATGTGAGTATGTGTGTCACCTGTAGTGTGCACGTCATTATCTCGTTTTATTCGAGACAATATTTCCACATATATCGTATCGTATTTGTCTCGTTATTGTTCGAGGTGTCTCATATTGTATCGTTTTATTCGAGACAAATTTCAGAAGTCGTATCGTATCGTTTCAAAAAAAATTACGAAACGCAGAATCCTAGTAAATAGTGCCTTGAAGGATACTATTTACTGTTTTTAAAAGTCTCTAAATTTACAACAATTGTTTTTTTTTACTTTTATCTGTTATAACTTTTATTTTCTTATGTTAATGTAACAGCATTTTTATCTTTTCGACAGGGACATAAATTCAGCATTTTCCAGAGGGGCAAAATTTTCCTGCCATCATATAGCTTACCGGCAGGGTTACCCGGCATTGCCCAGGCTTTTTTTCCTTATTTTTTTCTTTTTTTTGCCAATAAAACGTCAAATAAATAATAGATTTTTGTTCAGTTTTTCAAAGTTTTCTTATCAATGAAGTCTACCTGCATGCTAAATGTTGTTTAGATTGCTCCAGTACCATGCATGTGATAGGCAAATGCACACACACACACACACACAAACACACACACACACACACAGGCATTACCTTTTATATCAATAAAATCAGCCCGGGCTCTTCTTTGAGAAATTCGAACTTTTTTTTAACTGCTGCACTGGGGATATCTGAAACGCTTGTTTTTAGATATTTCAATATCAAATACAAAAATGTAACTTTCGCTTCTATAAGTTAATAAAAATAAAAGTTATCGAATAAAACGTCGGACCCTATACCAATTTCTCCGAGCAAACAGAAACGTAACAAAACAATCGAGTCTAGCTCACTGTAGCTAATTATGCAAAAAATGCAAAGTTGCTACACGATAACACCTCCTGGCATATTCTAACGAACTTTAGGAGAAATTTAATTTTTCAGAAAAATCTATTGAATTTAAAAAAAATAATTTTAGTAATAAAAAGTTTTGTTAAAAAGGTAACTATTTAATAAAATTTAAGCAATGCACGCAAGTGAAATGTTTCGTTTGAAACTCATCCTTAGAAAGCATTAAGAGTGTGCATTTTTGGTGAATCCACCTTCTACATTTTTTGCACTCTCAGTGCAGCAGTTAAAAAAAAGTTCGAATTTCTCAAAGAAGAGCCAAGCTTGATTTTATGCAATTTTCGTCGAAAAATCGTCGTTTTTGGTTTATAACTTTTTTATTTGTTGAACCGAAGAAAACCCAAATATACCAT
The DNA here is from genome assembly GCA_963978895.1 of Erpobdella octoculata. Taxonomy (NCBI): domain Eukaryota; kingdom Metazoa; phylum Annelida; class Clitellata; order Hirudinida; family Erpobdellidae; genus Erpobdella; species Erpobdella octoculata. The sequence goes on from OZ022241.1 coordinate 22,936,479, forward strand.
TCGATTCCATTTTTTAAACCCCATCCAACTACATATAAAATTTGCATTGCCAGCCTTGAGGCTAACTTCACACACATCCACCAGAGTATCAATTGAAATTTTTTACGGTATATCTGGTTTTTGGAAAATGACCGCAACTTTTTTGGGGGGAGAAAGTGAAGTCTTTGAAAAAGGCAACTGGGGATAGAAACAATAGCAAGAGAGAAAAAGCAAGAGAAAGAAAAAGAACCTTTTGACGAATCCCTGAAGACGCCGGTTAACCCGGCTAGGAAGAAATAATAACTTTGCTATAGACAGCTGTGAGGGAATCAACATTGTATCAATATCATTGATAGCGTAAAGTTCCATGAGTTCGCTGATTGTATTTTAGCACAGAAAATAGCTGAACTTTGGACCATCGCTGATACACAACTTATTAATCTCCAGTTCAGATATAAAGTTGTCCACCCACACAAAAAGTAAAGGATTCCAATATGCATTGAATCATCACTGAGTAAAGCTAAAATTTTAAAAATATACAGTAAACCCTAGGCAAACTAAATTTAAAGTTGTAAATCAAGGGAGAGCAAATGTCCCCCTGCTCAACCCCAATTTACATCCCTTCTTCTCGACCTATTTTAATGAAAAAAAGGCGGGTGTCGCTTGTGTGAAACTTTACCGCAGATTCTACGGGATTACTGAGCATTTGCGCCATTGACAAAAAGCGCACTGTCAATAGACTTATTCATTGAATAGATTTATTCGATGAACATGTTACCGCATTAAATAACCTACAACATAAATAATTCAAATAAACCTAACCTGCCATGTCAAAATAATACAAATACAAGTTCCATGATCGAAACACAATGTCGCTTAGGACCTCCATAGCTAAATATACGGCGATTGACCTATATCCAGATCCAGGCTCTAGATTTCTAGATTCTAGAGCCAGACGCACGCTCGAGCAATATACTTCCTGGTTAAATTTATATCAAGCAACAAAGTAGCGCCGATATTTCGGAAATGTTGCTAAGCATGCTGGTGACCTGTTTAAAATTAATTTGAAGCGCAACGTCTTTACTGATAAAATTGTTTAAAGGTTTTAGTCCCTTCTCTTTAATAAATGTTAAATTTTAACGAATCAATTTATTTAAGCAAAACCGGTACGTGGTGGTTTGGCGTTGGCGCTGGCGTCTTACCAGGGACGTAAATTGCGTTGTGGCAGGGGACATTTGACCCCCCCTCTGATATTCAAAATTTGAATTTTTTACCTAGTGTTTACTATATATTTCTCTAATTTAAACTTTACTTAGCCTGGTGATGATTTAATGTCTATTGCAATCTTTCTGGCGTGTGTAGACAATTTGCGCCTTGATTTCCAAAATTTAAATTTTTGTTCCCTTTAGAGTTTATTAAATAAATTGTTAATTTTAACTTCATTTCAATTCGTATTGGAATCCTTTTTGCGTGTAACTCGATGCTAGATTTACTAACAAATGCAAATTAATAAATTGTGTATCAGCGTTGGTCCAAAGTTTAGCTGTTTTCTGTGCCAAAATACAATCAACGAACTCGTGGAACTTTTCCGAATTAGTAGTATTGATACAATACAATTGAGAACTTCCGGTTTAGCACTGTAATAGCGCTTCGGTCTGAACGAAATCGAATTCAATTTGATTTTTGTTCCTCGCGGAGACTGTGAGTTTTTTCTTTACTCTCCCGGTTTAGCGCTGTAAAGGAGTTTCGGTCTGAACGAAATAGAATTCGATTTTTTTCTGTTCCTCGCGGAGACTGTAAGTTTTTTTCTTTACTCTCCCGGTTTAGCGCTGTAAAAGATTTTCGGTCTGAACGAAATAGAATTCGATTTGTTTTCTGTTCCTCCCGGAGACTGTAAGTTTTTTCTTTACTAATCTTTTTTACACACTTTTACTTAACTTGACTTCTTTGTCTGTCTATCTGCCTGTCTGTTTGTCGGTCTGTCTGTTTGTCGGTCTGTCTGTTTGTCGGTCTGTCTGTTTGTCGGTCTCTCTGTCTGTCGTCAAATTTTACAATCGATTTTAAACTAACTTCCCGATGAGCTAGAGACTTAAAAATTTAAACATACCTCCGAACTGATTAACAATGCATTCTATCAAATTTTCGGATCGATTGTACAAAATATAATTAAACAATTATTTGTGATATTTTCGTCGAACTATTTATGGTCTAAGCTAATATGCTCGTTGTTTATGTAATATATATATATATATATATATATATATATATATATATATATATATATATATATATATATATATATATATATATATATATATATATATATATATATATATATATATATATATATATTGACTACTTCGGCGCTATATGTTTTTTAAACAAACTCGATTGAAAAAAGTGGCACACTTGGCTGAATCGATTTTATTTTTTCCAATAGTCTAAATCGGTTTAAAAATAATTTATTATCGAACACAAACTCCATAATATTATAGGCTTATAGATCTATTTAAATAATATAAATTATTATAAAATTATAAATAATTATAATTATCAGAAAAAATTGATTGCAAAATTTGTGTTTTAATTACATATAAAAGCATTGGGTTTTAAAAATTCGTTTTAATTTACTTGTTTAAACTGATAATATATATATATTTTCCCGCTTCGCTCATTTTGTGACCGATTTCAATTTTTTCTTTAAGTTTTTTTCTCCCTTTGACTCTCAAGGTTGTGTGAAAATTTTATTACGATCGGATGAATGGTGACATACATACATACATACATACATACATACAAACATTTATTTATATATATATATATTTCACATAGCGAGGAATTAAATTTTCTTCTAAACATGCTCTATTAAATACAACTCTACATTTTAGGTTCTCGAATTTTTTGCAAAACACTTCTAGGCTGCGTTTTTTAACTACAAAAAGACTACGACTATTAATGTTCATGTTTTATTTAAATCGCCAACTGGTCAGTTTCAACATTTTGTCATCATCAGGGCGATTATAAACAAACTAAAATGTGTAAAAACAAAGACTCAATTTTAGTAATTTAAAAATTAATTTATTTTAAAAGTAAAGGAGAGAGAGATAAATCTTGATAAACATATAAAAAGACAAAGTTGTACAAAAGTTAAAAAGTAAGTTAGAAGTTCAAAATAAAAAGTAGAAAGTATTAGTCATCACTAATAACCTTGCCCAAGATAAAACACGTATACGGAGAGCTAACGTTGTATACAAGTTTTCCTGTCCTCATCACCATCTGGTGCCACAGTTTTACATCGGACATACTCGCACAACACTTGCTAGACGATTAACTATGCACGCTCAAGGGGGTAACATATACTCACATTTCTTGGAACATCATAAAATTAAACCTTCTCGTCAACTGTTGCATGATAACACCGAAATACTTAGTTTTGAGTCTGATTCACAAAGACTTAAAATCAAAGAGGAACTACTTATCATCCAATGCAAACCTCCAAAGATCAAAGGGAGTGGCAAAAAGCTAAAGTTTTCTTCAATCATTCATTAATAAACTATATTTTTTATATATATAATAGAACAAGTATCACTGACCCGTTGCAACAAAGTCACGTGGTGTACCATTTCAAATGTTCTATTCCACATTGTAAGGTGGATACATACATTGGTCACACTACCACTACGTTGTCAAGGAGACTCACAATGCATCTCCAGTTTGGGAGTATTCTTAATCATTATGAATGTATTCATTTGAAAAAGCTAAGACGAAAAGAACTTGAAGAAGGTGTTTTGATTTTAACAAGTGAATCCGACTCTTTCCGGCTGAAAATTAAAGAGCCTCTCTATATCTTAGTAATGAGACCCGCAATTAATAAACAATTTGATAAATTTCCACAGATTCTCCACTTATTCGGTGTCAAAGAAAGCAATATGCATCGGTTACCCTGTATTCCTTCTAACATAAATGATGATACTTCTGACTCGTCCTCTGACACAAATACTTTGGCTGTTGAGGCTGCTCCTGACGAATCTCATTGTAATGTATCTGAGGAAATTCTTGTCTCTTCTAATATAACACAGCGAAAGCGCAAAAATTGATTTCCAATAGTATAAATTTTATATTCTTTTGATTTGATAGGTAGAGTGTTTTCTTGTTTTTTCTTTTGTTAGTGTGCTAATTCTTTGATAATTTCGGTTCTTTCTGTTTTTTACTTTTCTTGTTTTACTTTTGACCCTGAGGATGGCTGACATAGCTGAAACGGTCCGTCGGTCTGACAATAAAAGTTTAATGGAAAAGTTTTTGGCTAATTGTAGTCTCGAACATAGAGTTTTGTGCCGAAAGGTCGAGAATTTGGCTCGAAAAGTTGTTTCTGCCAAATGGCGAGTTGTGTTTCTAGGAGCGTGTCTCAAAGATAAATTGATTCCCCAGTTTATTCGCAATATATATATATATATATATATATATATATATATATATATATATATATATATATATATATACTAGCGGGGGTACCCGGCGTTGCCCGGGGATTTTAGAGGTTTTACTATTGTTTGTCTCTCGCTCCCAATCCTTCTCCGCTTTCCCGGTCGCTTTCCCGCTCTCAGTCGCTTTCCCGCTCTTAGTCGTTTTCCAGCTCCCGGTCGCTTTCCCGCTCTCATTCGCTATCCAGCTCCCGGTCGCTTTCCCGGCGTTGCCCGGGGAATTTAAAGGTTTTTCTCTCTGACTCCCGTTTCCTTAAACGCTCGTTTTCCCGTTCAAGGTCGCTTTCTCACTCCTGGTCGCATTTCTGCTCACGGTCACTTTTACGCTATACCGCTCCAGCTTGCTTTCTTTTCCTGCTCGCTCTGCAAGTGTGATCTTCTGCAAAGGATTATCGATTGACTAAAGCTGAAAAAAAAAAGAATTTATTAGTTAACGCTGCAATAATGTTAAAATCCGCTCATATATCTCAACAGGTTATATTTATTTTAAATACTTGTAAGATTATAAATGCTTTATCACACACTGTTCAACAGCTGCTTTTCGAAAAATCGCTAATCTTACTTTTTGAGTTGTTCTTAGTTTTTAAGTGCCATGTCTACAGAAAGCATATAATGCTACATGTGACATTTTCGGAGATCATCAATTTGGAACAATGGAAGAGTAACACTTTTATTTAGCAAATGATGCAATTATAAATTGAACAAAACAGCAGCAGATTGATAGGCTGGCTTGAGAACTTGGTTCATGATTTTGTTGAAACACAAAAATACTGAGCTTGCTTTCAATTCTTTCAAATTTCATGCACCTCATATATCAGTGAAACTTTTACAATAAATTGGTGTTGCATGTAAGATTTTCTTTAAAATTCTTTAATTTCCTCTGAAAATGTAAAAAATAAAATAAGACCGATAAATCACATAAAAAACACTTACCTGCCCAAAAAAATTCTCATTTACCGATAGGCTGATAGCAAGCTTGTCAGCTTAGGAAACCATGGTCCATGATGAACAATATTAGATAAGGAACAATTGAAGTCAGAAGCCTTGAACGATAAATATGATCAATGAATTTAAATTTATTTTTCCAATCTGCAACTCCTTTTTGTAAAACACAAAATAATGATAATCTTATAATAATTAATAATAATATAACATAATTAATCACGTGCAATGCAACAAACGAAACAAATTGAAAGATACACAGTAAATCACGATTTTAAAAACTAAAAACAAATTAGCAAAGCTTTGCCACTTACTTTTGAATGGGAGATATGAACAATGAATTTCTACTTTGATTTAATTTTAATTTGTAAGTCTGGAACTCTTTTTGTGAAGCACAAAATATCTATAAATAGACTAAAATGACTAAATAGAAGAAATTCCACCTGCAATATATTGATTAGTCCTCAAAACCAAAGTTATCTGGATTTAAAAGATAAGTGGCTAAAAATCAAATATAAAGTTTATATTATAAACTACCGATAGCAGAGCTGTCGTATCGTAAGTTCGGAAGAGAATGAGCTCTATGAAATCAAAACAAAAGTATCCGGCGGCACCATAGATATCTATGGGCGGCACTAAACAACACACATATTTATTTAATTTAATATTTATATTTAAAACCTTTAAAACTTAAGAAAAATTTTTTTGTATAATTTAACTATAAATTAATTTATTTTTATTTTGTAGAAAAAAAATTTACTTCACCTTACTACCGCTGACCAAAACGTTTTTTGTCCATAAAACATCAACGAAAAAACGGATTTCAAAATTTTTTTCTCTATATTTGATTCCCCTTGACTCTCAAGGTTGTGTGAAAATTTCATTACGATCGGATGAATGGTGTAGCAATGCATAAAGGGCATGAATATATATACATATATACAAACATTCATTTATATATATATATATATATATATATATATATATATATATATATATATATATATATATATATATATATATATATATATATATATATATATGGATGGATGGATGGATGGATGGATGGATGGATCGATCGATCGATAGATAGATAGATAGATAGATAGATAGATAGATAGATAGATAGATAGATAGATAGATAGATAGATAGATACTAATAGATAGATAGATAGATAGATAGATAGATAGATAGATAGATAGATAGATAGATAGATAGATAGATAGATAGATAGATAGATAGATAGATAGATAGATAGATAGATAGATAGATAGATAGATAGATAGATAGATAGATAGATAGATAGATAGATAGATAGATAGATAGATAGATAGATAGATAGATAGATAGATAGATAGATAGATAGATAGATAGATAGATAGATAGATAGATAGATAGATAGATAGATAGATAGATAGATAGATAGATAGATAGATAGATAGATAGATGGATGGATAGATAGATAGATAGATAGATAGATAGATAGATAGATAGATAGATAGATAGATAGATAGATAGATAGATAGATAGATAGATAGATAGACAGATTTAACAATTACTTTAGTATCACGAAATTTAGCAATTTCTTCCCAGGTATTTGGATCAGTTCCTGACAAACTGTTTACATCAAGACCAAAGTGACAGCAAAGCAGCAGTTGATGATGTTGTCACAAGCTTATGAAATTGCTTCTTTTCCAACTTGTTGAATTCTGCTGCTGGACACTTTGTACCTCTGACACTCCAATCAGCTAAACTTTGAATCATAGCTTCAACAATCAACTTTTTTTCTGTGTCACAAACCCTGCTAGAAAATAATGAAAGTGGAATCATTTCTGACTCAAGGTACCAAGTATGATTTTGAAACTTCTTCTTTGCAGCATTTGAAATGACTATGTTGATCTCAGAATATTGTTTAATTCTTGTGAAGAGCATCAGGTCATTTGCTGGAGCATCACCTACCATTGGACAGGCAATCCATACTGATACATAGACATGAGTAGCAAAGATACAAAATTCGCACAAGTTTTTCTGTTCTTTCATATTTTTATTTCATTGAGAGCGGGAAAGCGAACGGGAGCGGAAAAGAAACCTGGAGCGGGAAAGAAACCGGGAGCGAGCGGGAAAGCGGCCGAGACCGAAAAAGCGACCGGGAGCAGAAAAGCGACCGGGAGCGGGAAAGCGAACGGGAACGGGAAAGCAAGGGGTGAAGGAAACCGGTGCAAGAAAAAAACGATAGAAAAACCTCTAAAATCTTCGGGCAACCGCTGACTAAAACGTTTTTTGTCCATAAAACACCAACGTATTAACAAATTTTTGTCAAACTTGACACAAACCACCGCCTGATTATCATAGTTAAATGTTAGCGGAAAAGCAACCGAGATCGAAAAAAGCGAGAAGGAAAAGTGATCAGAAAGAGGAGAGCAGGCTGGAGCAGGAAAACGTAGAAACGACCTGGAGCGGGAAAGCGAATGGGAACGGGAAAACGACCGAGAACGGGAAAGCGACCGAGAGCGGGAAAGCGACCGGGAGCGGGAAAGCGACCGGGAGCGGGAACGCGACCGGGAGCGGGAGAGCAAGCGGTGAAGGGAACGGGAGCAAGAGAGAAAAACGATAGAAAAACTTTTAAAAACCCCGGGCAACGCGGGGTACCCGGCTAGTATATAATAAATATATATTATAGTAGCCCACGTCACTCACTCACTCACTCACTGATTCTGTCACGCTTACGTAATTAGTCGTATAGACCATGGACGTCTGTATAATAGCACCTGGACGGTCATACTTGAGCCTTGCGTGCGCTGATGTGTACGGTAGTTGTCCGACTTTCTTATTGTAGCGTGTAGGTTCTTAAACCGACCAGGCATAATAAATAATTAGTTAATTTAAATTCTGAACATTAGAAATTTGTGTTTAATCTATTATACAATCAAAAAGTTAAAAATACGCATCTTTTTTTATTCGATTTGACTCACTACTAACTACCACTGATCTATATATAGATCATGCTGTAAATAGATCAGTGCTTACAACTAATAGTCTGGTAGATTTAGCTTTTGGTACGGAAATTTTAATAGACAAGCCAAAAAGTACATTAAACTATAGTATTTGTTATAACTAAGAGCTGGAAAGAGATACCAGACACAGATCGGTCCTTAAAAAAAGTTATTAGCAAAAGAAGTTGCTCAAAACTCGCGAATCTGTTTATTAACGCCAACCAATCAAAAGCCAGCTTTTTCTATTTCTGCGTAAAAAGTGACTCTTAATTTACAAATTATCTCCACGAAATTTAAACTTTTTACGCTCAAATGCTCATAAAACAGTTTAGTTATTTATTTCTATGTTTTTTTAACGAAATTTTTATTTTCCGTTTGCTTATGGAGCTGCACGAAGAATGTTGTTGATTATCAAATGCTTAAGGCTTAAAGTGCCTTAAAGGCTTAAGGCTTAAACAGACTTAAACTGCCTTTAAACTAGTTTAACTCCTATGTATAAACGATTATGTACACTCAACTAGTCTACGTTTTCGAAATTCTCCAGTATTTAAAAAGCAATGCAACCTGAAAACACAGCCTTATTTGAAAATAGCTGAAGGGGGGTGCCGGTTATGGGAATCGTACCACTTTTTAAAGGAAGACCATGCTTTTGACCACTTTTTAAAGGAAGACATCTTAAAAACAAGAAATTTATCAAACACTGGTTTTTAGAACAACATACATTTAAATGCTAAAAATAAAGTATAAGTTTCAACTTATTAAATAATTATAATAATAACTGTCATCTAGCTTCAAAAATTATTATAATGAGCACAATTCAGTCGAGCAGAAGACTCAGATCTTCATCCATGACTTTACTTCTTGTGTCCACCACACATATCAAGAGTGCTGTAGACAGAAGGTTCGGGGCTGCCAGACTGAGAATGGTTTGCCAGCTGCTGTTACATTGGCTGTGACACTTCAGTGCTTCCGAAGAGACATTCTAAACACTAAACACTGACTGACACCACTTTAAAAATTGTCAAATTTTAATTCAATTCAGAGACACTGTTAACAAATTTTGTCGTGCTGGCTGAAGACCTGAAGTAAACTGGGAAATGTAGATTATGAGGATTTTGTAGATAAATAATGCACATCATATCATAGTCAAATTGTTTGCTGTTTATTATAACACACAATCAAACAGTTTTGACATTGAGACAATGCTTAGCAATATCCTCATGTGCAGAAGAACTTGTTACAACAATAATAGATGTGTAACTGGAGGAAAGATACAAGAGCTATTTTAATAAGTTATTAATAACCATCAAAACCCTGCAGAACAAAGAAGACATTTTCTCAAGAACTTGATAAGTTTCTATTTATCACTTTAAATAAAAGGTTCCATGATGAAACAGAACATGATAAAACAGAACATGACAAAACAGAACATGATAAAACAGAACATGATAAAACAGAACAGTGAGAAAACAGAACAGTGAAGAAACAGAACATTGATTAAACAGAACAGTGATAAAACAGAACATTGCGTATATTTTTTCAACTTTTTCGTGATATACAAAATGTCCGAGATCAAATTGCTTCTAGTTAAAACGCCCGGAGATATTTTAAACTATTATCATAAAATTAAAGTTTTATTTGGTAATGTAGTTAATAATATTATTTTTCGATGTTTGAAGCTCTTCACTGCTGGATATAACTTGCTCACCCTGTTTGCACAGAAATTGTAGATATAAATACATATTTTATATAAGCAAACTCTTTTATAACCAACTTTGTACCAAGAATATATATCTAGAAGTCCATGTTTGAACTATAATTAGGTAAGAAGTCTCTCAACTGTGACACTGGTATCTGGCATTAATGTGTTTTTAATGTGTTCGCAACATTTGCATGAGTGATTATTCACCGGGAAAATTATATTGATCAATTAATAAGAAATGAACTAGAATAGGCCCAGCTTAAAAAATTGGCTCTTTTGTCAAAATAGTTTCTTAATATTCAATCAAACAAAAAAGTTATCAGCAAAAAACCGTCAAGGCACCGCAACAAGAATATAAAGCAAACACAAACACAAATTAATCTGTTGTTGGATGATTCCTACATTTCCTCTGGATCAATAGCTGACAACGGAAACATACAAAGAAGTAGATGAAAGTTATATAAAACTGATTTGTAGTTATTATTGCGAAAAATTGAAAAAAATAAACGCGATGTTCTGTTTTATCACTGTTCTGTTTGTTCAATGTTCTGTTTCTTCACTGTTCTGTTTCTTCACTGTTCTGTTTTATCATGTTCTGTTTTATCATGTTCTGTTTGATCATGTTCTGTTTCATCATGTTCTGTTTTATCCGGTTACCAAATAAAAATGTAATAACTGCTCACATTGGCCAACTCTGACATTTACACATATTTCACTATTATAGATATTATTTACAAGACCACTAATATAAAGTCAGTTATCTTAAACTTTGTCACAGCAACATTTACAAGCATATACAAGTACCTTCAAAACTGTTTTAAGAGCATCAAATTTTTTGCCAATTTAAAGAATAAATACATCCAACAACAAAGACTGATTTTGGGCAAGCCTAACTAAAATAGTATCTCATCGATTTTAACAGTTTCTTCATACAAGCCTTCACATATATTGCCCTGAAACATATCTACTTCAAGATTATCAGTATGAAGAGATTTATTACATAGTTTACCATAGCAATATTTACAGACAGATACAATGTAGCTCATATTTAAAACATGAACAACTTTTAAAAGAGCATGGGCTTTTTTAAAAATTTCACATTTACCACTTATACAATAATTAGGCTATCTGGGCTATCAGGTGCTGCATCTATATCAGTATTAATGAGACACAACTTAAAATCTATTTTTCCCAGCTCCATCTATCATTGTCTAAAAAATACTTCAATTTCATTTCCTGAAAATGAGTTTTCAAAACATGCATTTTCAGTTGAGGTAGCTTTCCAGGAATAATTTTTGAACTACTTTATATTTGACTGGAATAATTGTTTATTGTGTGGAAAACTTAGATCTTAAATTCTTTTTATTGGAGCTAGATCAGCTAGCTACTAGAACTAAAACTAACACAAGGCTTGGGCTGATTATTTTTCTTTGCTTTATTTATTTACTTATGTATACAAACATCATTTATACTATTTATAGAGTTAAACTGTCAATTAAAATTGTATCTCCAATTACAGTTGCAGAATTCAATAGAGAAGTTTTTCCATCTTGTTTCAATATTTAGATTATTTTATGTTTTCCTTCAGTAGCAGATTTACACACAACGCACTCCATTGCGATATTAGTTACATTTAGATTAAAAAATGTGCTAACTACAATACAAACTTACCATAACCAAACTTAACAGATGTAATAACACGAATAAAAGAAAATAAAAAAATACCAGAATGACTGACAAAAGACAAGACAAGAGACAAGACTGACCGAAGAAAAACCTATGTACTATGCTATACAAACTATACAATTATAAAACTATATAAATGAATAGGAAATTAAACAAACGCTGCTAAGAATCTAAAATCGTCCAAATCAAAATCTAAGGCTTAAATAATAAATTAAGATATTGAAGAGAAATCGAATTCAAACGCGATAAAACCGGCAATGCAAAATGAATACAAAGACAACGCAAATATAGCATAGAAAACGAGCCTTTATTGAATTCTTATTGGCTGAGCGAGTAAATATGTTACTGCGCGTAACGCGACATTGTCTTACGTAATGAGACAAAAGAGTACGCCTAAAATCATTAATAACTAGAGTACCATAACTGCTCATTCGTGGTATCTTCATACAGACATTCTACAACATATTCTCTAAGCTTCTGCGTCCCGTTATTTTTTTGGAACGATACGATACGATACGATTTCTGAAATTTGCACCGAATTAAACGATACGATACGAGACGCTTCGAACAATAACGATACGATATCGATACGATACGATACGATTTCGGGATCTCGACTAAAGCGGAAATTTTGCCTAGAGATAACATAGAATGATGAACTATAGGCTACAGACAATATTAATAACTACATTAAAGAAATTCATTGAAAAAAAATATATAAATATTAAAAAATTTATAAAAATTTACCAAATTTAATTTTTTTTTACAACTTGAAATAAGTTTCATTTGTTTAGTTTTGTAACATCTATTTGTCTAAATTTAGACTCTAAATAAAACGCTACCGCCGATAGAAAGTATTTATTTACTTTATTTAGTGACGCGGCATGATAATGATGACAAACACGAGAAAGTGCCTCAATGCAAGAATTAAAAAAGTGAAAAAAACCCAGCGTGTTTATTTATAGGCGATGGCGAATGCGGTTAGCAATAGCAAGAAAGAAGCTGAGAAAGTTTCGAATTCCAGCTGCAGACGATACGGGCTACGGCACTGTCGTGCACACTACAGGTGGTACACACATACTCACACACAACCAAGAATATCATCAAGATTATAAAGATATGTCTTAGATGAGCTACTATTACGGTCAATAACGGATATCGAAACACTAAAATAATCATTGCAATTCTACGTAACAAATTTGAAAAAATAAGTTTATGAAAAAGACTAAACCAAAACATAAACATAGAATGATCATTACTATTACATTACTCATTATTCTCATTAATAATAATAGTCATCGATGTCAGCGAGTACGATTGCCTTGTAGGGCTTGTAGTATCAGTAGTATGCAGAGCTCGACTAGCAGCCTAAGAGGAGCGTGGCTTTTTTGCTGCCGGTTCCCAGACTAAAAATAGTAAATAATGGGGATACAGGCTGTCTGGAAAACCGAATTTAAAGTGGGGATGATAATAGTTGTTGAATCAATTGCAAATATTCACAGTTGTGACAATCGTTAATTAAATATGTATGACTTTCGTTATTTATTGAAAAATATTTGTTAAAAATCTCGATATTTTTCGAGATTTTAATCGGGAATGAAATTTTAAGTATCGCTAATTATATAGATACGAGATTTCTTCCGCAGGCTGTATCGGTTCAATGGCGATACGGGAACTCCCGTATCGTTTTGAAATCTCGATTGAATTCGAGATAACGATATCGGGACGCAGATGCTTAATATTCTCTATTGAATGGTATAAAAATTGGCTTGTCTATTAAAATTTCCCATGTTGCCTCGAAAAACTGCTAGATCTACCAGTCTATAACTTTCACTAACTCGTGTGGATTATCGTTGCGTTTTGTGTTGCGTTGTAATTTTATTCATTTGTAAGCAACCTGATATTTTTATTTATTTAAGGTTTGTGGAACTTGATTTTATTCTTATTATAATTCTATTGACAAATTAAAATAAACTTGATCAATCTCGGATCGCTGATGCGTTTTGTTATTATGTCGTTCTTGAACTCGGTCGGATTATTTATGTTAATTATGTTATATTGCCTCTCTACGGCAATTTATAGTTGATTTGTCTATGATTATTTAAAGATTCATTAAAAATAATAGATATATCTCACTATCATATATAATATTTTTTAGAACAAACTTAATCACTGTAATACTAAGGAATAATTACAACAACAACAACTGATAATCATTATTGTGTTTTCATTTGACAGGATTATATTACTGGATATCACGGTTAAGTGTGCAGCTTTTGGATGTAGAAGTGGTTACATGACAAAGGTTGATGTTGAGAAGTCGACAATAAAAATAGCCTTTCATGCTTTTCCATTAAAAGACATAGATCCATGCAACAAATGGATTCGAGCCAATCCTAGAAAAAACTTCATGCCTACAAAACACTCCAAGTTATGTTCTTTGCACTTTAAGGAAAGTGATTATGTTGAGGAGCATAAAGATAGTAATGAACGGCGAAGAAAATCACTAGGCGAGAAATTGACGAGGAAACGCTTGAAGGATGGTGTCATTCCTTCAATTTTTCCGAATACTCCAAGCTACCTGTCAACTACAGCCAACCAATTTCGATCAACATCAAAAGCAACGGCAAGTCGTCGCTTCGAGCAAGAAATAACAAAATTAAATTGTCAAGAAAAGTCATTCAAGGCCAATGACGACATATCGAATATCAGCCTTTTAGATCTCCAGTCTCGTCTCACGACTGAAGCAGCAACACCGTCTGGTTTCTCAATGGCTCATATAGATGAAGTTTTGCAAATATATTTATTGGGCATTACTGATGATGTGCTGGTAGTAAAGGCATCTATTGCAGTTCACAACGATCATAAAGTTGTGTCTACTGTTGACGGAAAAAAAGTTCCAGCTTCCGAATACAAAGACCTACTAAAAGGGCCACTGAAGCGCATGTCTCAGTTGTTGAATTTGATGGCACAACTCAAGGCATGGAGTGAAAAGACATGCTCACAGTCACTCGAGTTACAACTACAGATGGCTGTCCAAGGGCTCCAAAAATATTTCAGCAATTTAAGCGATGACCATGAAAAATTCCAAAAAATACAATTCATCATAGAACAGTTAGAATTGTTGGCTAAACCTGAACATGGCCGTCAATATTCACCACAGCTTACCATATTCTCGTACATGATTTATGCATCTAGTTCTGTAGCTTATGCAACTCTACGAGATGAGAACATTTTATGCTTGCCATCAATCAGCACTCTAAAGAAAGTCACCAGACGACTAAATGTTAATAATGGATTGAATAACTCCAGCTACTTAAAACTACGGATTGATAAGCTTAATGAATTTCAGAGAAATGTTGTGTTGATGATCGACGAAGTATATGTTGCCAAGCGGGTAGACAGGGTCGGCTGCATTCAAGCATTTGGTCATCTGCCTATTGATGTGAATGGGCATGAACTCAATTCTCTAATCACTAATCAATTTTTTAATTGTGTTGCCAAAAACTTTGTCAAAGATTTAAACACCAACTCACAGTCTAGACAATCTAAGAAACGAAAAATAGCCAGAGTATCTGCTAGAACTGATTATTAATATACTTGACATTTTTATTGCTTTAGTGTCAATTTTTATTACATATTAATGTTTCATTATAATCAATAAAATAATTGATTTAATCACCACTGTTAAGTGTTTTAATTGTGTTGACTATTTTCGACGGAAATAAAGTTATTTAACCGTGCATAATCAACGATAAGCGCTGCTGTGTACAGCCATGGACTCCTAGATAGATAGCACCTGGACTATTAGCGAGATCTTGGACCATCCCTACTAAGGCAGTGGCTTCTATCCCCCCCAAGTGGCCGGGCTCAATTCCCCCCTAAGTAGCTAAGCTTACCCCCCCTCCTCCAAGTTGCGACCGCCATTATTTTTAGTATTTCACCTTTTATATATATATACACCCAAACACAGAAAAACAACACACGCTAATATTGAAAAAATCATTTAAACTATAAATCCAAATCTAAATTTATTTAATTAAAATTTTCTTTAGCGGTTTTGATGTTGCAGCAAATCTATCAATGATTTTATCTACAGGAATGTTTTCCAAAATGTCTTTTTCTGAGGCAAGTATTAATAATGAAGAGAACCAATCATCCAACATTGAGGTCCTTAACAATTTTAATGGTTATATAAACGTCCGGGGAACGAACATTATCCGCCGGACGTTCCCCGTGTGAAAATTTGCAAAATATAATAAGAACTACTAGACTAAATTTTTAACTATTAACTATAATTATCAGTAAAAAATAGTTTTAATGGAATTTCCGAGATGGAATGGAAAATGTCTTACATTCAATACGGCTGTGTATGTATGTATGTATGTATGTATGTATGTATATATGTTTGTGTAAATGCTAAAACTTTTCGTAACCCTGTAAGTTGGCGCAGAAATCGCAAAACCACAAAAATATGTGTCGATGTTTAAAAATCCGTCTTAATTGTTCAAAATTATTTCTTTTACAATGATAAGGTAAGCTAACCTAGTACATTTGAAAGCGTGACGCTTTCGACAATGCTCCATCTATTTATCAGATCGAACCAGGTTCCCGCAGGCTAACTCGCAACAACGTAACTTAAACTTGAATTTTTCTCGCGGCATACTCTTTTCTTTAACAAAGTAAACAAATTGTGAACAAGAAGGAGTCAAAAAGAGTCAAGTTTATTTTATATAGCCGTCATCAGTCGTAGAACTTATCAGCATTCATGGGCTTCAGCATAAATTATGTTCCATGTCCATTCGGTTGCGGCTACATCGTGAAGCGTATTAGATGAGCTATATGAAAGATAAGATGGACATTAAATGTTAATTAACGAATCTCGAGTCAACGTTGAGAAGCCACACGACGTCTCACGACTCTCACGTCGTTTAGATATATTCTTTAGGTTCAATCGAAATTTCGAAATGGATGGATTTTTAAACTTTTTTCCTTACCCCCTTTTATTTTTTTCTTCCCCCCTGTTTTTTGCCGGGCGAAGCTGCGCCCGGCTGTATAAGGATAGAAGCCACTGTACTAAGGGTGTCTACCTGAGTTGCCGACCGCAATGACGTATCAACTTGCCGACCGATGTTTTTTAAGATCGTACCAAGTTGCCGACCTCGTCAAAAAAATTTCTATTTTATTTTTTATTTTTAGCTAATAGAATCGTTCAAAAATAACGAATCATTTAAATAATCCAACTGAGACTAAAAAGAATCGTTCAATCTTATTTGGTTCATTTACATAATTAGCGTGGAGGCGGAGCTCAAAGAACTTGCCAGCCAATGTCAAAGAGCCTCAACTTTGGTTTATTACTATCACACGGTCAGTTTCTCACGAGGTTAAGCGAAAAGTAAATTAAAAAGCAGCTCTACTTTATTCTACTAGCATAATAGAGTTAAATATGCAAATAATGGATAAATAAATAAACTTAAACTTAACTATTGCGCAGCGAACAAGTAAGAATCATTTTTATTGTTAAGAAAAACATTTTTAATTAATATTAAAAATAATTATTGTTAAAAAAAATTTAATGAAGAATAAAAATATTATTTTTTTATTTAAATTGACACTGTACGGAACAGTACGCAACAGTCTGTACGTATCAATTTTACCAGCCACATGCTGGGAGTGTGCCTTTGAAATTCTTTCCTCCAGTCGGATTTATTTCGGCTTTCTTCTCGGAGGAAATGCACCAGCTTCAGATTTGCTTATGTCTTTCTCCGCAGAGGCTTGACAAATCTTGATTGCGTGAATGTAAATAAATATATTGGGATGGACAGGCAAACATTTATTCAGTCCAGAGTGCCAACCCTCCATGGCATTGTTGGTTCGGTGCCGATGATCCATGCCATACTTATTCCACATGGTGATTGAAAATAATCCATCCAACCACGTGGAACGGAAGTAGGCAATGAAACACCGCAGGATGTCCTCGTTTCCAGCTTTTAATGCAGTTTCCATTTTTTCAAAAACAAATGTAACTTCGTGGGACGGAATGAATGCAAGGGCAATGCACTGTTGCACAATATATAACAAATTGTTCATTCTTATTTAGTTTATTAACTTAATTGACATGGAGGCGGAGCTTACCGAACTTGCCAGCCAATGTCAAAGAGCCTCAAGTTTAGTTTATTTACATTAACTCATTCTTTTAACAAAAATATTATTGCTGTAGTATAAATGAATTGTATTATTATTATTATTGTTTAAATACAAAATAACAAAGAGTTGTTTTTATTTTCTTGGTGGTCGGCAACTTCATACGCTTTGATAAAACGCTGGTCGGCAAGTTCGACGTTATTGGCGAAAATCGATGGTCGGCAACTCGGTACGGCACCCTACTAAGGCCATGCTATTAAGCATATAGCTGTTATAATTATACAAGACCTAGGATGGCTTTAGCGACTAGGGAAATTGAATCAACAAAATATAACTCTTATTTATTTTAGAATTATAAAAAAATTTAAATTTAGTAAAAAAAAATAAACAACCAGAAGATATCAATTGATTATTTATTACAGAATTCTCTTCACTTCAGTAAAAATCAATAACCGAAAAATATCAATTAATTATTTATTACAGAATTCTTTTCACTTCAGTAACAACCAATAACCAAAATATATCAATTACACAATCAAAAAATCGATGAACAAGCCATTCTTTGAGTTTATGACCATTCATACAAAGTTGTCCTCAACAAGAAGCTGGCCATCACGTCCCACGGTCCAAGATTTTCTTAACGTTTAGTGAGCTTGAAATGATCAACAAAATATATTTATTATTTATTTCTGAATTATATTCACTTATATAAAAATCAATAACCAAAAAATATCAACTACCTTTACTTGTCAGCTTGCAAATTTTTCTTTTTCTAACAGACTGAGTTGTTTGTGGGTTTGCTTTTGTGGTCATGTCTTTGACCAGATTTTTGGCCAGACAATTGAAAAATCGGCGAACTAGCAATTCCTTGAGATTATGATCATTCGTACAGAAGTTATCCTCAACAAGAAGCTGGCCATCACATGTCACACGGTCCATGATTTTCACGAATAAAGAGCGATGACTGACTGCACTTAAGAATTTCAAACGTGTGTGAAGTTAGCCTCGAGGCTGGCAATGCTAATTAAAAAAAATAATAAATTGCTTGCCCTGGGGCTGTGCTATACATTGTTGGATGGGGTATAAACCAGTAAATTAAAAACGAATTTTTAAAACTAATGCTCTTATATGTAATTAAAACACAAATTTTGCAATCAATTTTTTCTTATATTACTCTTTTATTTTATATTAAAGTCGAAATATCTTAATTATATCGAAATATCAAAATTAATTAAAATTAACTAAATTAATTGACTTATTGTAAAACTAATAATTGAATATTGCATTGTCTTCTATTTTGAGCATGTATGCAAAATTTGAAAAAATCTATCATCAGGAAGTGACTCAAAAATTGATTGCAAGATTTGACACAGACAGAGAAACAAACAGACAGACAGAGAAACAGAGAAACAGAGACGACGAGTTAATAAAAGCATTGGTAATAATAATAAAAATATCATCAAAAAGCATCGAATTTAAATATCTCAACTATTTTCATGAAAATTTCGTACACGCTTGAGAATCGCGGTCAGTGAGTGTGGTTCGTGTTAACTTGGTAAAATAGTCTGCCAGTCGGTTAGCGTTTTGTGGTCAAGAAAACCCTCAAGAAAACCCTCAAGAAAACCCTCAAGAAAACCCTCAAGAAAACCCTCAAGAAACCCCTCGATAAAATCCTCAAGAAAATTAACTAAATTAATTGACTTATTGTAAAACTAATAATTGAATATTGCATTGTCTTCTATCTTGAGCATGTATGCAAAATTTGAAAGAAATCTATCATCAGGAAGTGACTCAAAAATTGATTGCAAGATTTGAAACAGACAGAGAAACAGACAGAGAAACAGACAGAGAAACAGAGCCGACGAGTTAATAAAAGCATTGGTAAAAACGTGCATTTTTGGTGAACCCACCTTCTACATTTTTCACACTCCATGACAAATTATTGTTTGTATTGCGGGACCGGTGGAGAGGGTGCAGGTGGGGACTGGGTGGAGTGTGAAAAATGTAGCAGGTGGGTTCACCAAAAATGCACGTTTTTAATGTATTCAAAGGAAGAGTTTAAAACGAAACATTTCACTTGCGTGCTATGCTTAGATTTTATTAAATAGTTAATTTTTTTTACAAAAATTTTCATTAATAAAAATTTTTAATCGTAAACTTCAATATATTTTCTTAAAAATAAAATTTTCTCTAAAGTTCGTTATATATATATATATATATATATATAAAGGACCTAATTGCACCGTAGCAATAAATCGGGAAAGCGACCGGGATCGTGAGAGCGACCGGGATCGTGAGAGCGACCGGGATCGTGAGAGCGACCGGGATCGTGAGAACGACCGGGATCGTGAGAACGACCGGGATCGTGAGAGCAAAGAAACGGGAGCAAGAAAAACAATAAAAAAATTTTGCTACTATATATATTTATTATTTAAGTTCAATAGAGGTTTCAACGTGTTAACGAGTAGCCACTTTGCATATTTGAATATTTTGCATAATTACCACAGTGAGCTAGACTCGATTGTCCAATCGCAGCATCTGTTTATGTTTCGGTTTCTCGGTTTCTTTGGTATGCGGTCCGACGTTTTATTCGATAACTTTTTACCAATGCTTTTATTAACTCGTCGGCTCTGTTTCTCTGTCTGTTTCTCTGTCTGTTTCTCTGTCTGTTTCTCTGTCTGTTTCAAATCTTGCAATCAATTTTTGAGTCACTTCCTGATGGTAGATTTTTTTCAAATTTTGCATACATGCTCAAGATAGAAGACAATGCAATATTCAATTATTAGTTTTACAATAAGTCAATTAATTTAGTTAATTTTCTTGAGGATTTTATCGAGGGGTTTCTTGAGGGTTTTCTTGAGGGTTTTCTTGAGGGTTTTCTTGAGGGTTTTCTTGAGGGTTTTCTTGAGGGTTTTCTTGAGGGTTTTCTTGAGGGTTTTCTTGAGGGTTTTCTTGAGGGTTTTCTTAAGGGTTTTCTTGACCACAAAACGCTAACCGACTGGCAGACTATTTTACCAAGTTAACACGAACCACACTCACTGACCGCGATTCTCAAGCGTGTACGAAATTTTCATGAAAATAGTTGAGATATTTAAATTTTATGCTTTTTGATGATATTTTTATTATTATTACCAATGTTTTTATTAACTCGTCGTCTCTGTTTTTCTGTCTGTCTGTTTGTTTCTCTGTCTGTTTCAAATCTTGCAATCAATTTTTGAGTCACTTCCTGATGATAGATTTTTTCAAATTTTGCATACATGCTTAAAATAGAAGACAATGCAATATTCAATTATTAGTTTTACAATAAGTCAATTAATTTAGATAATTTTAATTAATTTCGATATTTCGATATAATTAAGATATTTCGACTTTAACATAAAATAAAAGAGTAATATAAGAAAAAATTGATTGCAAAATTTGTGTTTTAATTACATATAAGAGCATTGGTTTTAAAAATTCGTTTTTAATTTACTTGTTTATTTATTAACTTTGAGAAGCGAAAGTTATATTGTTGGATTTGATATTGAATTATCTAAAAACAAGCGTCTCGGATATACCCAGGGCAGAAGTTTAAAACAAGATCGATTTTCTCAAAGTAGAGCCAATGTTGATTTTATGCAATTTTCGGCGGAAAATCATCGTTTTTTGCTTATAACTTTTTTATTTGTTGAACCGAAGACAATCCAAATATACCATTCGATTTCATTTTTTATTACCAATGCTTTTATTAACTCGTCGTCTCTGTTTCTCTGTCTGTTTCAAATCTTGCAATCAATTTTTGAGTCACTTCCTAATGATAGATTTTTTTCAAACTTTGCATACATGCTCAAAATAGAAGACAATGCAATATTCAATTATTAGTTTTACAATAAGTCAATTAATTTAGTTAATTTTTTTGAGGGTTTTATCGAGGGGTTTCTTGAGGGTTTTCTTGAGGGTTTTCTTGAGGGTTTTCTTGAGGGTTTTCTTGACCACAAAACGCTAACCGACTGGCAGACTATTTTACCAAGTTAACACGAACCACACTCACTGACCGCGATTCTCAAGCGTGTACGAAATTTTCATGAAAATAGTTGAGATATTTAAATTCGATGCTTTTTGATGATATTTTTATTATTATTACCAATGCTTTTATTAACTCGTCGTCTCTGTTTCTCTGTCTGTCTGTTTGTTTCTCTGTCTGTTTCAAATCTTGCAATCAATTTTTGAGTCACTTCCTGATGATAGATTTTTTCAAATTTTGCATATATGCTTAAAATAGAAGACAATGCAATATTCAATTATTAGTTTTACAATAAGTCAATTAATTTAGATAATTTTAATTAATTTCGATATTTCGATATAATTAAGATATTTCGACTTTAACATAAAATAAAAGAATAATATAAGAAAAAATTGATTGCAAAATTTGTGTTTTAATTACATATAGGAGCATTGGTTTTAAAAATTCGTTTTTAATTTACTTGTTTAATCGTAAACTTCAATATATTTTCTTAAAAATAAAATTTTCCCTAAAGTTCGTTATATATATATATATATATATATATATATATATATATATATATATATATATATATATATATATATATATATATATATATATATATATATATATATATATATATATATATCTATATATATATAAATGAATGTTTGTATATTTGTATATATGTATATATATTCATGTCCTTTATGCATTGCTACACCATTCATCCGATCGTAATGAAATTTTCACACAACCTTGAGAGTAAAGGGAATCAAATATAGAGAAAAAAATTTTGAAATCCGTTTTTTCGTTGATGTTTTATGGACAAAAAACGTTTTGGTCAGCGGTAGTGAGGTGAAGTAAATTTTTTTTCTACAAAATAAAAATAAATTAATTTCTAGTTAAGTTATACAAAAAAAATTTTCTTAAGTATTAAAGGTTTTAAATATAAATATTAAATTAAATAAATATGTGTGTTGTTTAGTGCCGCCCATAGATATCTATGGTGCCGCCGGATACCTTTGTTTTGATTTCATAGAGCTCATTCTCTTCCGAACTTACGATACGACAGCTCTGCTATCGGTAGTTTATAATATAAACTTTATATTTGATTTTTAGCCACTTATCTTTTAAATCCAGATAACTTTGGTTTTGAGGACTAATCAATATATTGCAGGTGGAATTTCTTCTATTTAGTCTATTTATAGATATTTTGTGCTTCACAAAAAGAGTTCCAGACTTACAAATTAAAATTAAATCAAAGTAGAAATTCATTGTTCATATCTCCCATTTAAAAGTAAGTGGCAAAGCTTTGCTAATTTGTTTTTAGTTTTTAAAATCGTGATTTACTGTGTATCTTTCAATTTGTTTCGTTTGTTGCATTGCACGTGATTAATTATGTTATATTATTATTAATTATTATAAGATTATCATTATTTTGTGTTTTACAAAAAGGAGTTGCAGATTGGAAAAATAAATTTAAATTCATTGATCATATTTATCGTTCAAGGCTTCTGACTTCAATTGTTCCTTATCTAATATTGTTCATCATGGACCATGGTTTCCTAAGCTGACAAGCTTGCTATCAGCCTATCGGTAAATGAGAATTTTTTTTGGGCAGGTAAGTGTTTTTTATGTGATTAATCGGTCTTATTTTATTTTTTACTTTTCAGAGGAAATTAAAGAATTTTAAAGAAAATCTTACATGCAACACCAGTGTATCTTTCAATTTGTTTCGTTTGTTGCATTGCACGTGATTAATTATGTTATATTATTATTAATTATTATAAGATTATCATTATTTTGTGTTTTACAAAAAGGAGTTGCAGATTGGAAAAATAAATTTAAATTCATTGATCATATTTATCGTTCAAGGCTTCTGACTTCAATTGTTCCTTATCTAATATTGTTCATCATGGACCATGGTTTCCTAAGCTGACAAGCTTGCTATCAGCCTATCGGTAAATGAGAATTTTTTTTGGGCAGGTAAGTGTTTTTTATGTGATTAATCGGTCTTATTTTATTTTTTACTTTTCAGAGGAAATTAAAGAATTTTAAAGAAAATCTTACATGCAACACCAGTTTATTGTAAAAGTTTCACTGATATATGAGGTGCATGAAATTTGAAAGAATTGAAAGCAAGCTCAGTATTTTTGTGTTTCAACAAAATCATGAACAAAGTTCTCAAGCCAGCCTATCAATCTGCTGCTGTTTTGTTCAATTTATAATTGCATCATTTGCTAAATAAAAGTGTTACTCTTCCATTGTTCCAAATTGATGATCTCCGAAAATGTCACATGTAGCATTATATGCTTTCTGTAGACATGACACTTAAAAACTAAGAACAACTCAAAAAGTAAGATTAGCGATTTTTCGAAAAGCAGCTGTTGAACAGTGTGTGATAAAGCATTTATAATCTTACAAGTATTTAAAATAAATATAACCTGTTGAGATATATGAGCGGATTTTAACATTATTGCAGCGTTAACTAATAAATTCTTTTTTTTTTCAGCTTTAGTCAATCGATAATCCTTTGCAGAAGATCACACTTGCAGAGCGAGCAGGAAAAGAAAGCAAGCTGGAGCGGTATAGCGTAAAAGTGACCGTGAGCAGAAATGCGACCAGGAGTGAGAAAGCGACCTTGAACGGGAAAACGAGCGTTTAAGGAAACGGGAGTCAGAGAGAAAAACCTTTAAATTCCCCGGGCAACGCCGGGAAAGCGACCGGGAGCTGGATAGCGAATGAGAGCGGGAAAGCGACCGGGAGCTGGAAAACGACTAAGAGCGGGAAAGCGACTGAGAGCGGGAAAGCGACCGGGAAAGCGGAGAAGGATTGGGAGCGAGAGACAAACAATAGTAAAACCTCTAAAATCCCCGGGCAACGCCGGGTACCCCCGCTAGTATATATATATATATATATATATATATATATTGCGAATAAACTGGGGAATCAATTTATCTTTGAGACACGCTCCTAGAAACACAACTCGCCATTTGGCAGAAACAACTTTTCGAGCCAAATTCTCGACCTTTCGGCACAAAACTCTATGTTCGAGACTACAATTAGCCAAAAACTTTTCCATTAAACTTTTATTGTCAGACCGACGGACCGTTTCAGCTATGTCAGCCATCCTCAGGGTCAAAAGTAAAACAAGAAAAGTAAAAAACAGAAAGAACCGAAATTATCAAAGAATTAGCACACTAACAAAAGAAAAAACAAGAAAACACTCTACCTATCAAATCAAAAGAATATAAAATTTATACTATTGGAAATCAATTTTTGCGCTTTCGCTGTGTTATATTAGAAGAGACAAGAATTTCCTCAGATACATTACAATGAGATTCGTCAGGAGCAGCCTCAACAGCCAAAGTATTTGTGTCAGAGGACGAGTCAGAAGTATCATCATTTATGTTAGAAGGAATACAGGGTAACCGATGCATATTGCTTTCTTTGACACCGAATAAGTGGAGAATCTGTGGAAATTTATCAAATTGTTTATTAATTGCGGGTCTCATTACTAAGATATAGAGAGGCTCTTTAATTTTCAGCCGGAAAGAGTCGGATTCACTTGTTAAAATCAAAACACCTTCTTCAAGTTCTTTTCGTCTTAGCTTTTTCAAATGAATACATTCATAATGATTAAGAATACTCCCAAACTGGAGATGCATTGTGAGTCTCCTTGACAACGTAGTGGTAGTGTGACCAATGTATGTATCCACCTTACAATGTGGAATAGAACATTTGAAATGGTACACCACGTGACTTTGTTGCAACGGGTCAGTGATACTTGTTCTATTATATATATAAAAAATATAGTTTATTAATGAATGATTGAAGAAAACTTTAGCTTTTTGCCACTCCCTTTGATCTTTGGAGGTTTGCATTGGATGATAAGTAGTTCCTCTTTGATTTTAAGTCTTTGTGAATCAGACTCAAAACTAAGTATTTCGGTGTTATCATGCAACAGTTGACGAGAAGGTTTAATTTTATGATGTTCCAAGAAATGTGAGTATATGTTACCCCCTTGAGCGTGCATAGTTAATCGTCTAGCAAGTGTTGTGCGAGTATGTCCGATGTAAAACTGTGGCACCAGATGGTGATGAGGACAGGAAAACTTGTATACAACGTTAGCTCTCCGTATACGTGTTTTATCTTGGGCAAGGTTATTAGTGATGACTAATACTTTCTACTTTTTATTTTGAACTTCTAACTTACTTTTTAACTTTTGTACAACTTTGTCTTTTTATATGTTTATCAAGATTTATCTCTCTCTCCTTTACTTTTAAAATAAATTAATTTTTAAATTACTAAAATTGAGTCTTTGTTTTTACACATTTTAGTTTGTTTATAATCGCCCTGATGATGACAAAATGTTGAAACTGACCAGTTGGCGATTTAAATAAAACATGAACATTAATAGTCGTAGTCTTTTTGTAGTTAAAAAACGCAGCCTAGAAGTGTTTTGCAAAAAATTCGAGAACCTAAAATGTAGAGTTGTATTTAATAGAGCATGTTTAGAAGAAAATTTAATTCCTCGCTATGTGAAATATATATATATATAAATAAATGTTTGTATGTATGTATGTATGTATGTATGTATGTCACCATTCATCCGATCGTAATAAAATTTTCACACAACCTTGAGAGTCAAAGGGAGAAAAAAACTTAAAGAAAAAATTGAAATCGGTCACAAAATGAGCGAAGCGGGAAAATATATATATATTATCAGTTTAAACAAGTAAATTAAAACGAATTTTTAAAACCCAATGCTTTTATATGTAATTAAAACACAAATTTTGCAATCAATTTTTTCTGATAATTATAATTATTTATAATTTTATAATAATTTATATTATTTAAATAGATCTATAAGCCTATAATATTATGGAGTTTGTGTTCGATAATAAATTATTTTTAAACCGATTTAGACTATTGGAAAAAATAAAATCGATTCAGCCAAGTGTGCCACTTTTTTCAATCGAGTTTGTTTAAAAAACATATAGCGCCGAAGTATTCAATATATATATATATATATATATATATATATATATATATATATATATATATATATATATATATATATATATATATTACATAAACAACGAGCATATTAGCTTAGACCATAAATAGTTCGACGAAAATATCACAAATAATTGTTTAATTATATTTTGTACAATCGATCCGAAAATTTGATAGAATGCATTGTTAATCAGTTCGGAGGTATGTTTAAATTTTTAAGTCTCTAGCTCATCGGGAAGTTAGTTTAAAATCGATTGTAAAATTTGACGACAGACAGAGAGACCGACAAACAGACAGACCGACAAACAGACAGACCGACAAACAGACAGACCGACAAACAGACAGGCAGATAGACAGACAAAGAAGTCAAGTTAAGTAAAAGTGTGTAAAAAAGATTAGTAAAGAAAAAACTTACAGTCTCCGGGAGGAACAGAAAACAAATCGAATTCTATTTCGTTCAGACCGAAAATCTTTTACAGCGCTAAACCGGGAGAGTAAAGAAAAAAACTTACAGTCTCCGCGAGGAACAGAAAAAAATCGAATTCTATTTCGTTCAGACCGAAACTCCTTTACAGCGCTAAACCGGGAGAGTAAAGAAAAAACTCACAGTCTCCGCGAGGAACAAAAATCAAATTGAATTCGATTTCGTTCAGACCGAAGCGCTATTACAGTGCTAAACCGGAAGTTCTCAATTGTATTGTATCAATACTACTAATTCGGAAAAGTTCCACGAGTTCGTTGATTGTATTTTGGCACAGAAAACAGCTAAACTTTGGACCAACGCTGATACACAATTTATTAATTTGCATTTGTTAGTAAATCTAGCATCGAGTTACACGCAAAAAGGATTCCAATACGAATTGAAATGAAGTTAAAATTAACAATTTATTTAATAAACTCTAAAGGGAACAAAAATTTAAATTTTGGAAATCAAGGCGCAAATTGTCTACACACGCCAGAAAGATTGCAATAGACATTAAATCATCACCAGGCTAAGTAAAGTTTAAATTAGAGAAATATATAGTAAACACTAGGTAAAAAATTCAAATTTTGAATATCAGAGGGGGGGTCAAATGTCCCCTGCCACAACGCAATTTACGTCCCTGGTAAGACGC
Source organism: Erpobdella octoculata (assembly GCA_963978895.1). Lineage (NCBI taxonomy): Eukaryota > Metazoa > Annelida > Clitellata > Hirudinida > Erpobdellidae > Erpobdella > Erpobdella octoculata. The sequence goes on from OZ022241.1 coordinate 22,964,526, forward strand.
CAGCGCCAACGCCAAACCACCACGTACCGGTTTTGCTTAAATAAATTGATTCGTTAAAATTTAACATTTATTAAAGAGAAGGGACTAAAACCTTTAAACAATTTTATCAGTAAAGACGTTGCGCTTCAAATTAATTTTAAACAGGTCACCAGCATGCTTAGCAACATTTCCGAAATATCGGCGCTACTTTGTTGCTTGATATAAATTTAACCAGGAAGTATATTGCTCGAGCGTGCGTCTGGCTCTAGAATCTAGAAATCTAGAGCCTGGATCTGGATATAGGTCAATCGCCGTATATTTAGCTATGGAGGTCCTAAGCGACATTGTGTTTCGATCATGGAACTTGTATTTGTATTATTTTGACATGGCAGGTTAGGTTTATTTGAATTATTTATGTTGTAGGTTATTTAATGCGGTAACATGTTCATCGAATAAATCTATTCAATGAATAAGTCTATTGACAGTGCGCTTTTTGTCAATGGCGCAAATGCTCAGTAATCCCGTAGAATCTGCGGTAAAGTTTCACACAAGCGACACCCGCCTTTTTTTCATTAAAATAGGTCGAGAAGAAGGGATGTAAATTGGGGTTGAGCAGGGGGACATTTGCTCTCCCTTGATTTACAACTTTAAATTTAGTTTGCCTAGGGTTTACTGTATATTTTTAAAATTTTAGCTTTACTCAGTGATGATTCAATGCATATTGGAATCCTTTACTTTTTGTGTGGGTGGACAACTTTATATCTGAACTGGAGATTAATAAGTTGTGTATCAGCGATGGTCCAAAGTTCAGCTATTTTCTGTGCTAAAATACAATCAGCGAACTCATGGAACTTTACGCTATCAATGATATTGATACAATGTTGATTCCCTCACAGCTGTCTATAGCAAAGTTATTATTTCTTCCTAGCCGGGTTAACCGGCGTCTTCAGGGATTCGTCAAAAGGTTCTTTTTCTTTCTCTTGCTTTTTCTCTCTTGCTATTGTTTCTATCCCCAGTTGCCTTTTTCAAAGACTTCACTTTCTCCCCCCAAAAAAGTTGCGGTCATTTTCCAAAAACCAGATATACCGTAAAAAATTTCAATTGATACTCTGGTGGATGTGTGTGAAGTTAGCCTCAAGGCTGGCAATGCAAATTTTATATGTAGTTGGATGGGGTTTAAAAAATGGAATCGAATGGTATATTTGGGTTTTCTTCGGTTCAACAAATAAAAAAGTTATAAACCAAAAACGACGATTTTTCGACGAAAATTGCATAAAATCAAGCTTGGCTCTTCTTTGAGAAATTCGAACTTTTTTTAACTGCTGCACTGAGAGTGCAAAAAATGTAGAAGGTGGATTCACCAAAAATGCACACTCTTAATGCTTTCTAAGGATGAGTTTCAAACGAAACATTTCACTTGCGTGCATTGCTTAAATTTTATTAAATAGTTACCTTTTTAACAAAACTTTTTATTACTAAAATTATTTTTTTTAAATTCAATAGATTTTTCTGAAAAATTAAATTTCTCCTAAAGTTCGTTAGAATATGCCAGGAGGTGTTATCGTGTAGCAACTTTGCATTTTTTGCATAATTAGCTACAGTGAGCTAGACTCGATTGTTTTGTTACGTTTCTGTTTGCTCGGAGAAATTGGTATAGGGTCCGACGTTTTATTCGATAACTTTTATTTTTATTAACTTATAGAAGCGAAAGTTACATTTTTGTATTTGATATTGAAATATCTAAAAACAAGCGTTTCAGATATCCCCAGTGCAGCAGTTAAAAAAAAGTTCGAATTTCTCAAAGAAGAGCCCGGGCTGATTTTATTGATATAAAAGGTAATGCCTGTGTGTGTGTGTGTGTGTGTGTGCATTTGCCTATCACATGCAAGGTACTGGAGCAATCTAAACAACATTTAGCATGCAGGTAGACTTCATTGATAAGAAAACTTTGAAAAACTGAACAAAAATCTATTATTTATTTGACGTTTTATTGGCAAAAAAAAGAAAAAAATAAGGAAAAAAAGCCTGGGCAATGCCGGGTAACCCTGCCGGTAAGCTATATGATGGCAGGAAAATTTTGCCCCTCTGGAAAATGCTGAATTTATGTCCCTGTCGAAAAGATAAAAATGCTGCTACATTAACATAAGAAAATAAAAGTTATAACAGATAAAAGTAAAAAAAAACAATTGTTGTAAATTTAGAGACTTTTAAAAACAGTAAATAGTATCCTTCAAGGCACTATTTACTAGGATTCTGCGTCCCGTAATTTTTTTTGAAACGATACGATACGACTTCTGAAATTTGTCTCGAATAAAACGATACAATATGAGACACCTCGAACAATAACGAGACAAATACGATACGATATATGTGGAAATATTGTCTAGAATAAAACGAGATAATGACGTGCACACTACAGGTGACACACATACTCACATACAACCAAGAATATAATCTAGATTATAAAGATATATCTTAGATGAGCTACTATTACAGTCAATTACAGATATCAAAACACTAAAATAATCATTCCAATTCTATATAACAAATTTGACAAAATAAGTTTATCAAACAGACTAAACCAAAACATAAACATAGAATGATATTAATAATAGTCATTAATAATAATAGTCATTGATGTCAGCGAGTACGATTGCCTTGCCAACCGATTGCCTTGCCAACCGTTGATGCGGTTCGCATATTTCTAAATGGAAATATGCAGAGGTCGACTAGCAGCCTAAGAGGGGCGTGGCACTAAAAAAGCTATAGAACAGAGACGAGCTGGTTATATATATATATATATATATATATATATAAATATATAGAATATATATATATATATATATATATATATATATATATATATATATATATATATATATATATATATATAGAATATATATATAGAATATATATATAGAATATATATATATATATATATATATATATATATATATATATATATATATATATATATATATATAGAAATGTGTTGCTGGTTCTCAGACTAAAAATAGTAAATAATGGGGCTACAGGCTGTTAGGAAAACCAAATTTAAAGTTGGGATAAAAATAGTTAAATGGTTATAAACTTCTGTCAATAGGTAGAATAATTAATCAATGTCGATGAATCAATTGCAAATATTTACAGTTGTGAGAATCGTTAATTAAATATGTATGTCTTTCGTTATTCATTGAAAAATTTTTTTTTAAATCACTGAATTTTTTTCGAGACTTTATACGAGAACAAAATTTAAGTCTCGCTATTTTATTTCGATATGAGACTTCCCCCGCAGGCTGTATCGTTTTAATAGCGATACGGGATTTCCTGTATCGTTTTGAAATCCCGATTGATATCAGGATAACGATTACGGGATGCAGATGTTTGCTATTTAAATTGGGTGGTCCTATTGCCCTGGCGGTCCGCCGTGGCAACAAGCAGTAAAATTGCTATTGCCCGGTCTTTTTTTTTTTATAAAAATAGTTTTTCAATAATATTGTCCAGAACCATCTAAATCAGAGAATAGAATAACTTAGGAAAAAGCTAGAGATATTGGAGTATGCAGAAAATAATAAAGGGGGACTAACTACGCTACTGGCTGGAAGCAGAATAGATGATCACATGGAATGAGAGAAATAGAAGCTTGTGTGGTCGCTCTACCACACAGTAGTATAAGTTTTATTGATAGCATTTTATGCTCACCTGTGTCCCAGAGTTATGGAGCATAAAGAATGACCTCACTGACTATATATGTGCTTCACTTAGCTTCCGATCTTCCTGTTATCCTTCCACGGCCTAGATTCATCAAAACTTTCCTATGTTCGTGTGTGTTGTTTTGCGTTTTGGTGTCACAGCATAGGCTGCACTTTCATATGTGTGCGTGTGCGCTTTTGTCCTCTGCCAGGCAATACCATCTAAATCAGAGACTAGAATAACTTAGGAAAAAGCTAGAGATATTGGGGTATGCAGAAAATAATAAAGGGGGACTAACTACGCCACTGGCTGGAAGCAGAATAGATGATCACATGGAATGAGAGAAATAGAAGCTTGTGTGGTCGCTCTACCACACAGTAGTATAAGTTTTATTGATAGCATTTTATGCTCACCTGTGTCCCAGAGTTATGGAGCATAAAGAATGACCTCACTGACTATATATGTGCTTCACTTAACTTCCGATCTTCCTGTTATCCTTCCACAGCCTAGATTCATCAGAACTTTCCTATGTTCGTGTGTGTTGTTTTGCGTTTTGGTGTCACAGCATAGGCCGCACTTTCATATGTGTGCGTGTGCGCTTTCGTCCTCCGCCAGGCAATAGCAATTTTACCGCTTATTGCACCGGCTAATATTCGCCGGGGCAATATATTTTTGTTACACTGCAGTTGTGAGTGGTAAAGTACACTGAGGTTAAAAATAATCTCCTAGTTTAGCAGCCTGGGCTAATTTCGATTTAAGTCCCAGTTTCAAAAATGTTTTAATAAAACAAGTGCAGAACATAAAAGAATACATTAGAGAAATTATTTGGACAAAAACTCATTAAAATGCAACTTTAAGCAGAAATACCCAAAAGCAGCGTCGATAAGCGGAATAATACAATTTTAAGCCATAATAAAATATTAAAAACTTTTTTAAAATACCACGTTTTTGTGAACTGAAAAGAAGAAAATAATTTTTCTCTGGGCTGTGTATATATATATATATATATATATATATATATATATATATATATATATATATATATATATATATATATATATATATATAAAGTGATTTTTGAAGCACTTCCTATCGTGGCTTGCTCGGTGTTTTTAGATGTTTTTCTAATGCTTGTCTCTCTCGTTTCCTTCCCCGCTTGCTCTCCCGGTTGCTTTCCGTTCCTGCTTGCTCTCCGGTTCGCTTTATCGCTCCCGGTCGCTTTCCCGATCCCGGTTGCTTTCCAAATCCCGGTCGCTTTCCCGATCCTGGTTTATTTTAAATAAAATATATTATATATATTTATTTTTATCCGGTTGCCATGATTCCGTTCGAATGCACCGGATAAAGGGTGGTGGGGAGATTTCTCAGGTGGATGACGGGTTTTCGGGAGTGTCAGTTGATGGTGCAAGTGTTTCAGGGGAGATATCTGGTCATTTGAGCTTTGCTCACTTAACTGATAACATTAATATTACAATTAGACGGAGGAGATGACATTGATTTCTGGACCTCTACTTACCAGCCTGGTTAAGTTTTGATGGCGTGTGTGTCTTGTGATGGTGTGTGTGATCTTGAGGGAAAATAATTTGATATGATAAAAAGCTTCTTTGTCTGTTTCACATTTCATGAAACTCTTAACGAATTTTATGAATTTAAATTATTATCTCTCGATTTAAATTAATATATTTCTCTAAGTATTTTTATTTTGCTTTTATTATTTTTTACTTATGTTCTGCTTATTTTAACGTACATCATCCTGATTTTAATTATTATTATTTACTTTATGTATTAACTTTTAATTACATTGAGATAATCAAAACACCCTGATGATGGCCGCAATGGATGAAACTTACAAGTTGGTTGCTAATAAAACGTTTGATTTTAGATTTAGTAAAAGTGTTTTCTCTCACTTAAAATATTTTAAGCGTTTAATATACAAAACCATCTCTTCTAAATGGCGTGTATAGTTCAACAGAGCATGTTTGAATAAACATTTAGTGCCGAAATATTGTAAATATATATATATATATATATATATATATTGTTTACATAGCGAGGTATTAGATTTTCGTTAAGACACGCGCTGTTAAAAACTATACGCCATTTAAGGTTTATTACTTTTTTGCACAGATTTTCAATACGTCGCTTTTTTATATTAAACAAACTAGAACTATTGTTTAAAGACATAATTTATTTAATCTATTGCCTACTGGCCAGTTTCGACGAAATTGTCATCTTCAGGGCAAATAAACATCGAACGTAAACATAGACAAGATACGAGAATAATAGAGTCTAAATACAGGGTTTAAATTAAATATATAACTCAGGAATTTATAAAAAAAAAAAGGAGAAATGGAGCTATTATAGAAATTTGAACATATTAAAATCAATAGAATATATAAATAAAAAGAGACCTAATATGTAATGTTAAAATCCAGTAAATTTAAGAATGAAAATCACGGAAGAGATAATAAGAATTATATTGTTAGTAAAAACAAAAATATTATTCGAACGGTAGAAAGGGCTCAATAGGGGTTAAGACGGGATAACTTGTTAAGTTAAAGAACGAGATAATAAAATAAATAAATAAAATAAATAAAATAAATTAAATAAAATAAATAAAATAAAAATAAAATAAAAATTAAATAAAAATTAAATTAAATTAAAACCAAAGATGCAAAGAAAATTGTAAATGATATTATCTACGTCTTATAGTTACATTCAAGGCAAGGTGCTTGAATGTCTCCATATCAACTGGTATGTAGTTATCTGGAGAGAACACCGGCGAATCGCCCAGTCGAGCCGACGAGCACCCAGCGTTACCCACATTCAGAGGTTGAGGAGAAGAGTGAAGCTCAGTGGGCGACACAGACTTGGCAACGGACATGTCGTCAGGACTTTTTGGGAGTTTTGTAAATGGAAGTGGGTGTAGAGCAGTCACTAGGAACGCGCGACTGACTGTCCGCAAGACATGTAGACAATTCATCATGCACCGCAACTACACTTGGGTCCAACGGTTGAATTATCGGCTGATCTATGAACGCGTCGAGAGGTAAACCGGCTTGTAGACTTTCCAGTTTTTGACTGACGGGTTGACAAACGTATAATGGCTGGACGGTTGGCTCTTCAATTCTATAGCCAGATAGATTTAGAAGTCCACCATTAATCGTCTGTGTTTCCGTATTTTTCTCAAGAAGAGCACAAGTGTTATCGATATCCAACCGTATAGCATTATCGACATCGAGTTATATATATATATATATCCACTCGTCAACAACGTTAATATAACAATACGACGCGGTAGACGTACCTAGCCTGATTGCGCGCACCTGACAACAATTACCTAGCGCATAGTTGCGTAAATACCTGCGCTGCGGCCACTATCGCCATGTTTTCGTTTTGTTTACAATTATTTTCCGCTTCGGTTTTTACTAATCTTGTACGTTAGTTACCTACCTTTTATATCTTGCTTTCCACTTTCCATACGTTGTTTTTCTATTTCAGTTTTCATTAATGTTTATTCTCGTCGTTTTATAGTTTCATTCTATTTTCGCATTATAGTTAATACATTTTAACTTCGTAATTTAAAGGGCTCCGAAGATGCTTTTCTGCGAAACCGATCGGTCAGCCCTCGTTTTTAATAAATCTATTTAAAAAGCGGAGTTATCATGAATTCAAGAGATTTTGAAAGCTTGGCGAAAAAACGTATCAACGCAAAGTGGTCTATCATTTTTAACATACCTAAAAGAAAACATTATGCCGAAATACGTTCAAAATATATATATATATATATATATATATATATATATATATATATATATATATATATATATATATACCCATGGACAAACAGAAATGAAGACAGAAAGACAGACAAGAATGCAAGTTAAGAATATATATATATATATATATATATATATATATATATATTAGGGCTGCAAAATTTAACGATTAAATTTTTTTTTAATAATCGAAAATGATAACTTTTCTGACGAATTACTGCTTTATAAAATGGAGATGAAAGTTCCTGAATCCATTAACCCTCTGCAATGGTGGAAACTTAATGTACACCGGTATCCGAAATAGTCATTCCTTGCCAAGACCATTTTGTGCATACCAGCTACCTCAGTTCCATATGAACGATTGTTCAGCTCGGCTGGTTATATTGTCAATAAGACCACTTGAACTAAATAGTGTCAATAGACATGTATGTGTGCGTAGTTGGTTAAAAGATGACATAATTGGAGACATTCCAGTGTTATTTTGATTTTTGACAAGTATGTTTAATAAATGTTACTTATGACACTATCAATTTTAATTTTTGGATTTAATCGAAATTAAATATTAATTAATCGTTAATTTTTAAAAAGTTAACTATTAAATTATTATTATTATTATTATTATTATTATTATTATTTATTTATTTATTTAACGTGCTCTCTAAAAAGAAAAATTTCTCAGAGCACGAGGCGGCAGTGCCAAAATAAACGAACGAACAGAATCACACATCAGAAACAAAAAGGGGTCAATATCCGTTCGTCATACGAAGAAAAAAATGAGTTTTAAGTTGTTTCCTAAAAACATAAACGCTATCGACACACGCCGGATCGGTAAGTTCAATCGGTAGATTGTTCCAGGTAGTTGGACAAGAAACTGCAAAAGCCCTCGGTCCAAACGTCCTGGTTCCGCAGGAAGGAACAAGAAGCTGACCGGAAGAAGCCGAGCGAAGGTGAGATCGGCCAGGAAACTGAGTCACCGGAATGCACAGACCGGAGAGGTATGACGGCGCAGAACCATGGAGGCATCGGTACGCAGTGAGAGATAGCTTGAAGTCGATACGCGCCTGCATGTTCAGCCAGTGTAGTCGGTCGTGAATCGCTTTAGTGACATGACCGTGTCGAGGCAATCGGAGAATCAGCCTAGCCGTGGCACGCATGACACCATCAAGCCGCCTCATTAACAGATCCGGTATTCCACTGAGTAGACAATTACAATAATCAAGTCTAGACAAGATCAAAGCGCGGGCAAGTGCATGCGAAGAATCGACCGTGAGGGATTTGCGAACTGACCTCATCTGTCGTAGATGGTAGTAACTGGTGTTGACCATTTTTGCAACGTGTTCGCTGAAAGTCAGTTGAGAATCTATGATGACCCCAAGATTGCGAACCCTATCGACGAGACGAATGATGTTTCCAGCTATATTGATCTCGTCAAAGGTGCAGTGCAACCGACGTCTAGAGGATCCCAGTAGAATGACCTCTGTCTTGGAGGCATTTAACTTTAGTCGATTGCATTTCATCCATTCCATTATCTCCGAAACGCAGCCGTCCAATCTGTCCGCGACCACACCGATACTCTCAGTGCCGCAATGATCGTAGATTTGTAGATCATCAGCATAACCATGAATATTGAAACCACGTTGAGCAACCAGGGCAAAAACATCTGAAGTGTATGCAATGAAGAATAGCGGTCCTAGAATTGAACCTTGTGGAACACCACACATAATCGAGGACCAACCAGAAAGGATACCTCCATACCGAACACACTGCCTCCGATCGCAAAGATACGAACCGATCCACCGAAGAGCAACAGAATCGATGCCAAATGTACGCTCCAATCTGGTCACGAGGATTCCATGATCAACGCAATCGAATGCAGCGCTGAGATCGAGCATAGCGAGCAGTGTTACCATCCCTCGATCGGTTGCCAAGAGAACATCCGAAGTAACCTTGAGCAATGCAGTTTCCGTCGAACGGCACCTCCGATAGGCAGACTGATGCTCCGGCAGAAGGTTGTGTCCATCCAGGTGATGTTGAATTTGTAGTTTAACCGCCCGTTCCAAAACCTTAGAGATGAACTGAAGATTCGAAACTGGGCGATAACTGGCAGGCAGAGAAACATCCAGCGTAGATTTTTTCAAGATTGGCGTGACCTCGGCCACTCTGAATGGGACCGGAAAGTGACCAGTGTCCAACGATTTATTAAACAGATCTGTAACAAATGGGGACAAGGTTTCTGAAAATTCTTTGATGAGCCATGTTGGCGCCGCGTCTAGACCACATGACTTGTTTGGAGAGTTCTTAATTAGGTCCTTGACGTCATCCTTAGTAAGAATCGGAAAGTTGCTGAAACGTTCTCCAGAGAAGGTGTTGAACTCAGGCGTATCCGAATCAAGGGTAGACGCTCGGACGTCCGTGACCTTCTTCTCAAAAGAACTCATGAATTGCTCTGCAGTCAGACCATCCTGAAGAATGAAAGATCGTTTCTTTCCCATCACGGCGGACAAATCTCTCCACAGCCTGCTTGGGTTTCCTGCACTCTCCGCAATCGTATTTTGCCAGTACGCATCCTGTGCTCTCCTATAAAAATCCTGGCAAAAACGTAACTGCGCAACCCATTTATCACGGTCAGAAATCAGCACAAAAATTGATTTCCAATAGTATAAATTTTATATTCTTTTGATTTGATAGGCAGAGTGTTTTTTCGTTTTTTCTTTTGTTAGTGTGCTAATTCTTTGACAATTTCGGTTCTTTCTGTTTGTTTACTTTTCTCGTTTTACTTTTGACCCTGAGGATGGCTGACATAGCTGAAACGGTCCGTCGGTCTGACAATAAAAGTTTAATGGAAAAGTTTTTGGCTAATTGTAGTCTCGAACATAGAGTTTTGTGCCGAAAGGTCGAGAATTTGGCTCGAAAAGTTGTTTCTGCCAAATGGCGAGTTGTGTTTCTTGGAGCGTGTCTCAAATATATATATATATATATATATATATATATATATATATATATATTCTAATTCTTGGTTTTAGATTTGATTAATTAAAATTACTATTAGAAAATATATTATATACAAAGTTCCTCTTTTGTGTTCAAATATCGCAAGTTAGCATCTGCGTCCCGTAATCGCTATCTCGATATCAATCGGGATTTTGAAACAATACGGCAGATCCCATATCGTTATTAAAACGACGCAGCCTGCGAGGAAGTCTCGTAATGAAATAAAATAGCGAGACTTAAATTTTGTTCTCATATAAAAGTCTTGAAAGAAATTCCGAGATTTAAAAAACATATTTTTCAATAAATAACGAAAGTCATCATCATCATCATCATCATCATTTATTTTTAAAGCGTCCCTATTCCACGCTATGCTAGGGTTGGACGTTTTTCCATATCAGGCCCCTCCACAAGTCACGATCCAGGGCAGACTGCCGCTTCAGGCCGAGCTCATCCATGTCTTTCTTCACACATTCCCACCAAGTTTTCCTACTTCTACCTTTACTTTTCACTCCTACAACATCCACATCTCTAATTGCCGAAACCCAATCATCTGCACTTTTACGCTCCAAATGTCCAAACCACCTTAGTCTTCCACGTCTCACCACATCAGTCGTTTTGAAATCCCGATTGATATCAGGATAACGATTACGGGATGCAGATGTTTGCTATTTAAATTGGGTGGTCCTATTGCCCTGGCGGTCCGCCGTGGCAACAAGCAGTAAAATTGCTATTGCCCGGTCTTTTTTTTTTTATAAAAATAGTTTTTCAATAATATTGTCCAGAACCATCTAAATCAGAGAATAGAATAACTTAGGAAAAAGCTAGAGATATTGGAGTATGCAGAAAATAATAAAGGGGGACTAACTACGCTACTGGCTGGAAGCAGAATAGATGATCACATGGAATGAGAGAAATAGAAGCTTGTGTGGTCGCTCTACCACACAGTAGTATAAGTTTTATTGATAGCATTTTATGCTCACCTGTGTCCCAGAGTTATGGAGCATAAAGAATGACCTCACTGACTATATATGTGCTTCACTTAGCTTCCGATCTTCCTGTTATCCTTCCACGGCCTAGATTCATCAAAACTTTCCTATGTTCGTGTGTGTTGTTTTGCGTTTTGGTGTCACAGCATAGGCTGCACTTTCATATGTGTGCGTGTGCGCTTTTGTCCTCTGCCAGGCAATACCATCTAAATCAGAGACTAGAATAACTTAGGAAAAAGCTAGAGATATTGGGGTATGCAGAAAATAATAAAGGGGGACTAACTACGCCACTGGCTGGAAGCAGAATAGATGATCACATGGAATGAGAGAAATAGAAGCTTGTGTGGTCGCTCTACCACACAGTAGTATAAGTTTTATTGATAGCATTTTATGCTCACCTGTGTCCCAGAGTTATGGAGCATAAAGAATGACCTCACTGACTATATATGTGCTTCACTTAACTTCCGATCTTCCTGTTATCCTTCCACAGCCTAGATTCATCAGAACTTTCCTATGTTCGTGTGTGTTGTTTTGCGTTTTGGTGTCACAGCATAGGCCGCACTTTCATATGTGTGCGTGTGCGCTTTCGTCCTCCGCCAGGCAATAGCAATTTTACCGCTTATTGCACCGGCTAATATTCGCCGGGGCAATATATTTTTGTTACACTGCAGTTGTGAGTGGTAAAGTACACTGAGGTTAAAAATAATCTCCTAGTTTAGCAGCCTGGGCTAATTTCGATTTAAGTCCCAGTTTCAAAAATGTTTTAATAAAACAAGTGCAGAACATAAAAGAATACATTAGAGAAATTATTTGGACAAAAACTCATTAAAATGCAACTTTAAGCAGAAATACCCAAAAGCAGCGTCGATAAGCGGAATAATACAATTTTAAGCCATAATAAAATATTAAAAACTTTTTTAAAATACCACGTTTTTGTGAACTGAAAAGAAGAAAATAATTTTTCTCTGGGCTGTGTATATATATATATATATATATATATATATATATATATATATATATATATATATATATATATATATATATATATATATATATATATATATATATATATATATATATATATATATATATAAAGTGATTTTTGAAGCACTTCCTATCGTGGCTTGCTCGGTGTTTTTAGATGTTTTTCTAATGCTTGTCTCTCTCGTTTCCTTCCCCGCTTGCTCTCCCGGTTGCTTTCCGTTCCTGCTTGCTCTCCGGTTCGCTTTATCGCTCCCGGTCGCTTTCCCGATCCCGGTTGCTTTCCAAATCCCGGTCGCTTTCCCGATCCTGGTTTATTTTAAATAAAATATATTATATATATTTATTTTTATCCGGTTGCCATGATTCCGTTCGAATGCACCGGATAAAGGGTGGTGGGGAGATTTCTCAGGTGGATGACGGGTTTTCGGGAGTGTCAGTTGATGGTGCAAGTGTTTCAGGGGAGATATCTGGTCATTTGAGCTTTGCTCACTTAACTGATAACATTAATATTACAATTAGACGGAGGAGATGACATTGATTTCTGGACCTCTACTTACCAGCCTGGTTAAGTTTTGATGGCGTGTGTGTCTTGTGATGGTGTGTGTGATCTTGAGGGAAAATAATTTGATATGATAAAAAGCTTCTTTGTCTGTTTCACATTTCATGAAACTCTTAACGAATTTTATGAATTTAAATTATTATCTCTCGATTTAAATTAATATATTTCTCTAAGTATTTTTATTTTGCTTTTATTATTTTTTACTTATGTTCTGCTTATTTTAACGTACATCATCCTGATTTTAATTATTATTATTTACTTTATGTATTAACTTTTAATTACATTGAGATAATCAAAACACCCTGATGATGGCCGCAATGGATGAAACTTACAAGTTGGTTGCTAATAAAACGTTTGATTTTAGATTTAGTAAAAGTGTTTTCTCTCACTTAAAATATTTTAAGCGTTTAATATACAAAACCATCTCTTCTAAATGGCGTGTATAGTTCAACAGAGCATGTTTGAATAAACATTTAGTGCCGAAATATTGTAAATATATATATATATATATATATATATATTGTTTACATAGCGAGGTATTAGATTTTCGTTAAGACACGCGCTGTTAAAAACTATACGCCATTTAAGGTTTATTACTTTTTTGCACAGATTTTCAATACGTCGCTTTTTTATATTAAACAAACTAGAACTATTGTTTAAAGACATAATTTATTTAATCTATTGCCTACTGGCCAGTTTCGACGAAATTGTCATCTTCAGGGCAAATAAACATCGAACGTAAACATAGACAAGATACGAGAATAATAGAGTCTAAATACAGGGTTTAAATTAAATATATAACTCAGGAATTTATAAAAAAAAAAAGGAGAAATGGAGCTATTATAGAAATTTGAACATATTAAAATCAATAGAATATATAAATAAAAAGAGACCTAATATGTAATGTTAAAATCCAGTAAATTTAAGAATGAAAATCACGGAAGAGATAATAAGAATTATATTGTTAGTAAAAACAAAAATATTATTCGAACGGTAGAAAGGGCTCAATAGGGGTTAAGACGGGATAACTTGTTAAGTTAAAGAACGAGATAATAAAATAAATAAATAAAATAAATTAAATAAAATAAATAAAATAAAAATAAAATAAAAATTAAATAAAAATTAAATTAAATTAAAACCAAAGATGCAAAGAAAATTGTAAATGATATTATCTACGTCTTATAGTTACATTCAAGGCAAGGTGCTTGAATGTCTCCATATCAACTGGTATGTAGTTATCTGGAGAGAACACCGGCGAATCGCCCAGTCGAGCCGACGAGCACCCAGCGTTACCCACATTCAGAGGTTGAGGAGAAGAGTGAAGCTCAGTGGGCGACACAGACTTGGCAACGGACATGTCGTCAGGACTTTTTGGGAGTTTTGTAAATGGAAGTGGGTGTAGAGCAGTCACTAGGAACGCGCGACTGACTGTCCGCAAGACATGTAGACAATTCATCATGCACCGCAACTACACTTGGGTCCAACGGTTGAATTATCGGCTGATCTATGAACGCGTCGAGAGGTAAACCGGCTTGTAGACTTTCCAGTTTTTGACTGACGGGTTGACAAACGTATAATGGCTGGACGGTTGGCTCTTCAATTCTATAGCCAGATAGATTTAGAAGTCCACCATTAATCGTCTGTGTTTCCGTATTTTTCTCAAGAAGAGCACAAGTGTTATCGATATCCAACCGTATAGCATTATCGACATCGAGTTATATATATATATATCCACTCGTCAACAACGTTAATATAACAATACGACGCGGTAGACGTACCTAGCCTGATTGCGCGCACCTGACAACAATTACCTAGCGCATAGTTGCGTAAATACCTGCGCTGCGGCCACTATCGCCATGTTTTCGTTTTGTTTACAATTATTTTCCGCTTCGGTTTTTACTAATCTTGTACGTTAGTTACCTACCTTTTATATCTTGCTTTCCACTTTCCATACGTTGTTTTTCTATTTCAGTTTTCATTAATGTTTATTCTCGTCGTTTTATAGTTTCATTCTATTTTCGCATTATAGTTAATACATTTTAACTTCGTAATTTAAAGGGCTCCGAAGATGCTTTTCTGCGAAACCGATCGGTCAGCCCTCGTTTTTAATAAATCTATTTAAAAAGCGGAGTTATCATGAATTCAAGAGATTTTGAAAGCTTGGCGAAAAAACGTATCAACGCAAAGTGGTCTATCATTTTTAACATACCTAAAAGAAAACATTATGCCGAAATACGTTCAAAATATATATATATATATATATATATATATATATATATATATATATATATATATATATATATATATATATATATATATATATATATATATATATATATATATATATATATATATATACCCATGGACAAACAGAAATGAAGACAGAAAGACAGACAAGAATGCAAGTTAAGAATATATATATATATATATATATATATATATATATATATATATTAGGGCTGCAAAATTTAACGATTAAATTTTTTTTTAATAATCGAAAATGATAACTTTTCTGACGAATTACTGCTTTATAAAATGGAGATGAAAGTTCCTGAATCCATTAACCCTCTGCAATGGTGGAAACTTAATGTACACCGGTATCCGAAATAGTCATTCCTTGCCAAGACCATTTTGTGCATACCAGCTACCTCAGTTCCATATGAACGATTGTTCAGCTCGGCTGGTTATATTGTCAATAAGACCACTTGAACTAAATAGTGTCAATAGACATGTATGTGTGCGTAGTTGGTTAAAAGATGACATAATTGGAGACATTCCAGTGTTATTTTGATTTTTGACAAGTATGTTTAATAAATGTTACTTATGACACTATCAATTTTAATTTTTGGATTTAATCGAAATTAAATATTAATTAATCGTTAATTTTTGAAAAGTTAACTATTAAATTATTATTATTATTATTATTATTATTATTATTATTTATTTATTTATTTAACGTGCTCTCTAAAAAGAAAAATTTCTCAGAGCACGAGGCGGCAGTGCCAAAATAAACGAACGAACAGAATCACACATCAGAAACAAAAAGGGGTCAATATCCGTTCGTCATACGAAGAAAAAAATGAGTTTTAAGTTGTTTCCTAAAAACATAAACGCTATCGACACACGCCGGATCGGTAAGTTCAATCGGTAGATTGTTCCAGGTAGTTGGACAAGAAACTGCAAAAGCCCTCGGTCCAAACGTCCTGGTTCCGCAGGAAGGAACAAGAAGCTGACCGGAAGAAGCCGAGCGAAGGTGAGATCGGCCAGGAAACTGAGTCACCGGAATGCACAGACCGGAGAGGTATGACGGCGCAGAACCATGGAGGCATCGGTACGCAGTGAGAGATAGCTTGAAGTCGATACGCGCCTGCATGTTCAGCCAGTGTAGTCGGTCGTGAATCGCTTTAGTGACATGACCGTGTCGAGGCAATCGGAGAATCAGCCTAGCCGTGGCACGCATGACACCATCAAGCCGCCTCATTAACAGATCCGGTATTCCACTGAGTAGACAATTACAATAATCAAGTCTAGACAAGATCAAAGCGCGGGCAAGTGCATGCGAAGAATCGACCGTGAGGGATTTGCGAACTGACCTCATCTGTCGTAGATGGTAGTAACTGGTGTTGACCATTTTTGCAACGTGTTCGCTGAAAGTCAGTTGAGAATCTATGATGACCCCAAGATTGCGAACCCTATCGACGAGACGAATGATGTTTCCAGCTATATTGATCTCGTCAAAGGTGCAGTGCAACCGACGTCTAGAGGATCCCAGTAGAATGACCTCTGTCTTGGAGGCATTTAACTTTAGTCGATTGCATTTCATCCATTCCATTATCTCCGAAACGCAGCCGTCCAATCTGTCCGCGACCACACCGATACTCTCAGTGCCGCAATGATCGTAGATTTGTAGATCATCAGCATAACCATGAATATTGAAACCACGTTGAGCAACCAGGGCAAAAACATCTGAAGTGTATGCAATGAAGAATAGCGGTCCTAGAATTGAACCTTGTGGAACACCACACATAATCGAGGACCAACCAGAAAGGATACCTCCATACCGAACACACTGCCTCCGATCGCAAAGATACGAACCGATCCACCGAAGAGCAACAGAATCGATGCCAAATGTACGCTCCAATCTGGTCACGAGGATTCCATGATCAACGCAATCGAATGCAGCGCTGAGATCGAGCATAGCGAGCAGTGTTACCATCCCTCGATCGGTTGCCAAGAGAACATCCGAAGTAACCTTGAGCAATGCAGTTTCCGTCGAACGGCACCTCCGATAGGCAGACTGATGCTCCGGCAGAAGGTTGTGTCCATCCAGGTGATGTTGAATTTGTAGTTTAACCGCCCGTTCCAAAACCTTAGAGATGAACTGAAGATTCGAAACTGGGCGATAACTGGCAGGCAGAGAAACATCCAGCGTAGATTTTTTCAAGATTGGCGTGACCTCGGCCACTCTGAATGGGACCGGAAAGTGACCAGTGTCCAACGATTTATTAAACAGATCTGTAACAAATGGGGACAAGGTTTCTGAAAATTCTTTGATGAGCCATGTTGGCGCCGCGTCTAGACCACATGACTTGTTTGGAGAGTTCTTAATTAGGTCCTTGACGTCATCCTTAGTAAGAATCGGAAAGTTGCTGAAACGTTCTCCAGAGAAGGTGTTGAACTCAGGCGTATCCGAATCAAGGGTAGACGCTCGGACGTCCGTGACCTTCTTCTCAAAAGAACTCATGAATTGCTCTGCAGTCAGACCATCCTGAAGAATGAAAGATCGTTTCTTTCCCATCACGGCGGACAAATCTCTCCACAGCCTGCTTGGGTTTCCTGCACTCTCCGCAATCGTATTTTGCCAGTACGCATCCTGTGCTCTCCTATAAAAATCCTGGCAAAAACGTAACTGCGCAACCCATTTATCACGGTCAGAAATCAGCACAAAAATTGATTTCCAATAGTATAAATTTTATATTCTTTTGATTTGATAGGCAGAGTGTTTTTTCGTTTTTTCTTTTGTTAGTGTGCTAATTCTTTGACAATTTCGGTTCTTTCTGTTTGTTTACTTTTCTCGTTTTACTTTTGACCCTGAGGATGGCTGACATAGCTGAAACGGTCCGTCGGTCTGACAATAAAAGTTTAATGGAAAAGTTTTTGGCTAATTGTAGTCTCGAACATAGAGTTTTGTGCCGAAAGGTCGAGAATTTGGCTCGAAAAGTTGTTTCTGCCAAATGGCGAGTTGTGTTTCTTGGAGCGTGTCTCAAATATATATATATATATATATATATATATATATATATATATATATATATATATATATATATATATTCTAATTCTTGGTTTTAGATTTGATTAATTAAAATTACTATTAGAAAATATATTATATACAAAGTTCCTCTTTTGTGTTCAAATATCGCAAGTTAGCATCTGCGTCCCGTAATCGCTATCTCGATATCAATCGGGATTTTGAAACAATACGGCAGATCCCATATCGTTATTAAAACGACGCAGCCTGCGAGGAAGTCTCGTAATGAAATAAAATAGCGAGACTTAAATTTTGTTCTCATATAAAAGTCTTGAAAGAAATTCCGAGATTTAAAAAACATATTTTTCAATAAATAACGAAAGTCATCATCATCATCATCATCATCATTTATTTTTAAAGCGTCCCTATTCCACGCTATGCTAGGGTTGGACGTTTTTCCATATCAGGCCCCTCCACAAGTCACGATCCAGGGCAGACTGCCGCTTCAGGCCGAGCTCATCCATGTCTTTCTTCACACATTCCCACCAAGTTTTCCTACTTCTACCTTTACTTTTCACTCCTACAACATCCACATCTCTAATTGCCGAAACCCAATCATCTGCACTTTTACGCTCCAAATGTCCAAACCACCTTAGTCTTCCACGTCTCACCACATCAGCCGCACAAGGAACATTCAGAAGGCTATACAAATCCACACTACGTGCACGATCATTCAACGAAACACCACACATCCATCTAACCATCATACGCTCTGCCCTTTCTAAACTTCTTAGATTCTCCACCTTCATAGACCATGTTTCAGTGCCATAAACAAGGACACTTTGAACACATGCCCTATACACCTTTCCTTTCACATGAAAGGATGCACCACGGGTGGTCAAGATAGGAGATAACTCCTTGAATTTAGCCCAGGCAGAACGCACTCTAGCTCTCACCGCCTCTTCTACACCTCCTCCTGCACCTAATGTGTCACCTAGGTAACAGAACTTGGTCACACACTCCACCTTTACGCCTGGCTCAACCTCAACCTCACCCAACAACTCTTCCTGAACAGAACCACCAGCCACACAACTCTTACAACGGAAGCCAACAAGATCTTTCAAACTACCCAAAATGCCACTGCACCTTTTATGGACCCAACTCTTACAATCCACACAACAAATAGAATTGGAGCCAACACCTTTTCTGCATACACTGCATGGCCATTTACCCGACTTCTCCACCTGTCCCATTCCGGCCCGACACTTCATGATTTTTGTCTTACTCGGATTCACTCTAAGGCCTTTCGCTTCCATGCCAGTTTTCCAGATCCTTAACTTTTCCAGGAGAGAATCTTCTGTCTCAGCTAATAAAACAAGATCATCAGCATAGAGCAGTTCCATTGGCAAGCCTACCCTGAGCTCCCGTGATAAGGCCTCTAAAACAATGATAAACAACAATGGGCTGAGAACTGAACCCTGATGCACTCCAACCTTAACGCTGAAAGCATCACTCTCCTTCCCATTCACTCTCACCACTGGAGTTCACTTGGGATGCAAATGGTCTAACTCATGTAAGTCCTGTTGTGGACCTAGTGAAAAGTTAACTACTCTGGAAGTTAGTAATGCAATCCATAAGATGAAACGTAACAAGGCAGCAGGACCTTCAGGAGTGGTGGCAGACATGTTGAAAGCTGCTGGAGCTGTTGGTATAGTGTGGATGACTGAAGTGTGTAATGCAGTAGTGAAGGATGGTAAAACCCCTGTAGACTGGAATAAGAGCTGGATGGTGAATGTCTACAAGGGAAAAGGCGATGCATTAGCATGTGGCTCATACAGGGGCATTAAACTATTAGAACATGCAATGAAAGTTTTAGAGAGGGTGATTGAAAAAAGAGTAAGGAAGATTGTGAAAATTGATGGTATGCAGTTTGGTTTCATGATGGGGAAAGGTACTACCGATGCTATTTTCATAGATCGTCAGCTGCAGGAAAAGTATCTTGCCAAGAACAAAGATCTGTGGATGGCCTTTGTTGATCTTGAAAAGGCATTTGATAGAGTACTTCGTGAGATAGTGTGGTGGGCTCTGAGATGTCTAGGTGTGGATGAATGGTTAGTTTCCGTGATAAGAACTATGTATGATGATGCAGCGACATATTTAATTAAAGATTGTCACAACTGTGAATATTTGCAATTGATTCATCAACATTGATTAATTAATCAACCTATTGACAGAAGTTTATAACTATTTAACTATTATTATCCCCACTTTAAATTCGATTTTCCTAACAGCCTTTAGCCCCTGGATATTTACTATTTCTGGGAACCGGCAGCATCTTTCTAAATGGTAGTAGTATGCGGTAATTCAGAGGTCGACTAGCAGCCTAGAGGGGCGTGGCTTAAGGCTAGAGTAGGCAGTCGCACAAAAAAAAAAAAAAAATATATATATATATATATATTTTCAAAAGACTATAACAACTAAAAACTAATCCTCAAAAATTTTTGATCCAAGTGTTATACTAATGAAGATATATCAAATTGAAGTTTACACATCGAGACCGTAGATGTAAGCCTGAGCGAGCTTTCAAAAGTGTGACCCATGCATATCGCTTCACATGCGCGGTAGCCCATTTTAGATGCTAGAGCATGAGCTCGCGTATATCTAATATTAATGTTGTATTACTTGTTTTACATTTGTATTTATAAAATAGCAATAACAGTAATAGAATGAAAACATATAAAAAATTTATTTAAATCTCAAAGGTTAGATCGCTGCTGATAACATCTGCTATCAAACTCTCAGTTGGTAAATCGAAATCCTCTGCGTCATCCTCTGTAGTACTCCAATAGCTAATAGTGAAGACATCTTTTTTTTACATTTTTATTGCTTGAATTCTTCCAAAGTACATTTTAACATCTGTCTTTTCTTCTTCCTCTGTCCAATTATGGGAAATGAGGATTCCCTCCAGATATATATAACTTTATATATGTGTGTGTGAGTTGGAGACGACAATATCTCCCCGAAAATGAGCCAACTCAGAGAACACACACCTGAGTTTAAATTAAAATTTTTCATTTTTTGGGAAATGGTATAACTGGTAAATGGTATATAATGAAAACATATAAAAAATTTATTTAAATCTCAAAGGTTAGATCGCTGCTGATAACATCTGCTATCAAACTCTCAGTTGGTAAATCGAAATCCTCTGCGTCATCCTCTGTAGTACTCCAATAGCTAATAGTGAAGACATCTTTTTTTTACATTTTTATTGCTTGAATTCTTCCAAAGTACATTTTAACATCTGTCTTTTCTTCTTCCTCTGTCCAATTATGGGAAATGAGGATTCCCTCCAGATATATATAACTTTATATATGTGTGTGTGAGTTGGAGACGACAATATCTCCCCGAAAATGAGCCAACTCAGAGAACACACACCTGAGTTTAAATTAAAATTTTTCATTTTTTGGGAAATGGTATAACTATGAAACTTTATAACATATCTAAAATTTTAATTAGAAAAAGAATGGTGTGAAACTGTTTATAAATAACAAAGGTATAAAGCTTCAAAGCAGATAGTTTAAATTATATTAGGTCTTAGCCCAAGGCGCATTGAGAACAACTCAAAGAACACACGCATGAGTTTAAATTACAATTTTTCATTTTTCGGGAAAATTTGATATGTTATAGTCATAGTAACATATCTAAAATTATAATTAGAAAAAGAATGGTGTGAAACTGTTTATAAATAACAAAGGTATAAAGCAGGGGTTCCCAACCAGGGGGTGCGAAACTTAACCAGCTGGGAAAAAAGACTCTTTCTTAAGTTACCCAACTTAACAATACTGAAATATAGAAAACGGGGTGGAAGTAAAATGTTACATGCAATTATCAATTTAATAAAACTATGATTTTAAACCAAGGTGCTTTGAAAATCATTTACAAATCTGTTTGAATTTAGCTTTAATATTTAGTAGATTAATTACAAATACAAATAATTTACATATGCGAGACTTTCATATATGTAGAACTAAAACTGCACTTTTATACACTTGTTTAATCATTTTGGTTGCTATTGAAAACAGAAAGACACGAACGTTGAATTCGAACGTGGTTATTTTTTGCCAACAACACATGTTAAAATCGAGCCCAATCTGCTTTTTCTTGTTTTGTTACATGAATCAACCGCAGAACGTATTAAGCTTAATATATACCATATTGTTTTAATAAAATATTTTATTTGTTACAAAATATCGATAAAAATAGAAGCGGAATCCTTTTTAATGAATTTAAGATCGTGGAATGTGGGCTTTTCATAATGGTTTGAAAAAACTCGCAATGTTTAATTTTTTGCGCTATTAGGATTGAAACAATTAGCGATTTTCAAAATTCGATTTGTTGGAGTTAATAATCAATTTAAGTCAACTAATCGACAATATATCTACCTAAAGTACAAGATATTTGCATGGCTTATTTTTTTATCAAAATAAAAGGATTTTAGTGTGTTTTGTCAATTAAATTTTTTTTTCTAAATTAAGCTCGAATAAATATTTTGCTCAAATCTAGTATAAATTGTTTCTTTCTTCTTATGAGATATTACTTATATTACTTTTGTAGGGGGTGGGAGAACATACTAAAAGTTTTCTAGGGGTGCGGACAGAAAAGGTTGGGACCCCTGGTATAAAGCTTCAAAGCAGATAGTTTAAATTATATTCGGTCTTAGCCTAAGGCGCATTGATCGGTTACAGATAATACCCACATCAGTTCCAACTGAAATTTTTCATATTGTGGGTAGTGATAAAACTCTGAAATTTTGGTATATTATAGTTACGTAGCCATAGCTTTACGTGAAAAAACAATTATGTCGAACCTTTTATAAATAACTGAGTTATACAGAATCAAAATCTTGTAGTTTAAATTACAACAAGAAGTTGCGCAATGAAATACCATGTCAAGTGCAATGTTAAATTGTATTACTCAATATGATCATATATGAAAGATATTAAGAACCTTTATTGCCAAATATCTATATTTTAAAATAAAAAAATAACTAAGTGAAAAGACCTTTTTAAAAAAAGTCATACGGTTTATATTGAAAGCCTTTTTTGCACTGTAAATACCGCTGCCAATAGTGTTGAGAAACCATTGCGTCTAAATCTAAACATGCGCGTTTTTTCAAATACGTTTTTTTTATATTGTGGGGCATGCTAGAGAAATGAAATTTTAGAATCTTGTAAATGAATAGTTCCTAAGGCACCGTAGCACAGTGGTGAAAGCAGTTATGCTATCATCCTGCCATCGTGGGTTCAAATCTCAGTCATGGCGAGGCGTAATTCTGTTGAGCAAGGCATTCACTCACACTGCTCAGGCCAACTCAGCCTTTCATCCTTCACTGGTCGATGAATGAGTACCAGTTTCACGACTGGGATGTAATAGGGTTCAGCACATTCCGATTTCGGAGACACGTGCGGGTGGAAGGTAACACTGTGTGATCCCATATGCACTAGCAGTTCTGGTGCTGCTGGCGTATTAATTGATATACGAAGTAGCGCCCTAATGTTATACATTTACATTTACATTCAAGTATAATAACCGTGACATAATATTAAACTTGTCCCTCGCTTCTAAGCTATATGATCTCAAAGAACCACTAACTTTGAACAAATGTTCAAAGAATATGATTTGAAATTAAGGCCTTTTCAAGAGCCCATCACAAACTGGGGGTTTTTACAATTTCAATGATGCAAAAATTTTTTAAATTGACCCATTAAAACCGGAGATATCCAATTTCTTGTATACCCACTTGTAATGGGAACAGTTTATTAGCTTGATCCTGTTCAGCGTAATTCGCCTGGGCGTTTAAGTTATGCAACTGCCTAGGCTAGAGGTAAAGCACACTCTAATTTCACATTTTCAATGTTATGTTGTTGATGGGATCATTGCAACTGATCCCAGGATAGCTGATCCCAGGACAACCGATCCTGGGACAACCGATCCCACGGACAACTGATCCCACGGACAACTGGTCATATGGACAGCTGATCTCATATCTGCATCATTTTATATTTCACTGTTTCTGCAATCAATAAATTGATATTAACATACATAATTTCCGATTTCTGTTTGTGTGTACTGACTCCTGAAGAGCTTTTCTGCGGAGGTCATCAGAAGAAAACCCCCTTCAAGCAAACGTTTCGGCTCTTTAATTTCTTGACGTTTTAGGGGGGTGAGCCACGTTCGACAGACGAACGTCTTCCGGTAGAAAATGTCATTCTTTAACAACAACGAATTTCTCTCTTTCCTTGCAACATGGCAGATATTCAACATACATGTTCAATCGAAATGAACTCACAACATTGTAGAAATTTAGACTATTCGAATGATAAAATTTTGACGACAGAACGGCTTCGCTCTCGTAGCGGAACTTAATATCGCCACGTAAACAAAGACGAAGCAATTTTATTCGTTCAGAGCGGTGAGAGTGGCATCTAAATTTGAAAATTCTCTTTTCTCCCTTTAGACCAAATCCAGAATGAAGCCAATTTCGCTGCCTCAGAAATTTGTTTGATTGCATGAGTTCGCTCTCTGTTAGACATTCCTAGGGCCTGCAGCAACTTCATCAAAGATTTGCCAATCAAACCGAGTGCTCCGACTTCAACAGCTAAAAGCTCCACTCTTGAGCCATTTGCTTCCAAATCTAACACCAATTCTCTGTATTTTTCTAACTTCATGATGTTACTGGCCTCCATGTTGCTTTCCCAACTCGATGAGAAGAAATGACTTGCCCAGACTTGAAAAAACAACTATATCTGGTTTTTTCCACTTTCTTTTATTGAAACTGGAAAGCACTTTTCCGTTTTCAGATCGGCAGAGACCCTCCAGTCGTCAGCTGCATGGAAAATGTTCTCTCCTTCGGTGATGATTCTTCTTGGGCGATTTAGCTGCGGCAGTCCTTCTCTCAAAAAGTTAATCCTCCTCCTAGGTTTCACCTCCATTGAGTTGGTTTTTCAGCAGGCCTCTTTCACGAAAACCAGCAGCTTTTGGAGTACGAGGTTGTGGCGCCACGTGTATCTACCATGAGAAAGGGAATAGGAACAGGAGGAAAGAATTTAGATTAATGACTGTGACTGATCGCAGAGCTGACACTCGTCGTTCTCAGTTAACTTCCATTTCTTTAAATTGCTGGCTGTTGGCAGTTGATCATACATCGATCTAATGAGGAACGATAGCCGCACATGAAAGAGACCGCTGAACTGTCTCCGCCCACCTGGTCCCGTCGCCTTGCTGTGACAATTGTGCGCTTTTCACAACTCTTTTGTTTTCTATTGCTTGCTGTCTGTCCTGAACAATCAAGTTTGCTCTCTCTTCTCTTGAACGTTTGCCTTGGACCACCAGACATGGTGATTCCATCCAACACCATGCCGCCCCAACTGAACTGCTCCAGTTCTTTCAGTCCACTAAAGAGAAACTGCGGCATTCTCTATTTCAACTCTAGCATTCCATTTGGTTCCTGAGACTAGAGTACATTTTACCTCAGCGACTCTCTGATCCGTTTGAATTATCAAGCATCATCTGAATTCTCAGTTTGCTGATCTTGAAATCCTCAATAAGAGACCGCAGCGGAAGTCTCAGCTTGGTGGTTCTTCTGTAGAGAGCCACAGACGTCAATCCCGGAGGCAGACCCAACCATTGGCGTGTAAAACAAGCTATCTTTCTCTCTAGTTTTTCCACAACTTGTACACCAATTTCATAGACAGTCAATGGCCAAAGCAGTCTTGGCACTAAAACAAATTGCAAAATCCACACTTTGAACCTGCTCTGAAGCGGAGCAGCATTAATACTTTCCATGGAGACAGTTGCCATCTGGAGAATAGAAACACCCTGATCAACGTCATTCAGGGATTTACAGTACCATCTCCCGAGACTTTTCACTGGTTCATCGCTCACTGTTGGAATCTTGTTACCATCAACAGAGAAAACAGTGTATTCGTCAATTTTACCGTGACGCAGGGAGAGACTTCTCGATTTAGATGCTTTAAAACTCATTTCGCACTATTTGAGTAGATCGCTGAAGACATCGATAGTTTGTCTCATTGAAATACACTTATTCAAAATAATTGTTGTGTCGTCCATGAAAGCTCTCAGAGGTATCATGAAAATACCTTGGCCAATATAAACATCTTCTACCCTTACCCTTGCACCAACTGAATTCAGAAGTAGCTGCATTGCTAGCACGAACAATATGGGAGAAATAGAGCACCCCATGGCGATACCGACCTGAAGACGAAACCATTCGGTTGAACATGTCTTTGTCGATAATCTCAGTTAAAATCTAAAAATACTGTCGCAAATTATATCGATACGAGACTTCTTCGATATCGGGACGCAGATGCTTAGTCAATAGACCCGGACGTCCAAGCAGACTTGAGCACTGAGTGTACAACTTTCAACACACCTGGACATTTCTTATACACCAGGTATGGTACACCATTTGGTCCTGGAGCAGATCTATTTCTTGTTTTTCGGAGGAATTGGGAAATGTCAAAAATTGAAATCATTCCCTCGTTGAATACAACTTTTGGAATAGGAATCTCGGGAAGATCTGATCTTTCAGCTAGTTCTTTGTCACCCAAGGGATCAATGAAAGCAGCTCGAAAGTGATGATCAAGCTGCTCTTTACTTACTTGCAGAGTACCTGACTTTGGAGGATCGAGCAAGCTTTTACCATAACGGAATGGATCTCTGAAAAGCTTGGAAAGTATCTCGTCGAGCTTCAACCAATCCGCTTTGTTAGCAGCAGCGGGGAAATTGATTCTAGACCGAGGTTGCTTGTTCTCATCACCAGCAGGATCATGGAACCTGTCGGGGCTGTGGTTGGCTTCCGGCCCGACTTGGCCCGGCGTTTTACCTGCAGCAAAGCTTGCTACAGTACGATGATCCTGTATAGTTTTTAGCAGGCAACCCATCTTTGTACAGTGAACCTTCATACCTCAGCTTGTTGTGAAACTTCTACCGCACACACACTTGTGAAGTGTTACCCATTAGGGTCCGTTGGAAGTGTACCTTGTATGTATGTATGTATGTATGTATGTATGTATGTATGTATGTATGTATGAGTATGTTTGAACGCTGTAGTGATGGTCTTAGTCATGGACTCCTAAATGAGCCGATAAGAATTATTTTGTATATTCTTCGTAGTGTAACCTCTTGCAACGATAACCAGATACTGGTTATCGTCTTTTCGGGTGGGAGGTGCTGGACCCCCCTTTTTTTGTGCTGAATATTAATTATATCTATTTTATTTATATTATAGTAGATAATATTGGTTTGCATCTTTAGTGATACTGTTAAAGTACCCGATTTAGTATCTTTTGTTTATCAGTGGTGTGTTTTGTCGTAGCCAATCAGGGCGCACGTAATCCCGCATTTATTATTTGCCGCACGTTTCTTATTGTAGCGACATTTTTACTGAATATTTCTGTAAAATACATTAGGATTAGCTTAAAATTTCCTGCATGTATTCCCCATCTAATAATTTTGATTGATTCAACTTTATTAGAAAAAGGCATTGTCCATTATAGTGTGACCCACAGAAAAAAAGTCAGACTCAGACTGAGCTGAATTTGTTGAGATACAGTATACACGGGTTTTAATCCCCGGAACCAGTCGTTAAGGCTTTAACGACTGGTTTGAAGCCTTAACGACTGACTTAGCGGTTTAAACTCTTACAACCTCTATTACTGTTAGTACTTTTTGTATTCCAAACGGTACCAGTAACAGACATACTTTACTGCATTCGGTACAAAATACAGAAAGCTACCATTTGCAGTCGTTCGTACGTTTACTTCTTCACTAGTTATCACGTCAATGGCTCACTATAGTATATTCATCAAGGTCATTACAGACGGGGAAACGTAGTCCGCTCTTCGCTACCGCTGCCAGCTGTATTAGTAGCAGCGCTACCGCTACTGAAATTTATAAGTAGCATCACTACCGCTACTCTGCTGATTAGTAAGAAGTTACAAAGTAGGATTCACAACCCTGATATGATTTTTATATGACATCATGACATAAACAGTATATACTCATATAGGTGCATTCAATAATAACACAAATTTTTATTCACTTTAACGTTAATAAACTGACTTATTTTATGTATATCAGTTTCAATATCATCGGCATTATCCTTCCTTAGTTGTTCTATTTCTTAAATTTAAATTTCTTGAAATAACAATTAGAAAAGTCACTGAAGAATTAAACCAATTTAAAAGTCTTCACTATCATCTTCCATCTTACTTAATGGTATTTTCATTCTCGATTTCAACATTTATTGAATAATGTCGGAAAGCTTTCATTAAGTTTGAGCCACTGTTGGTTACAGTGAAACAAATTTGTGATACCAAACTCTTCATTTATTCAGCTGATATTTCTATCGTTTGCTTTTCGATCCAGTGCATTGTCATTCTAATGAAACCTCTATGCCGGCTAGTCCAGCAGTCCACAGTGGTGCAAACAGTTGTCAGTGTCGCTAGATCATTTTAAAATCCGAAACCTTGTTTTTTAATTCTTGTTCGATCTGTTTAGTAACCTTTGTCTGCATCTACTTTGACAGCACCTAGAAGTTAGTCCAATGATTAGGTGCTTGAATGAGAGATGCAAACGCTTGCTTTAGCAAGGTCAGGCAAGGTGCCACACTTCAAAGAGACGCAAACGCCCGTCGATCAATCAACCAAATTTAAATTTCATATAAATTTAGATTTCAAATAAAAACTAAATACATACATTGGAAATCACTTGATTGATACAATATGCTTATTTTGTCTTTGAATAAAAGTAGTGGTAGCATATAGCGCTAAAGCAGCTAAAAAAAGGTGCTGCACTACCATCAACGATCCTGTCAGCCAATAGCAGCGCCGCTACCGCTACTGTAAAAATAGCGCCGCTACCACTACTGTAAAAATAGCGCCGCTACAGTAGCCAGACTATATGCTTTTTTGGAAACACATACATGTGAAAAACGCTGTTCTCCACCATGAACTTCAACAAGTCCAAGTACAGGTCCAAACTCATGAATGAGCATCTTCAAGCTTTACTAAGAGTCTCAACTGCTTCCTCTGTCAAGCCAAATGTGTTTGAGCTGCATAAGGAAAAACGCAGCCAGGTCTTTTTTCAGCAAGGAGCAAAGGCAGCAGAAGTGGTGCCATTTAAGCCAAATGTAAATAATAATGAATTAAAATTGAAACTGAACAGTTGTATTTTTTGCTATTAACTTAATGCAGCCCAGCCTCACCCAGACTCATGTGGCCCCCAGGCAAATTGAGTTTGAGACCCCTGCTCTGTATGTATGCACAATTCTAGATCCTGGGCCTGCATTTTATGCGGTGAAATGTAGATTAGAAATTAAATACTAACATTTTCTCAAATTTTTCAATTTATGTTATTTCGGTTTATACTTTGTAACCTTTTAACTACTTTAACTTTAATGAAAAATGCATTAAAATTTTCCAAATTATTTTATTTTCAGATCCAAGAGTTTCTGATTGGCCATTAATGTTTGCTTATTGGCCAACAGTTATACTTGCAGTGATGTACTTGGCTGTGGTGTATCTAGGAAAGTACATTATGGAACATAGAAAACCACTTTCTTGTTATCATGTTATGCTGGCATATAATCTCATTCTTGTAGCACTCAATTTTCACATTTTTTATGAAGTTAGTCTGCTAATTATTTTATTGACACTTGTAATGCAAATATATGTTCTACATGTTCCGATGGTTCACAGCCATGGGGTTTTGTCGGACAGCTCCTTATGCCTGACTCCCTATATCTCTCATCAGTTGCCTGAGCCTGCTTTTCTCATATCTCTTGCATTTGCCAAGCAAGTCAATCTCTCGAGTGTTACTGCCAGAGGCGTAACTAGGGTATGGCAGGCATGGCACGTGCCATGGGTGCCAACTGAAGGGGGGTGCGAAAAAGCGCCTAACGTATAAATACGCAAATGAAAATAAAAAAAATCTTTTCTATATATATAAAAATGAATGTTTGTATGTTAATGGCCTTTATGCATTGCTACACCATTCATCCGATCGTAATGAAATTTTCACACAACCTTGAGAGTCAAGGGGAATCAAATATAAAAAAAAAATTTGAAATCCGTCACAAAATGAGCGGAGCGGAACGGGTGAGCGAGCGGGAACTACACATACACACATACATATATATATATATATATGTGTATGTGATTCTTCTTCCAGTCACGTCCTTGAAGTTGACTGTAATTCCGTTGTTAAAGGCTTTACTAACTGATCTTAATTATTTAGTTATTACTGTTATTATTATAATTATTTTAATTTAAATATTTTTTATGTTGTTACATTTGTATATAATGAATTTAAATTTTATTTAAATTGTATTTTAATTCCTTTCAATTAGTTGTATCTTTTACCATTTAGTCACTGCATTTTATTTTAAAAAGTTAAACGGCTCTGATGATGGCAAAAAATTGCCGAAATAGATCTATTAGCCTATAAGATTATGGAGTTTGTGTTTGGGAATAAATTATTTTTAAACCGATTTAGAGTATTGGAAAAAATTAAAAATAAAATCGATTCAGCCAAGTGCGCCACTTTTTTCAATCGAGTTTGCCTAAAAGAATATATATATATATATATAAAGTACAAAACTATTTCCTTTAAAACATCGTCATATATTGAAAATTGGCTGAAAAAATACAATTTCAAATTTCAAATCTTTCTATCGAATTAATTATGCCACCTAAACGAAAAGCTATTGATTCCACAGTTTATTCGCAATATATATATATATATATATATATATATATATATATATATATGAATGTTTGTGGGTTAGTTTGTCTATTATAGAAACGGGAAAGCGACCCGGAACGGACAGCGAGCGGGAACGGAAAAGCAAGCGTGAGCGGGAATGGGAGAGTAAACGTGAGCGGGAACGGGACAGCGACCGGGAACGGGAAAACGACCGGGAGCGGAAAAGCGACCGAGAGCGGGAAAGTGACCGGGAGCTGGAAAGCGACCGGGAGCGGGAAAGCGACCGGGAGCGGGAAAGCGACCGGGAGCGGGAAAGCGACCGGGAGCGGGAAAGCGACCGGGAGCGGGAAAGCGACCGGGAGCGGGAAAGCGACCGGGAGCGGGAAAGCGACCGAAAACGGGAAAGCGAACAGGAGTGGGAAAGCAGGTGGGAAAGGAAACGGGAGAGAAAGAGACAAACATTAGAAAAACCTCTAAAAAACCCGGGCAACGCCGGGTATCTCCGCTAGTTATAAATATAAATATGTGTATTAAAAAACTGCATAGGAAAAAGCATTCGTTTTTTGCTTGTTTTTCTATGTCCTCTAGTTCTCTTTCTCTCTACAAATGTGATTTTGTATTTGAAAAAAAAATGCAGAATAGTAGCGTGTGTTGTACGTGTGGCTTTAAAGTCTGATTCCGATACCAGGTGGAGCGCAAAAATGGAATCAGTAAAGCCTGTTTACAAATATCTCGAGCAAATAGTGGAAGTTCTCCAGAACATAATGGACTATAAAAGCGCGACTAGTGAAACTAAAAGCAACGCAAAGCCACTCTTTAATCGAATATTAACATATGAATTTCTAACGTAGCTAGGGTTTTGGAACAAGATCCTAATTCGTATAGACCGAATTCAAAAGAGGTTGCAGGACCCTAAATGAACTTTCACTAAGCAGCTTTAGATTTAAAAGCTCTCCAAAATTATTTTCATGATGAAAAAGATGTGTTAGCTAGTGACTCACTGAAAGAAGGAATTTGAATTTGCAAGGACATTGAATTTGAAAGACGTCAAAAAAAAAGAAAAGAATGGATAGCGAAACATCGAGAGATGCTGGTTTATCAGCTAAGGAAGAAATGGAAAGATTTATGAAAGGGACTGCTACCGTCTATTAACTGAATTAAAAAGTAGAAGCGTTCGTTTACAAGAAGTTGAGGAAAAATTTGGATTTCTTATTGATATGGAAGTGTTGTGTTTTAAAGCAGAAAAAGCTACTTGGAATAGCATTGTGAAAAATTTGGAGAAGTTACAGTTGTGATGTGGACGGGCAAGAATTATATGAAGAAATTTTAGATTTTAGAACTTTGCTAACAAGCCGTACCGAAAAATATCAAGGCCCAAACAATTACTCAATTTTATAGTTCAGTATGAAGATGAAAACGTTTTTCCCAATTTGCGTATAGCATTGCAAATATTACTCAGCTGACAATCGCGAAAGATCATTTAGCAAATTAAAATTGATATTTTCATATTAGAGAGCCTCGATGGGCCAAAGTCGATTATGTCATCTTGCTTTATTTAGCATAGAATGATGATATGACCGAAGAAAACGACTTTGATAATATACCTAATTAAACAATTTGCGTCAGCTAAAGCAAGAAAGATAAATTTGTAATAAAGTATTAATAGATTTAACTTGTGTGATTTTTTCCAAATCTAAAGTATTTTTTTAGAAAATAAAACGTAAGTAACCTATCGTCGGAGAGGGGCGCACGATCAGTGTTTGCCATAGGCGCCATTTACCCTAGGTACGCCGCTGGTTACTGCCTTAAAATTGTTGTCTAAGCGCTCATTCTATCTAGGCTGGACTATCGCAATGCTATCCTGACAGGTCTTCAAAATTCGACTTCACCCCTACACCACTGCTCTTCGTTCAGCCGCTCATCTGGTGGCTCATGCTTTATGCTGGGACCATATCTCTCCAATTATACGCAGTTATACTGGCCTCCTATTTTATCCAGAATTGCCTACAAACTCAGTTTGCTGACATACAACGCTCTCAAAAATCACCCTCCAATGTATCTAATAGAGTCTCTTACTTATGTTCAGATTGTCCTGGCAGACGCGGGCTTTGTTTCTTGTCCCACCGAGATCTCACCATCCCTCGAACGCATCATGCCTGCTCGGATAGAGCCTTCTCTGTCGCTGGACCTACCGTCTGGAACACAATCCTATTTTCAATCTGTGATTGTTCCAAGAACGCTGCCCTGAGGAACACCACTTGAAACATACGATGACCTGGAAAGCGCTCCGCGGTACTGGACGTGTTGCGTACGATCAGATAAGAAGTCTATTAGCCAAGCAAGCAAATTGCCGCTAATGCCATAAGCTTCAAGTTTTTGAATGAGTTTGACATGGGAGACGGAGTCAAAAGCTTTCCGGAAGTCGAAGTAGATGATATCCTTTCTTTGGGGATTCTGCAGTGCAACCGACCAATCGTGAACACACTCCAATAAATTAGTGCAAGTAGATTTGGAATGTAAAAAACCTATGTTGATGCCGGCTGACAAAGCCATAAAGATAAATTTAGGAAAGAACTTCCTTATTGATAATCTTCTCCATTGCACAACAGCAAGATAAGCTAGGTATCTAGTTATTGGCTTTGAAAGTAATCATGTTGTGGTCACTAGTAGAAAGTGGACAGGAGACTTCGAGACTCTCAAGAAAAAATGGGTCATCTGAGAGTATTAGGTCTAAGATATTATCCCGCGTGGGAGAATTAACATACTGGTGGAGTCCGAAGTCATTAAAAAATTCCATGAAGACTTTGTAGATTGTAGTATTAGAATAGGAATGTAGAGTCCTGTTGGCTTCAGGCAAGTTGAAATCTCCGACCAAACATATACGATGTTTGACAGAGCAGAGCACACGCAAACAGGCAACACTATCAGTAGAATACAACTCGTTTTGTGCAGCAAAACTAGTTGGACGATGGAATACTATAAGTCTACATATTCCCGTCGACAATCGAACATCAATGCACACGATCTCTATGTGGCTAAACTGACTAGGAATTGAGATAACGTCGTGAAATAAGCCTTCTTTGATCACTAGGGCAACTCCTCCTCCTCTTGAGCCTCTATCCTAGCGAACTGCAGAAAAGCCCTTTGGCAAAAACAAACTATCTGGGTCGTTTCTTGACAGCCAGGTTTCGACAACAAAAAATACATCTAGTTCATATAGCTTCAAAAATAAACAAAATTCTTCTGTTTTGTTTCCGATGCTTCGGAGATTTGCAAGAGCCATGCATTATCGTCAAGCAAAAGTAAATTTTCATGAATGGAATACAGCTCATCAAAACAAAGATGTTGAACAACATGTGTGGGTAGAAACTAATGAGGTAAAGGATATGGCTTTCATAGGAGTTCTTATACATGCCGGTTTGCAAACATCTGGACATCTATGCACGGCCGGCCAATATAAAAAGCAATTGTGTGTTTAAGAAGTGACAATTTTTGCATTTTAGAGTTTATTTGTTAACAAGAACATTGTAATTTTTCATTAGTGTCATCTCAATGACCACATCTTGGTTAGATACGTTCAATGAAATACTTTAAAACGCATAAAGTCATCATGTTTGACAGAATGTGTTGCAATAAAGGGTTGACGACATAGGGTTAAATATGTAATGAAAAAAATAACATAAATTTTGTTACAATTATGCAAAAAAAGTAATATATTACTATTACATATTACTTTAAAATAAAAGTAATTGTTACTATTACAGTAATGCGTTACTGTAACGCGTTACTCCCCAACACTGCTCACAATGCAAATGCACTCGTAGTTGGCTCAGAAGAATAAAACAGAAAAAATTTTTTTATTTCATTCTCTGACAATTTCATCAACCAGATAAAGATACAATTAGGAAGGCCAATGACTTCACAAAACAAGTGCAACTGCTAAAAGTTATCTTGCTGCCCAAAAAGATGGAAGTAGTAGAGTTGTTCAAGTTTGGCTTGAACCATTCCAGCTTGGAGGTTAACACATGGAAGGGGGCCATCCATATATTACATACGCATCGAGGGAAGAGGGGGGTATGTACGCAAAAACTTGTAAATATTATTATAAACTTTTATTTAGGTTACAATCTCTGTTTGTGTGTGTGTTTGGCTTTCTCTGTATGCAAATCTTGCAAGTAAAATTTAACCAGCTTTTTGACTAGCTAGGAAGCTGAAACTTTCAGCATAGCTTTATATTGGATGAAAATACATCTTTTTTATTTCTAAATCGAGTGTATTTGAAATCAAAGTTTGTGTTGAAAAACTTGTTTTTTCCTTTACCTGTTTTTCAGTTCAGTTGAATTGATTGAATAATAAATCTTATCGAGTAGTATCTAAGATCTCAATCAATTTAACAAACAAACTTGTATCGCGCCTTTTTCAAAAATTCAAAGGCTCAATAATATATGTTTAAAAAAGCGCGGCTGAATGTTTGAATTTGGCGTATCGAAATGGCATCCTCCAGCGTACTAGTAATAATGCTATTTAAGATGATAAATCTGCTGTATTTCCGTGGCTGCATTGGAATGCCATGATAATTTTTTTAATTCTGTGTGCTTGTTGTGCACGCCAAAAGCCTTAAGAAGTCTCTGTCAGTAAATTTCAATTTAGTTTCCGAAAACATGTTGAGATAAGTCTAGCTCGTCATAGTCAATATTAAATCTGAAGCAATACACCAACCTGTTGTTAAAACTGGCTATTTTATATTGAGGAGGGGGAGGGGGGGTAAATCTGCTGTGCAGATGTACGCTTAGAGGAGGGGGTCTGAAAATGTATGAGATGCAACAGGAGGGGGAAGGGGTCAAAATCTCGAGTTTAATGCGTACATAATATGTGAATAGCGCCAAGAGTCTTCTTTTTATTGAGCACAATACAAATCAAAATAAATTAAATACATGACTAAACAAAATCAAGTACTCAAAAGGTTAATCCAAAGTACTTCCCGCTAATGGACGACCTATAAAATTTTTTTTCAAATTTGAATGCGAACCGAGAAGCAACAAAAAGTTAATATAATGGAATTAATTTAAAACCAGCACTTTACGCATGCTTCAGGCACAAAGCGTGTGAGTTTTTTCTTTGAATGGCTGAGATTGACAAAATCCACCTAAACAAAACTCTTTAATGGCTGAGAATGACAAAAACCGCCTACGAATAAAACCTTCTTACAGCCCACCTGTTCTACTTCGGTGATGGAACTCAGCGATAGGTCGATGAAGCTCAGTTGAAGAAGTATCAAAGAAAATATTTATTAATAATTATTAAAAATATTTATTATAAATATTTATTAAACAAAAATCCACAATTAACATTATTATAAAAAAAACATTTTCAACTTTAGCACGTGAAGCATGTGAGTTTTTTTGACGCAAAATTAAACAAAAATGCACAATGAAAAATATTTTAAAAAAGGATTCAAACTATTTGTTTTTTGTAAAACATGAAGAGTTTTCAGAAGCATAGGTTAATTCGAAGCCCAAAAAATATTGCAATAAGATAAGTAAGGATAAATAAAAGCATAGTACAATATCATAGAAATATGTTTATCCACAAATCGACTCAAGCGAGACATTATTCTTCTGTTTTTAGCAACCTTAGATGTAACGTAAACAATACGATTCATTAATGAGAGGTGCTCATCAAGCAACACTCTAAGAAATTTGCATGAAGAAACACGCAGAACAGCTTTGTTGTCATTATGAAGTTGATAATTGGAACAAATTAATTTATTTCTATGGTAGAATAGAATATAATTGCTTTTACTTATATTTAAAGAAAGTTTATTAGCACATAACCATTTATAAATGGCAATGAGTTTGTGATTAGTATCATCATATAAATCTTTTAAGTTTTCACCAGAAGCAAGGAGGTTCATATAATCAGCAAACAAGACAAATTCAAGACGCGCGAGACTGTGCATAAGTCATTATGATAAATTAATATATATATATATAAGACTCTAGTAGAGTCTTATAAATATTTGCGTTACTTGTGGTGACAGTTAGTCATCCTATTTGTAGGCTCTTGAAACATTTCAACGCAGTGTTTCACTTCGCAAAAAATTACCTATCTGGCAGCAGACTAGCTGTCGAGTCGAGCCGAAGTAAGGAGTTCTGAGCCTATCATAGTCGTAGTCTAATGTTAAGTAGCTCCGAAAGACTGAGACTTCTAGCCATCATTTTTTGGTGATGGTCGGTGGCTCAGTTGGTAAGAGCGCTTGCATTTAGGCGAGGCGGTGTTGCCGTAGACACGTGGGTTCGATTCCTAGTAGAGTCTTATAACTATTTGCGTTACTTGTGGTGACAGTTATTCATCCTATTTGTAGGCTCTTGAAACATTTCAACGCAGTGTTTCACTTCGCAAAAAATATATATATATATATATAAGGCTATTCCGATATGACTTTTTTGCCGATTATGCCGATACCGAGTATAGCCGATTATTAAAATTGCCGATACTGATTATGACGCCGATTATTTTATAATTACTGTTTCTTAAGTGAAAATGCTTGTTCCGAAACATACCGCATGCGCTCACTCGCCGTGATAATGGTTAGTGGTTGTCCCGCCAACACTAAAATATCGGCAAGATAAAAGAGAATTAAAAATTTAAATTCTTTTTGATAGTTTAATTTTTAAACCAGTTAATTTTCAAAACATGCCACCCAACTCTTTGATGTCATTTTTATATTCTTTTATCAATTTAATTTTCTTTCAATCAATACTTTACTTTCATTCGGGAATGACTGAAGAACGCCGATGTTTCCTTTGATGTCATTTTTATACCTATTATTTCAACTTTTATTCAGCACGGTGAAAGATTTTTTTATTAGTTGTCGTACTTTCACTAGATAATATACCAACAAATTGTAAGTGGGTAGTTTTTCAGAAAAAGTTTAATCGGCACCGATTATTTTTTCCCTTGCCGAATAAGCCGATTACGGCAATCATCGGCCTGATTATGAGTGCGCCGATTAATCGGGCCCAGCCTTATAATATATATATATATATATATATTAAGCATCTGCGTCCCGATATCGTTATCTCGAATTCAATCGAGATTTCAAAACGATACGGGAGATCCCGTATCGCCATTGAAACGATACAGCCTGCGGAAGAAGTCTCGTGTCGATATAATTAGCGATTCTTAAAATTTCATTCCCGATAAAAATCCCGAAAAATATCGGGATTTCTTAAAAATATTTTCCAATAAATAACGAAAGTCATACATATTTAATTAACGATTGTCACAACTGTGAATATTTGCAATTGATTCATCAACATTGATTAATTAATCTACCTATTGACAGAAGTTTATAACTATTATCATCCCCACTTTAAATTCGGTTTTCCAGACAGCCTGTAGCCCCATTATTTACTATTTTTAGTCTGGGAACCGGCAGCAAAAAAGCCACGCTCCTCTTAGGCTGCTAGTCGACCTCTGCATACTACTGATACTACAAGCCCTACAAGGCAATCGTACTCGCTGACATCGATGACTATTATTATTAATGAGAATAATGAGTAATGTAATAGTAATGATCATTCTATGTTTATGTTTTGGTTTAGTCTGTTTCATAAACTTATTTTTTCAAATTTGTTACATAGAATTGGAATGATTATTTTAGTGTTTCGATATCCGTATTTGACCGTAATAGTAGCTCATCTAAGATATATCTTTATAATCTCTATGATATTCTTGGTTTTATGTGAGTATGTGTGTGCCACCTGTAGTGTGCACGACAGTGCCGTAGCCCGTATCGTCTGCAGCTGGAATTCAAAACTTTCTCAACTTCTTTCTTGCTATTGCTGCTAACCGCATTCGTCATCGCCTATAAATAAACACGCTGGGTTTTTATTCACTTTCTTAATTCTTGCATAGAGGCACTTTCTCGTGTTTGTCATCATTATCATACCGCGTCACCGGGGTCAAATCTGGGAGTACTTTGAGGAAGAGACGGTCACGCAGAAAGTCAATGACAAGGATGTAGCAGCCAATCTTGCCAGATGCAAAGACTGCGGAAACAGTATCATTTTAATTTAATCTTAGTAATCTAGTAATCTCAATCTCAGTAATCTGCAATCTATTTCTATCTCCATTGGTTTTTCCACTTTCACTATTGAATTGCCTAAAAATGTCGTTCTTTTGGTGTGCTAGAAGGTTTTCTACTTTTCAATTACTTGAAAAAATAATTTTAATTTTTTTTTATCGGCAAGTAAAATTATTTAATTAAATTGATCGAGATCCCGATATCGTATCGTATCGTTATTGTTCGAGGCGTCTCGTATCGTATCGTTTAATTCGAGGCAAATTTCAGAAATCGTATCGTATCGTTCCAAAAAAAATAGCGGGATGCAGAAGCTTAATATATATATATATATATATATATATATATATATATATATATATATATATATATATATTAAAAAAAAGTTTTCTACAACTCTTAGATTATTTGGATTCACTGAGGACATTGCTTCACGACCGAATTTTGAAAAGAGTAACAATGTTTTGACTGCCTCTGACAATGTTGACACTTCGATTAACGGAAATAGCATGGGTCCTATTGATCTTTCAAATGGTCATCTTCTCGATACCTTTTCTAATGCGACTCTTGATGTTTCCAATGTTAATGAATTCCACGACATCGGTAGCTGCTGCTCTGTTGATCTGGTTCAATCACTTGATAATTTTCTTGAGACTGATTCACCTGATGAGTTTCAGCTTAATCATAAGTGTGATATGTATAAAACAAACAGTCCTGACGTTTTGGACGCATGCTCTTTTTCGCAATATTTCGATACCACGCAAGATCCGTCATCTAAAGATACTTTAGAAAATATCCTCACAGAAAGTCCTTGTTCTTTCACGACCGTTGTTGATGACTTGGATCAACCTGTTAGTCCTGATGATACCGCGCACACCTGTGTCGAAGAAGAATGTCCGATTGATGACAATTGTTCGTACTCATCCAGTTCCTTCCTCCATTTACTTTCAAACGAGAACATCACTGTTCGACGAAAGCGGAGATATTCTTGGTTTTATTTATTTAAATATCTTATGTAATTTCGACTTAATTTAATCATTTATTATCATAATACTTGCTTTTATTATTATTATTATTATTATTATTATTATTATTATTATTATTATTATTATTATTGCTGCTACTATTATTTTATCCTTTAATTAAACCTTTTTAATTATACTTATTTTATCCTCATAACTCCAGTTTATTTTATGTACGTTATTTAATTACATTGTCTAAATTTGATTATTTTTATTAATATCCTTCTATTGAGATAATTTCTTGAGGATATTAGTTTATTTGTATATTTAGTTATTACATGTTTTCTTATCTTTTGCCTCCTTTTACGCGATCGTATTTACAGACTCTGAAGATGGCGAAAGCTGAAACGGCCCGTAAGTCTGAAATAAAGAAAGTTTTAAATGTTAATACTTTTCTTAATACGTGTTGCAGTAAACAAAAAACGTTCCGAAATATTGAGAAAGTATCTATAAAACTCATAGCGGCTAAATGGAGACTTATTTGTAATCGAGCTTGTCTTAAAGAATATATATATATATATATATATATATATATATATATATATATATATATATATATATATATATATATATATATATATATATATATATATATATATATATATATTATAAGGCTGTGTAAGACGTTTTTGTGTGACGCTCTGCTATCTATCTATGGTAAATTAATTTATATATAATAATGATAAATAAATATATATATATATATATTAATGTAAAATCACTGGTTTGATGATCAACTTCCTATTGATAAACTTTAACGGATTCAGAATATTTATTAGGGATATTAATTATTTATTATTAATAGAACAAAAAATTTTAACTAGCCTTAACAAAGCTTCATTTATTATTTTCCAATAAACGACAAAACCATTCTATTGGGCCCGGTATACGATTTGGTGATATCGTAACATTGGTGTCAGAATTGGGATACAAGAATGGTTTTGAAAATCATTGGATGAGCTTTGGGCGAGTGAAATGAGAGAAGAGCTGGAGAAC
The DNA here is from genome assembly GCA_963978895.1 of Erpobdella octoculata. NCBI lineage: Eukaryota > Metazoa > Annelida > Clitellata > Hirudinida > Erpobdellidae > Erpobdella > Erpobdella octoculata. Next base: position 23,005,635 of record OZ022241.1, read on the forward strand.
GTGGCCTGAGCGATACAGGTAAAAAGGACGAACTTATGGAACGCCTCTTAGCCGCGTTAGTGAATGAAGGCTATGGGCCTGACGACGATGAATATTTGTTCGATATTGACGAGGAAGCTGTGGTTAGGCGGAGAAAATTGAAAAACAAATTGCTGGAAGAAGAAAGATAACAAGCGAGAGAAAACATGGCAGCACAGGGGAAGACAGGAGAAGGAATGATTCTTGGCCACGAAAACAAAGTAGCAGCAGCCGGTACAACTGTTGAGAGTTTGGTCGCAGGGTTGGCTGAGGCAGTGGTGGACACGGTTCTGGACCAGCAGGTTGCTGGTGATGTGGGTTGCTGCAGCGAAACCCAATTTGAACTGGAGTCCACCAGCTGTGACTCAGAGTATGTGACGGATGACGGCCGTACAGACTGCACAGGTCAGGTGGGTCATGATGATGAAGCCTGTCAAAGACGGTCATGATAAGGAAACTTGCAAAGATGTACAAAATGAACCATGCAAAGATGGTGATGACGATCCTGGCAAAGATGGTGACAATGTTACAGTCGGTTTGGACGTCGACAACAAATCTAAAGAAGATGAAAAGAATGTTGAAAACGAAATGCAAAACGATGAGGATCAAAGTGACGATGATGATTATAATAATGGCAATAACAGCGATGGCTTTTACCCATACAGCGACGGTTCTGAAACGGAAGCCTCCATAACAGACGACGGCACCGAATATTCAGGGTCAGATTTTAGTGACGAATCTGACTCGGATGAAGCAACCGAGGATTTAGAAACGGACGAAACTCCAATGGGGAAATACGTCAGAGCTAACTTGACAAAAAAAGAAGACACTGATTTGAGAAACGATGGCGATAATTTGAAGAAAGATCCGCTGGACGATACGAAAGTTGACACCGACGAAAGAGCCGAGTTGGAACGTGAAAAGAAAACGTTCGATTGTAGCTTGGAAGAAAACAAACATGACGGCGATGAACTTCTCCAAAACAACAATAGCAATGCAGCCAGAAAAAATTCTGAAAAAGATGAGCCAAGAACAGAGAATGGTACCGAAGGTTCTAAATCAGATGAATCCACAGAGGATTCTAGATCAGATAGACTCAGAGTCATTTTAAAATTAAATAACAGTCTGATGAAGGGATTTAATTGATTTATGGAAGGTGTTTTCGAAAAACCTTTTGAAGAGTTTCTTGAGAAAGATCTAAAAGATGTGAAGGAAGAAGAAAAAGCAGACAGTTCCGATAAACCGTGCAAAGATGTTCAGGACGAGGCATGCAAAAAATGTTGTGTTGAACCGTGCAGATATGGCGACGATGAGCCAAAGAAAGACTCTGTTGATGGGCCAAAGAAGGACTGGAATAAACTGCATCAAACGGTCAAGGGACTTGACCATGTTGTTTGCGAATTGCGGTCAAAGCCACGGGTAAAGATCAAGGTATTTTGGTGTTCGTGGCCGAGTCGCATTTCTCAAAAGCGACTATGCTGTTCGGGACGAACAGAATTAAGGGGGTAATAATGTAAAATCAGAATATTAGGGATATTAATTATTTATTATTAATAGATCAATAAGGTATAACTAGCCTTAACAAAGCTTCATTTATTATTTTCTAATAAACGACAAAACCATTCTATTGAGCCTTGTATACGATTTGGTGATATCGTAACAATATAATTAAATAACTTAAAGAATTTTTACCTTATGTAAAATAAATTCAAATTATTAATATTTTTGAATATGTCCTTTCTCCTTTCATTTGTTTTAGAGTCATACGAACGATAAAACAATTTCTATCGATTGCACTTATATTGCTTTCTAAACTCCATCGCCGAGTTCTTTCTGCTGTCAAACGACGATTTTTACTTCAGGGTTTTCTTGCATTTTTGGTGGCAATAGAATACAAATAAAAGAAAAGTTTGAAGTAATAATTATACAAAGGTGGGCGAACACTGCACAGTGGTTTTAAACTTCCTGTTCCACTTCACGAGAGCTCTGTTTCTGCAGTAAGACTAAACTCGCCAAAGGCACAAATATTTTATCAGGCATTGCTCATCATAATTGATGAAATCACTATGCTTACTAAACATGGATTACGCTGCATCGATAAAGTTCTTTGCGATATCATGCAGAATTCAAAGAGGTTCTGAGGTAAAGTCATGGTTATTACACTGCCAGTCATCGCAAGAGGAACATGAACAGATATCATAGAGTGTTGTATAAAATCAAGCAATTTATGGCAGCAGTTCACAAAATTGGAATTGCTAACTAACATGCAAATTGGAACTCAAAATATTCACAACGACTGGCTTCTCAAATGTTGGATTTGGAAGCTTGCCAGAAATACCAGGAGTTCCTGTGAATTTTATCGAGATTCCTCGACAAATGATTTCAGATGAGAATATTATCGAACAGATTCACAGTAGTGATTTGAGAAACATGCCCATTGAAGAACTTTCAAAACGTGCGATTTTAGCTCCAGCAAACAAGGAAACATTAGAAATGAACAGAAAGTAATTGCTCAGATGCCAGGTGATTTTCATCTCTATTATAGTGCTGATAAATTAATTTCTGCGGACGCAGTCGATGAACTGAACTATCCTTCAGAATTTCTGCACAATCTAACACCATCAGGAATGCCTCCACATATCTTAGCTTTGAAGTGTGGAGTAATAATTATGCTTCTACACAGTCTCAACCCCCAAAAAGGAACTCGCCTGATTGTTCGTTCATTGCAGCATAATTTCATCACTGCTGAAATTGTTTCAGAATGTAATCATGGTGACACAGTGTTCATTCCCAGAATTGATTTAGCTCCCAGTAACGTCAATCTTCCATTTATACTTAAGCGTCGTAAATTTTCCATCTTTCCTGCTTACGCAATATGAATATGTTGGGATTTATTTAAATAAACCAGTGTCTTTTCATGGCCAGCTATATCTTGCCCTCTCAAGATCAAAAAATCCCCAGTATTTGAAAATCTTCATTAAGGATTCACGTATTCAGGGAAATCTTTTGAAGAATAAGACATTCATGCGAAATATTGTCTATCGCAAAATTTTTCAAAAACCTTAGGAAAATTTATTAAATAATTACAAAACGTTTTCCAGATTTGTTCTTCATTCAAATTGGCTCCATTTATATCTAAATTTTAATTGTAATGTTATAAATAAATAAATAACAAAATATATAATTAACTTATATTAATCCTATATATATCCTATGTTCATCGTATTGTTAAAACATCTGTCCTTGGGACGGGCAAAACCACTAGTAAGAAATAAGAGTGTTCCCAGCACAGACCCCTAAGCAGTGTTGGGGAAGTTACTTTGAAAATGTAACTAGTTACAGTTACTACTTACTTACTGAATATGTAACTAGTTCCAGTTACAAGTTACTAAAAAATGTAACTAACTAGTTACATTTTTGATTTTGGTTGCAGTTACTTTAATTGTGAGATATGTTGGTCCTTCGTGTAATACAGCAGTTCTCAATCTTTTTAGTATTGCAGCCCCTTGACAAAATTTGCAATGCTGTGGCTACCCCTAATAATATAATAATGTGTGTTGTTCACTGCATTGTTACAACAATTACTATTGCATTCAGGGCCGTCGAGAGACCACTGCGGGCCCCTGTGCTGAGGTATACGAGCCCCCCTGAGAGCCAGACGATAGTGCCTAAAAAAATGTAAATTTTCTTGCCCATTCACTGATTGGCACCTGGCGGTAAATTCTTCATATAATTTTCTTAAATTTTATAAAAACTGTTTATTGATAATGGATTTTTTAAATAATAAATGTATTACATATTGAAATTTTATAATTTCAATTTTAAGATTTGCAAATTTAGGATTTAAAAGATTAAAATACGTTTGCCATTTGTGAAAAACACGTTTATTAAAGAAATTATGCAAAAAATTAACATTATAAGTTTTTTGCACAATGACCAATTTTTCCAAATTTTCAAAGTGATATTTTTCTTGATTTCCTTAATGCAAAATTGTCAATGATTTCATCCAATTTAATAGACCTAGCTAGATCACTTTCAATTGCTAATAACGCTAAATCACACAGTCTTTTCTGTCCCATTACTGATCGTTGTACACTATTTATTTGTTTCAATTTGCTGAATGACCATTCAGCTTCTGCAACAGTCACAGGTATCGTACAAAAAATTCTTATCGCAACAGATACATTTTGAAAAAGGCATTCTACTTTCAATTCTAGAAATTTGTTTAGTAAATCCAGTGGTTTTAGGATAGATGGATCAGAATTAACTGAATTATCTCCAAAATTTGATTTGTAAATTGTTTTTAGGTTTTTCATTTCATCAATCATTTCCAAGGAAACGTCATTTTCGTATTCTGTACAAAAAGCTCTGCACATTTGTTCTATTTGTGAATCTGAAAATTCCAAAAATAACCACAGAAAACTGAATGTATTGCTAATAGATTGGGCTTGAGAAAATATGTGTCAATCCACCAATAACGCAGTCTACAAGTCTGTAAAAAACATCAACTTTAAATTTGATCGTTTCATTATTATCAATTTGTTGCCCGTTGTTTGTTTCAGAAATTTCATCAAAAATACTTTTCTTTTTTTAACTCTTTGTTCTGGTATTTCTTTGTCTGTTGGCAAATCTGATGCCATGGTCAGGGCCCTTTGCACTGCTCCAGGCCCCTGTGCATTTGCCCCCCACCCCTCTCGACGGCCCTGATTGCACTTAGACTTAACAGTCATACTCCTACAATACATTTTAGTTTTTTAATTGATAATTTTGATTTTAGAATTAGCCTATTATTTCTAGGCATTCTCAATTATAAATCTATATATATATATAAAATAAGATTATGTGTATATATATAGGTCCTTTATGCATTGCTACACCATTCATCCGATCGTAATGAAATTTTCACACAACCTTGAGAGTCAATGGATGAAGGTTTTTGGGAAAAAAATTGAAATCGGGCACAAAATGAGCGGAGCGGGAAAGCGACCGGGAGCGGGAAAGCGAGCGGGAAGGAAACGGGAAGCGAACGGGAGCGGGAAAGCAAGAGGGAAGGAAACGGGAGCGAGAGACAAACATTAGAAAACCTCTAAAAACCCCGGGCAATGTCGGGTACCCCACTAGTTGTATATAATAGTTATAATTTAACTTATTATCAAGCAATTAAAGCATATTTTTGCCAACAATATTTTTTTTAAATATGCAAGCAAATGAGATCGATCATTTGTAATTTAAAATTTGAATGCTGCAGCTCCAAAATAGAATTACTAAATTGTCAGTGAGAAGGCTGTGCTTGCTTCATTCTCACCAGGTCAGAAATTCTGGGGGTTTTTCAGGGGCGTCATTTGGGGGGGGGCAGGAGGGAGCCCTTCCAAGGATTTTTGAAAGAGACATTTTTTGGGTACAAAATAAAGATGCAGTTTTAGAAAAATTTTGGAAAATGTACCTCCTACCCCAGTCATCAGCTATTTTAGGAGGCAAAAGTGTAAGTTTTAGAAAATTTTTGGAAAAGTACCTCCCTCCGACTACCCCCCCTGTCATCAGCTATTTTTGAAGGCAGAGTCTTAGAAAATGTTTGCAGTCTTTGATAGACCACAACACATATCATTTTCAGCATCATCATCAACAAAACACCGCTGCCTAAATAATTTTCAATAGCAAGAAGTTTGACTCTGTAGCTCCTATTCTTCAAGAACTCCACAGGCTCTGCCTTCTGGAAAGAATAAAGTTCAAAGTTGCGCTGCTTGTTTTCAAATGCTTGCAAGGAAATTTTCTGTTTTACCTGATCCTATGAGATCAGTGCTATTCAGAAACACCAGACACTCAGAATATCATACAACAGCAGTCGCCCAGAATGAACCCCGAATAAAACATTTTGCTGTCTTCATTCAGAGGCTCATTAAATCAGTATTATAAATGATGATGACGATTGCCACACTGCTTGCAATAAAGTTTTTCTTAATTGTCATAGCTGCTCAGTGGCGTAGGGAGGGGGGGGGGCAGGGGGGACAGTTGTCCCCGGGCGCAGGGCTGGAGGGGGCGCAATATCAGTGACCAAAATTTTTTAATTATTATTTTGCTTTACCTAGCAATTTCTATGACTCTCCTTTAGAACAGTGCAGGTCAAATCAAGCAGTGCAGTTAAAAGCTTGTATAGATTATGCTCTATATAGTATATCCGTGGTATAGCTACATTGGGTTAGTCAGTGTAGCCGCCTATACATAACTGCTATTACTAAGTTTAGTTTTGTTTTTGTCTCACGGGACCAACGGTCTGCTGGAGAAATGGATGATAATGTAGATAATCTTCCTTAGTATGACACATGGACATTGGACTCGGGACTTAATAATAGCACTAATATACTGAGTCTATGTATTACAATTATGAATATAAACTAGTAAAATCTGTTTTGAGAAATATGTAGCATTGAGTGCACAGTAATAACTTTATTATGTGCCTGCAGCAGTGGAAGGAAATTTTACTGATACAAACAAATTTACACAATACACATTGAACAGGCCGGGAGGATGCGACAGCATCGGTATGCATCCAGCAATGATTCAGTGCTAAAAGCAAAGGGAAGATGTGAGCTATGGGGTGTTGCTGTAGAAAGTAGAATCAGGCGACGGTGAAGGATGCCTGGAGAACTTGCCCGAGATGCAGGACTTTTGGCAGAAGAAGAAATTGTTCGGATCATGAAGAGTATTTTAGATCGACTTCAACAGGAGATGACAACAAGGTTTACTCGTCTCAAAGATCTGAACTTCAAATTCGGATTCTTACTTGATGTAGACAAACTTTGAATGACAAAGATCTTGACAGTCTCCGGTCATCATTGTATTGAATTTGGAAATTTTTATGACTTGGATGTTGAAGGAATTGAGTTATTAAATGAAATATGTGACTGCAGAATGCTCCTTGAGACCCGCCAGGATACTGCACCAAAGACTCCTACAGAACTCTTGTCGTTCATTGTTAGTTAAGGAGAAGATGTTTTTCCAAATTTGCGTGTTGCTCTACAAATCCTTCTTACCATAGCTGTCACAATTGCCAGCTGTGAGCGATCCTTCAGTAAATTAAAAATAATTCTTTCCTACCTTCGAGCATCTATGGGACAAGATAGATTTATCGATCTGGCCTTAATGAGTGTGGAGAAGGAAGTTCTTGAACAGATTGATTTTGATAATATAATTAACCAGTTTGCTGCAGTAAAAGAAAGAAAAATAAATTTTGCTTAAAACTCAGCTCATTTTTAACCACAATTTTAGACAATACCTATCTGTTGTTTTGCTTTTAAATTTTATAATTTTTCTTTCGCACTTCTGACTCAGCGGACAAGAAAAATACAGAATTATAAAAACTACTGGAAAATAAATTGAAAGAATCTAATTATATACGTAATCATATTCATTAATATTTTGTAATTGTAAGAAAAACAGTATAATAGTAAAAACTAAGAAAGAATAATACAATTATGATGTAAGGTGCAATATGCATATAGAAATTTAAATACACTGAAATGCATGTATATAGGCACCAGAGACTGTAGCCTACATGCAAATACTGAGTACGACAGTTATTATATTTTATGTAGGGGGCGCAGATTTTGTGTTTTGTCCCCGGGCGCAGAAGACCCTAGCTACGCCACTGTAGCTGCTATATTTAAAATTGTACTCATAATTGAAATTTTTGGATGATATGTGCGTTTTGTTCAATTTGGGGTGACAATATGCATCAGCTAGGTTCTGCCTGGAGCTTAACTGAAGCATGTGGCTTGCAGGGTAAAGGAATATTATGGAATCATAGGCTTAGGGGAAGTTTGTGCGGTGGGGTGCAAGACTGAATTTTGCCCAAAAAATACAAGTAATTTTCAAACATCTTTTGGTGCTAAGTGACTGCAATATTTACATAATATCAATAATTGTACTATTTACAAACAAAAATCGACAAAACTGTTAATAATATTGTGTATCGACAATATACTAAAACAACATTAACCAATCAGTTATTTATGAAACACAGCTATATAGATTACTCTAAGTCCTATAGACCTATAATACCAATTTTTCAAACTTATGTTAATATTCAATAGAAACTACCTCAATTAAATGTTATTGACGTTCATTTTTCAGAGTTCTGAGAATTATCATATCAGCTATCTAGTAATTGATTTAGAACAGCAAAAAGTTTCTGTTTTTTGTTAGGGGCTCTAATTTTTTAAATTTGAAATGACCATTAATTGTTCATGAATTGTCAGTAACGTGCCGTAACTTTTACTAACTATTACACTTTATTTGAAGAACTTTGAGAAGTAATTTTATTAACTGTTAATAAGCAAGCAGGAACGAGTTTAAACTAACGATTAGAGAAAATCGCGTGGAAACAGTCACGTAGGACTTTCCCTCCTAAAATAATACAAGCAAACGTAGCCTTACACACAAACACGAACAGCAAGAGAGTCTCAGCGAGGAAGAGCAAGAGGCAATCGTTCCTACCTTATATAAGGAAAATAACCACGAAATCAGAACAATCGATAAACCAATATAAACAAGTACTAAACATATTATTAGCTCGTTAAATCTCGATCGCGAAGACATAATATTTTCACTACTTATAAACATATATATAAACTATAATCCACGAGATTTATTTGATTAATTAATCGGTAGATTTCTCAATATATTAAAAAATATACACCCCTATAAATTGCGGGAATTAACACGCGCTCTGATTGGCTCGTTAACACAAAGGATCGACATCACAAGATAGAAGATACTAAATAGACTAGAAATAAAATAAAATAAAATAAAAAGGAGGGGGGGGGGTCCAGCACTGACACTCGGGAAACAACAACAGCAGCATTTACCAATCTTCTAGCTTAGCCATGGATGACACTCAAACCATTCAGAATTGAAATTTCTGCGAGTTTCTTTGTTTCCAAATCTTTTTGGGTTTTTATGATTTCACTGCTAGACAGAGAGAGAACTTTGACATTCTCAATCTTATATAAATGGATTTTTATTTCCTTCTTCTGAAATTGTAGTACATTCAGATTCAGTGTCGACGATATTTTGTGGTTTGTTGAATGATACAGCAAGTTTATCAGGAGTGAAACTATGAACAAGCCGATTAAAACTACACTTCTGCAACATCAAAATCATCAACTATTGCAAATACATCAAGTAGAGCAGGTTTATCGGAATCGGAAATTGTGATTTTTCTCAGCTGCACACAGAATTTAGCTTGTTTTGAAGCCTATCTGTACAATAATAAACTTGTCTTTCTCACTCTGGGACTTCCAAGTGTGTTGATTCGCAAAGTTTGAATCTAATTACCTATCACATTCACAGCACTTAACATGTTGTCGATAATTTAGCTTGCGCGAATGATCCGTCATGTTATGCAATTTGAATTAAATGAAGTTCCAAAAAATACTATATTTTGAATCCAAAATACCAACATATAAAAATGTTGGTGAGCTGTAAAACATTTAATAAGTGTTTCTGCTAGCCTGAAAATTAATGACACAATGAGATTGGAGGGAATTTTTCCCCATCCCCCGCCTCTTACGCCTATGTATGGAATTGGCCTGTAGCATAAAAAGATATGGCAGCACTGATGTACATAATGATCATTGATATTTATTTGATTTATCATCATCATTATTTTTAAAAACGTCCATATTCTACGCTAGGCTAGGGCTGGATGTTTTCTCCATATCAGGTCCCTCCACAAGTTCCGACCCAGGGCAGACTGCCGCTTTAGGCCGAGCGCATGCTGCAAACACCCAGGAAATTTCAACACTATGGTTGCACCGGAATTTTCTAAAAGGTTGTTATACATCGTTGGAAAGCTATTTTCATAAGGATGAAGAAAATTGAGGTTGCAACTTTCAATAGTTGGTGCGGGCTGAGAAAATGAACTTTGTTTGGTTTTATGCTATATTCTCCTATTTACAACATTTCACAAAAACTGTGTACCATCAGTCATATTTTCAAAACTTAAATTGTGAAATACAATATAAAATAAAATAATGGATAAATTTAAAACATCTATCATTGTTGTCATACGGTTTTTATTTAAATAAATTCAATCATCTGCATCATCATCATCCATGCAAACATTACATGGATTTAAACATAGTTCTTCATCTGTTTGTGTACTGTAACAATTGCAACCACCAGTACAGGGCTGATTTATATCACAAGTTCTGGTGTGTCTGAAATTGATTCAATTTCAGAAAAACAAGCCGTTTTTAACAGCTCGGGTTCAGGTGTTGTTGGTGGCTTTTTGTAATGAATAAACTTTGTCAGATCAATTCCGAGTGATGAACTATTCAATGTATTTTCAGGAAATCGCTTGATGCTGAATTCTGTTACTTCAGATGATGTATGTCCTTCTTGTATAAGAATTGAAGTCATGGCATGAGTATTTCGTTTACCATCAACAGTTTTTTCATTGTGATCCCAATTGTCTGCAGCACATACTACAAATCCACCATTTTCAACTTTTGATTTAAACTCTGGAGGTAAATAAATTTGCAGTTTTGATTGAGTTGTCACCTGAGCAATATAACTTGATGCAGAGGTTAGGAAGCGTCGAAGTTCACTGTACGAAACAGAATATCCAAGGTGATATACAAGTTCATTCAGCTTCCTTGATCCAAAATCATGATATAATTCAATCGCTAGACCGAGATGTTTTGGTGAAAATGTTCCAGTTGATAAAGTGATTATGTCGCAAGCTATGTTTAAACATTTTTTCAACTCATCCGAATTGTTTTGAATAACTGCTGCATCGAAAGAACTTTTGTTTGTTAACCAAACTATAAATGTCAATAACTTGGTATTTACAAACTTTTTTATTCCATCAACTGACATCTCTCCAGAAGAAAAATAAAAATCTTTATGATTCTCAATTTTTCCTATTTCTCTTCTTAGAATTCTAACTGCCTGGTGAAGAATAGCATAATCAGGAAGAACTTTCAAAGAATTCTTTTCAAACTCATCAGAACTTTCTTCATGGACAGCATTAACAAGATCCCTGGCTAGTCAAGAGCCTCGCCAACAGAAATGCTGCTCGAACAAACAAGATCTGAAAAACCAGGCTGACTGATAAAACAAATTGCTGGATTCACTTGACTTAACCTTGATTTTAAATTATTTGATGTGTAACTTTCTCCATTTATACCACTGGAACCAAGAATTGAAATGAATTCCTCTCGGAGTGTGGATAACAAGAAAACTTTTCCATTTTTAATATCTGGTTCAAATTTCTGAATGAGTTGTTGAATTGCAAAATCGTATGGATCCTTTTCCAAACCTGCATTTTGTACAGCTGCTATGCTAGATCGATTAATGTAACGAGAGTAGCAACTTTTATGATAACGAGCTTCGATTGCTACCAAATCTCCATTCGGAACACCGTTCAATTTCACAAGCATTTCTTGATCCATTCGCTCCTCGGCTGCTTTTTTTCATTTTACCAAACATGTTATTTTCATCTCTGTCGGTAATCGCACACTGTACCATACACCATTCATTTCTTTTTTATAAGTGGCATGCCCTTCCACAAATAAAGCAATATGATTCAAAGTCAAAACTAGACTTTATAATTTTAGACCGAGTCACGTGTGTCGCATTTAGGTAGACTGGAGGTATTGGCACATATTGACGTTGAAACTGATTTCTGAATCTCTTTTTTTTTCAACAGTGGATTTATATGAAAACTGCTTGTATATGTAGCATGGCACGATTTGTGGTACGAAAGTGTTTCATCGCCACACAATAAAGACGGAAGTTTTTCACAAATTCGCTTTCCTACATCATCACCTCGCTGTTTGCATGCACTGATTAAATTATCCCGTTTCGATTTCGTTGCAGGCTTTTTGATCGAAAATACTTCGGAACAAAATATGCAAGTATCTGCATTGAAATAATCGTCTCTTTTTCTCTGCTGTTCTATACTGAAAAATTCAGCCATTTTGTCTGAAAAATTGATAAAAAGTATCCCACATGTATTTAAATATTTAAATGTACAATTCACTAAAAAAATAAGGACTTGAATAAAAATGGCATGGTGATCTTAATTAATAATGTTATATAAATAAGAAAATGCACGTATCAATCAAACCAAAAAAATATATTACTTTGTGTCGGCGAACCATAAAAGAAATGTTTTTGCAAATGTTAATTTACTGTTATTCGGATTAGTGAGATTAGTCTGTCTCTACTACCACAGATAATAAAACACGATTAAAAATAAAAAAAATGATTAATAATTCTAATAAATAATTGTAAACATAAATATTAAAATTACGGTAAAGTTCGTCAGCGTCAAATTAGCGTCATCGGCCGATTTCTATAAAAACACGGTTTAAAAAATGTTTAATAGAATAAACTCAGAACATTTATCAGAACATACTACGAACAAGTTTTTCACAGAAAAACTTACTAAAAACCGACTTTAAGCAAAAATATCCAAAGGCAATGTTGATACGCGGAATAATACAATTCCAGGAATGAAAAGTAAGAAAGAGTTAATATAAAAATAAAATAAAAAATACAATATTAAAATAACAAATAAATGTTAAAGTGTTCAAAATTATTGTTTAATTATTTAATATGCATCTTAAATTTTAAAAAATCAAACGCTGAGCGGAAATTTATCCGTGACTAGCGGGGTACCCGGCCTTGCCCGGGGTTTTTCTATCGTTTTTTTCTCTCGCTCCCGTTTCCCTTCCCGCTTACTCTTACGCTCATGGTCGCTTTCCCGCTCCCAGTCGCTTTCCCGCTTCCGGTCGCTTTCCCGCTCCTGGTCACTTTTCCGCTCTCGATTGCTTTCTCGCTCACGCTTGCTCTCCTCTTTCTGGTCATTTGTTTAAATGTTTAATTTCTTTTCCTAAACTGTCTATTTTTATTTTAAATGTGTTTAATTTTTATTTTCTTTATTCCCACTGTTCACTTCTATTGCTATTGACAAATAGATCTTCACCGGGAACTACATAAGCTTCGGCAGCAATTTTTAAATGTTCTAAAGTGATATAATTTCTGGTTTTTTTTAATTATTATTGTTTTAATTGGTCTTTAGTTTTCTTTTAAATATCATTTACGTTAAAAACCGGTCATTTTTCACCGACGTACGAACTATAAACGAAATGTTTTCAAATAATCATTAATATGCGATGTACCAAAGATCATAAATCGACCAGTCGATTATTATGAGGTTTGAAATCAAATTACTAATTTCGCACAACAATTTGCAAATTGCAACTGAGATTTTATAATACCTTTAGGTTTTCACTTCAAGATAAAACAAGTTGCACTTTTAGAAAATTCCGGTGCAACCTCAAGTTTTTAGGAACGAGCTACGCACACAACGACGCAGCATGATTAGCTTGCACTCTTTCTTTGAAGATGCATTCCATCCCTGTCTCTTTCATTTTCCAAACCTTACATTGTTCTACAAATTTCACATGACATTTCTTCACTCTCTCATTCAGCTCCATAACACAAATAAGCAATTTGTGCTGTGGGATACATGCTTCACTTTGGATATATAATCAATTTTCTTTCTGACCAATATATAATCAACAACAGTCCGACACCCACCAGACTCATATTTTATCAATCTATTTTCTTCCTATTATCTCGATTAATGTTTTATATCACATATTATATATTTGATTAATACAACTACATTTAATCATACAAACACAACCAGCTTTTCACTGCTTCTAAAAAGTTGGGTTACAGTTGGAGCTGCCAGCCAGTTAATTATTCAGATGATCCTGACGAATTACGGGTTTGAACTTCTAGTTGTTTTTTATGTTAAAAGAATTACCTCAATTCTTATTTTGTTGTATATTAATAACTTGATTTAAGAAAAAGATAATCTTTTGTTGTCAATCATTTTTTTAATTACAATGTTCAGATTGCTAAAGCACTCTGGTGGTATTATATATCCAAGTTGATTGAGTTTCTGGATACGATATTTTTTGTGGTTCGCAAGAAGAACAACCAGATTACTTTTCTGCACATTTACCATCATGCTACCATGTTTCCCATCTGGTGGATTGGAGTTAAATGGGTTCCTGGTGGTCAGTGTAAGTTTATAATTTATTTCTTTATTTTGTCATTTTGATATATTTAATCATTTAATAGTTTGGCACAATTTTTTCTTTTCCACAAACTAAATTGAAAAATTTAGCTTTTTTTGCCGAAATGCTTTTTTTTATTTTGGTTTTATTTTTTCATTACTTGTGGTTCAGGTTTCACTTTTTAAATCTTGCTTGCTTACTTGCTTGAATTGCTTGCTTGCTTGCTTGAATGTTTGCAAACCTTGAAAGTGGAAATTAACTAACTTCCTTCATCCAATCGAGTTGAAATTTGAAATATAGACTCGCTCCTCATATTAAAGTTTGAAAAGTTTTTGAAAAATGAATTTTTTTAATTAAAAATATTAATTGATTGATTGATTCTTTATTTATTGGACAACAACAAAAATTAACAAAATAAAAAGCTATTATAATACAATTGTCCAAAAGGTCCATCCGAAGGGAAATACTCCCGCTTATGGATGACCTATCATTGAAAAAGTATACGGAACCTGACCTAGACTATGTATACAAATTTTTATGAAAAAAAGTAATTATATGGGTTTAAAAAAACAAATCAAATACAATTATATAAATGTTTTACATATATAAATTCCAAAAATGTCATTTTAACAGAAAATCTTTTATAAATAAATGAAAGTGGGCAAATTCAGAAATATATGGTATTTGTTCAAAAACCTGTGTTTTTATGGCTTACTTGTTAAAATGTTCTGATTCAGATAATAAAAAGGGACGGGTTAAACTGAACTTTGTGTTCGAGTTGGGTACCTGTAACATCCATAGTAAAGACTGATCCAAAGTAAACAATCAACATTTTATTTATTTTTATATATTTATTTACTAAGATTTATTAGTCACCCTAAAACAAAACAAGTTTTGCACATAGGCGACGCTTGAAATAATATGAGGTTTAACGTTCATGATAGTAAATGAGTTCTTAGAGAAGTTTTAAAATCAGCTGTTTCTGATTCATCCAGCATCCAAATAATTGAACAAACCATAAATTTTTTATTACATCTTTTTGATTTTCATTTAAATTTTGATTGATATAATTTGATGGTGTGGTTTACATCAAATTCATCATGAAACGATTCATCATGAGACAGTTCATCATTGACAATTAATTCATCATGAGACAATTTGTCGGAAAGACAATTCATCGTGGAAAATTCATCGTTAGACAATTCATCCTGGGAAAATTCATAGTGAAAAACGAAATAACGCAAATATAAAAATGATGCGATGCGGTGTTGCCGATCCGACAGTCGTGGGTTCGAGTCTGAAGTTGAGACATTTATATTTGCGTTATTTCGTGGTGGATTGTAAGCCATCCAAGTTTCTGATAAATGTGGCTCGTAAAAACATATCAATGCTATGTTTCCTTATAATATACTAGAGATAGCCCGTCAAAAATGACGGAAGTTTTAAAATACGGCGCCCGTTATTATAAAAATAGTCAACAAAAACAAAATGACATATGATAACCATAAAAAAAAAAATTATATATAAGCAAATCAAAATTTTTGCGCCCATGGAAGCGAAAGAAACTGCGCTGTTGTATGATCGAATATGTTGTCGAAAATTTTGTCTATCTGGATTGGCCGTGTCTGACATGAGGCTTTTAAGAAAATCGGGATATTCAAGTGTATTACCGTGAATGTCAATTGGTTTTGGCAACATTACTTTGCCTTTTCGACAACATGAAGTGAATAGTCCATCTGATGGTTGCTCTGAAGCAAAATTTCTTGATCGACATAAAACATTAAATTCACCACAATCATGTTGATCGAATTGAGTTTCGTTGAAGTTAATTGCTTCGTTACGAACTGCCTCACCCGCACTATCTCATGCTAAACGTTGGGAGATCGCATTAGCAGCTCGATGTAGCTGCAATTCATTGGGAGACATTTGTTCAACTCGATGACGTTGTGAGGCAGCATTGGAAGTGTGAAGAGCTTCTAGATGTTGAGGAGTAAAGTCGATAGACATAACGTTGTTGTGATTCGGCATGAGAAGCATGAAAAATTTGCAATTCTTCAACAGACATTTGTGTAGTGCGTTGTTGATGAGCTTCTGCATCTAAAACTCGAATTTTTGCTTTTGATTATGGAGTTTGTCTTGCGCGATATCTCTGTTGCCTTTCTTTAGCTAGACGCTGTTTTCTCGACACAGGATCTTCGTCGTCATTCATATTAAGAGACATTTTGTTTAAAAACATATACTTTATTTTTCAATTATTAAAATCTGAACTTAATTAATATGAAAAACAAAACTAATAAATATATATATATATATATATATATATATATATATATATATATATATATATATATACATACATAAGCGTTACAGAATCAGTGAGTGACGTGGTCTACTATATTATTAATATCATAAAACATATATCTTCGATAGCTATTATATTAGCTAGTGACGGAATGTAAGCCGTACAACTTATATATACTATCGAGCATTGATTCGTACCCATTCATAGTCGAGTGTTGTGTTCAACATACCCCAACAAAAGCGCTTAACAACCACTGTTTTTTGGCAGTGGAAGTGGTGCAGATGGTAAGGTAGTTGGCATGATGCGAGGCGGTGTTGCCGATCCGACAGTCGTGGGTTCGAGTCTGAAGTTGAGACATTTATATTTGCGTTATTTCGTGGTGGATTGTAAGCCATCCAAGTTTCTGATATATGTGGCTTGTAAAAACATATCAACGCTATGTTTCCTTATAATATATATATATATATATATATATATATATATATATATATATATATATATATATATATATA
Source organism: Erpobdella octoculata (assembly GCA_963978895.1). NCBI lineage: Eukaryota > Metazoa > Annelida > Clitellata > Hirudinida > Erpobdellidae > Erpobdella > Erpobdella octoculata. The sequence goes on from OZ022241.1 coordinate 23,022,563, forward strand.
TATATATATATATATATATATATATATATATATATATATATATATATATATATGTATATTGCGAAGTGAAACACTGCGTTGAAATGTTTCAAGAGCCTACAAATAGGATGACTAACTGTCACCACAAGTAACGCAAATATTTATAAGACTCTACTAGGAATCGAACCCACGTGTCTACGGCAACACCGCCTCGCCTAAATGCAAGCGCTCTTACCAACTGAGCCACCGACCATCACCAATGAGTTCTGAGTCTATCATAGTCGTAGTCTAATGTTAAGTAGCTCCGAAAGACTGAGACTTCTAGCCATCATTTATTGGTGGTGGTCGGTGGCTCAGTTGGTAAGAGCGCTTGCATTTAGGCGAGGCGGTGTTGCCGTAGACACGTGGGTTCGATTCCTAGTAGAGTCTTATATATATATTTATATATATACATATATATATATATATATATATATATATATATATATATATATATATATATATATATATATATATATATATATATATATATATATATATATATATTCCATACATAATTGGAGACAATATTTTCCCGCAAGCAAGTTTCATTGAACTCTGTCGCCCATTTTGCATTCAAATGTTTCTTGTATAAACCTTGCAAAATAACAATATCTTTCCTTTCTGAAACTACACCAAGCAGCGTTTTAAAATCTTTATTTTTTCCAGCTGACTGGCCAGTTTCGGTTTATTTAACCATCTTCAGAGCTTCATTTATAATAATAAAACGGTATATATTAAAATCGAAAAAAACACTTTCTCAAACTTATAATAATAAAGTTAATTAAACAGCAGTTAGTTTGTTTTCAATACATGCAGAATTAGACGTAAAATCAATAAAAGTAGCCGAGTATTAATAAACACGCTTTCAGTGAGTAAACAAGTGTCGACGCGTTCAGCCAAAGTCTCACTAAAATACAAATTAAGTACACAACCAACCAGCCACATAGCTGATTTCACGCTCACTTTTTCGTAGTTTTTGTTTTCTACTTTCTTCTTTTTATATTAATATTTGGATTGCAATTATATATTTATATATATATACATACTAGCAGACCCGGCGAACTTTGTTTCACCTTAAAGAGTGTATTTTTTAAGCAATAAAGAACAATAATAACAAAAATCCTATATATAAGTTTAAAAGAAAACAAAAATAAAAAAACGTTCACTTTAATAGTTTATTAGAAAAACATTGGTTGCACTCGGGTCGATTCTCTTTAATCCAGCACTTTGTGATACACTACGTACTTTGTTTTAATATCGGGCGAAAAAACAAATAAATCGGATGGTCTGCCGACACGTGAACACGCCACATACAATTGACCCTGAGAAAAACATGCATTATCCAAGATCAGATCACAAACACTTAAAGATTGGCCTTGTGATTTGTTAATCGTCATAGCAAATGCTAGGCGAATCGGAAATTGAATTCTTTTAAACTTAAAGGGCAAATCGGTTGGGATCATAGGAATCTTCGGAATGAGTATTTCCTCGCCTTTGAATTTTCATTTGAGGATCGTCGCGTGAAGCACATTGACCATTAGTTTCTTTAAAACCAAACGCTTTCCATTACATAGTTTTGGTTGATTTAGATTTCTAAGCATAATAACTACTAATTAATTCCAGTTCTTCCGCGATGGATTGGTTAAAATTGTTCCAATGCCTAATTGCCTGACGGCTATTTTGGGAAAGATTAGATCTTCTGGGTCGCGGCATTGTTATTAATAATGTTTTTGTTAAAAGTAATAAAACTTTAAAACTCGCAAAATAATTCCAACGAACGAAAATATAATATTGACAGAACAGCATTGACACTTTGTTAATGCCAAATGGAAAACGGAAAATGCGAAACTAAAAATCATATATCTATGCTAAAAATATCTTTTATATTTTTATGGCCCATAAACAATTATTTTATTTTATATTTTAATTGAAAAAGATATTTACTAAATTTTTTCGGTGAGATTTTCAATTGTAAACAATGAAATAGTCAGAAAATTTAATAGCATGCGCTCTACCCCATTTGCGCATAAATGTCATGTCACGGAAAATTAAACATCTGTATATCTCGATAACTCAAACTCCAATTTGAAAATTTATTTTTTCCGTAAGACCAAATAAAGGGTGCTCTACAACCTTGCCATTTGAAGTTTTTTTCTAGGACGCACTGTTAAGGCTGTATAGCTACCGGGGTACATACTGCGGTCCCCATGGGCCACTCCATGGTTCAATGTCAAATTATTTTAGTTATTCTGTTAATAGGAGCTGAGAGAAATCCAATAAATCAAAAATCTCTAAAATCAGTTCAGCCGTTCTTGAGTTATAAGTGTCGTAACACAAACCCGACTTCCTTTTATATATATAGATATATAATACATATATATATATATATATATGTATTATATATTATTATATATTATTATGTATTATTTATTGATATATATATATATATCAATGATAAAAATTTTTTATTTAATAACTACTGAATACTAATAGAAATATCTTCGATAATATAGTAGCTATACGACTAATTACGTAAGCGTGACAGAATCATTAAGTGAGTGAGTGACGGGGGCTACTATATTATAGATAATACCTGCTGTAAATTTGTTTGTTTAACCAATTTGAAGATGTTTATTATTTTACAAGCTAGACAAGAAAGCAATATCATAGATTATAATACATATTATGAAGCAATATAAATATTCTGTTAATAATATTTAAATGAGTGGTAAATATTCTGCTAATAATATTTAAATGAGTGGTAAATATTCTGTTAATAATATTTAAATGAGTGGTAAATATTATGATACTATGATTATAACCAAAATCATAATATTCGACAGTCTCAGTTTGATGAATGGGCTGAAAGAAGATATTGTTTGAACGAAATATGTTGAGAACTTGCCAGTGCAATTGCTCTTGATCGACATTATAGCAACCTACTGACTTGGCCAGTTGTGCTTGGCACCGCAGTCCATTACAGTTTTAAACTTTTATTGAAAGCAAATAAAGCTAAAGTCTATAAAGTTTGTAGACGAATAATCGTACAGATCATAAAACTCATAAGGCTAGCCCTCCAAGAGTTGCCCTATTTATAGCCGAACTCTAGTCAAGAGTCAATGATGATCGCGCGCGCCATAAGGAAGGCTGCAACAACGTGGCACCAAAGAACCATGTGATCGCATGACTCTGCGTGTCTGCTGTGTTTCAGACACAAGCGTGACACACCTTCCCTCTAAAGTCAATAAGGAATATTTCGTTATCAGCTCAGTCTTGCTACTCCTGCTTCTTCAGTATGCTCCGATGGTTGGCACTGAGAGACATAGAAGAATTGAAGTAATTCCCCTCTGAAATTTATTGTGGTCGACTGACTTACAACAATTAATTTTATTGCTTGGCGAAGAAGAAGGATAATATTTGTTTGAAGGAAACTCTTTAATTGAATGCCTCTTTTCATGGCATTTAAAACATAAACCTAAATTTTTGTCATTGTTTTAATAGTATCACTAGGTGGAAACTTAAATTCTTTATCTAAAGATTTCTGGGTATTATAACGAGATAGTCTGGTCTGATACTAATGTGTAGCCATATAGCTATCAGCTGCATGTGAAAGTTCAAGAAGATCTAACCAGCCATCTTTATCTTGGGTCAAAATAAAATTAACAAAATCAGGAGGAAAAAGCTCCTTAAGCCTATCAGCACACAACACGTTTACTAATTAGTGAAAGTCTTCACCAATATTTTTACTTTTAATATAATAAAAGAAAGCTGTTTAAAATTCAGATGCCAGCTGTGAATAAGTTTCACCTGACTTTCTTTACATAGAAAGAAACTTCTCCAGCAAAAGAATAGGTGTAACACAAAATTCCTGCAGAAGAATTTTTTTCAATTCGTTACAATCAGTCAAGCGACTCAATATTTATTGTACAAGCTTTATTGTTTAAATGTGCATGCAATATTTCTGATTTTACATCATCATCAACCTGATATGATTGAAATTGATTTTCTAAATATTGGAAGTATCCCAGTATTGCCATGGGATCAAGAGGAAATTTACGACTATGCTATTCATAGCATTTTGGAAACGACTGGTGCTAATTGTTGATGAAGATTCGAGAGTATCACAAGCTCAAACTCTAATTTCAAAAGTTATAACTTATGATTTTCTTCATGAAATCTACGATCCTCATTCTAATCTATGCTTCTTGTTTTCTTCCAATTTAGATTCAGCAAGCCTATGATTTGTTCTATTCTTTTCTAATTTCTCCCAATGCTAGCTTACGATCAGCCCTCTTTTCTCTTAACTCTTCTTGCTTCTTAGCATTACCATTATGTGATGTAAGTAATCTTGCACAGACTGATATAATCATAATTATAATAATATAATCATATGCACTGAGAACCTTGGTCAGGCTATCACGAGCAACAGTCTCTTCAAGAAGCCCAACAGAAACTATTAACTGGGCAATCTGGTAACGATCGAACTTTAACTACAAGCTATGAATCGGTTCACCTGGGAAAATGGACGACGACGATTAATTGTATTAGACGAACTGTGCAACTGACTTTGTCGATGAACTGTACTGAACAAACTGCAAAACTGACTTTGTCGATAAACTGTCAACTTCAACCGGGAATCGTCTATGGTCACACTGACGGTGATGATAATTCTGTTGATCCTGTCGAATCTTCGTCAAGTTCTGCTAATCCTGGTCTAATTCTATCCAATCCTGTTGACAAATTTGGATAATCCCGCCCAAACCGTTGGATACCACTGAAACCTATTGGATCCTCCCAAAAAACTGTTTGATTTACCGAAACTTGTTAGGTCGCACCGAAACCTGTTGCATCCCACCGCTGCCACCAGAAAATGTCAGGCACTTCATCATCCTCTTGGAGTCTGAGAGCGCTTATCGATCGGTTCAGCTGTTTGTCTGGGTATGTAATATGGGGTGTGTTTATCTTTATTGATGCATTACATATCTAGTTAAAATATAAAGTTTTTGTACTAATTTTGATTAATGTGAAAATTAATTTGATAAAAATTTATCTTAATTTAGAAGTTAATGTATTATCGCAACAGCTTTTTTTGGAGCAATGATAAACTCATTTGTACATGTTGTCATGTACTCTTATTATTGTCTGTCTGCTCTTGGTCCTAAAGTTCAGAAGCACCTCTGGTGGAAGAAATATCTCACCATTTTGCAGCTGGTTGGTTTTTTTCTGGTTGGAAAATCTTATGTAAATGTAGTAAAATATCTCATCTGTCAAAAATATTTTATTTGTATTTACATATTAATAAATTATCAGCCATTTATTTGTATAGGTGCAATTCATAGCTGGTTTGTCCCACTCTGCTCAATCAATATACAGGGGTTGTCCATTTCCCCTCTGGATGCAATGGGCTTTGATCTTTTATGGGACCAGCATATTTTTTCTTTTCATCAACTTCTACCGCCATGCCTACATCAAGCCTCAAAAAGATCATCGGTTCTGTAAGGAAGAGTCAAAAAATAAAGTGATGGAGCAATCTAATGGCAAAATTGTGAGTATTTATGTGTGTATTGATTATATAATGTTTTAAAAACATGTATGGTACTATCTATACAATAATAGCCCAAATTGCTGACTGACATCTTCGTAACACAGTTAACCATGCAAGTCAATAGAATAATAATCTAAGAAATTAGTCTAACATCTATATGGTTGTCAAGAAAGACGTTTTTTATTTTTGTGTGTTTGCATGTATATATAATATATTTAAATATTTAGGTGTTAGTTTTTATTCATCTATGCAGGCTCAGTTAAAATTTATAGCCCAAGTTTTGCTATAAACTTTTTCTATTAAGTGTGACAGTTTGAGTAACTTAATTGGACCACAATGTTGTAAAAAATACGCCCGATTATAAAAAATCTTTATTACTTTCTGATGGGCAAGTTTTGGCTGTCTTCAGAACAAGCAAAAGGTTGAGTGGTATAAAAGCAAATATAAACAATGACAAATAAAAATTAATTAAATGTTGAAGTACATAGATTAAAAGGAAATAAATAAAATTAAGAACAAAATAAAAAACAAGGGCAGTTAATAATTAAAATTAAAATCATAAGAGCAAAATATAAAATAAATATAACATAAAAGTCTACATACAAAAAAAATGAACACATTGGATATGTGAAATCTAAAGGTAACGTCTACTTAAAGTGATATTTGGATTCTTAATTAGATAAGAGAAGGGATGTTATCATCACTATCAGGGCCCAAAGCAAACAAGCGAAAACTGTACAAAGTTTGACTGGCAGGAATGGTGGTGATGGTCTGTCGCAGAAAAAAACGTTCACTACGGCAGTTATAAACTTCAATTTTGGGAATTAAGAATGATTGTGAAGAAGAGACCAGGAATATAGTCCTGGGAACGAGATCTTTGGCGGGAACCTTCATAGTCCCTGGTACAGAGAACAGATGCACCAAATTTTATGGGGTTTGTGGTCGACGGAGGGCACAAAAGCAACATCGGTTGGATGGAAAGGCAAACCAAGATTGTACGGAGTTTGACTGGCAGGGACCTTGCTGATGGTCCGTCGTAGAGAAGGACGTTCACTATGGCAGTTATTAGCTTCAATTCTGGGAAGTAAAGAGGATGGTGAAGGAGAGAAACCAGGACTACAGTCCTGGGAACAATATCTTTGGTGTGTAACCTTCATACTCCCTGGTGACGAACTCTTAGTACAGAGTACAGATGCGCTAGAATGTATGGGAGGATCAGGTTTGTGGTCGATGGAGGGCAAAGGAACAACAGCAGGTGAAAAGGAGGGCAAAATGAGTTAATCATTACATCTTTAGAGTTAAGGTTATAAGCATAAGGAAGTAGGCAGGGTTGTAAATATTGATTATCGATGTTGATATTCGATAACATAGACGATACATTTTGTTAATCAAGATCGGTATCTACGATACTTTCTAAAAAAGTTTATTGATGATATTTTTATAACTATTTCTTCTCGATAATTCGATATCGATTCCTGACAAAATTTAATTTGTAATTTGTTACATCCATACATACATACACCCGGGTTCGATTCCTGCTCTGGGCACATAATTTCCTTGAGCAAGAAACTAACTCACATGTGCTCACGTCAACTCAGCGTGTCATCCTTTATTCATAAATGAGTACCAACTTAGGTTGGTGTTTAAAGTCCTTTGTGCGCTTATGGAGCTAGAGATTAGTGTGTGGGGCTGCCAGCGGCGCCGTAAACACCGCATACACCGCTGGTCCTATCTGCAAGTTGCCAACTTTGTAAAGTTGCCACTGGTCTGTTCAATAAGTGGCAATCAAAAATGAATGTACTTATACTTATATATCTTTCACAATCTATTGCCATGTTGCCATAAGTACACTCATTTGTTCAAGTTTTTTTTATTGCTACAACTATGGATTTGGTAAGATCGACAAACCTCTTGCATTTATCACAGAGGAGTGATGACTAAAACCAGCAAGAATTCACAAAATGATAATTGTGAAGTACCCCCACTACTTGAAAAAAGTCAATTTAAACTTTCTCAAAATTGTCGGCACTCTGGAACAAACAAAACTGTACTAGTCAAGCAGCCGAGGCGATAACAGATGCTCTTGGCACACTGTTGATCGCCTCATGTAAAACACAGTGGAACTCATATTATGACACCATTTCAGGAATTTAGGGATGGACCGAAACTCATCTCGGCAATTCGGACTCGGCTGATTTTGCGGTACTCAGCAAAAAAAGAGTCGCCGAAGCCAAGTTGAAAAAATCTGTTTAGCACTGCAGGTAGTATATGCACAGACAAAAGATCGCGACTTTCTCTTTCAAAAACCGCAATGTTGCTTTTCAATAAAAAGGGCTTGGATGCTAAGCATCTGCGTCCCGATATCGTTATCTCGAATTCAATCGAGATTTCAAAACGATACGGGAGATCCCGTATCGCCATTTAAACGATACAGCCTGCGGAAGAAGTCTCGTATCGATATAAATAGCGATACTTAAAATTTGGTTCCCGAATAAAGTCCCGAAAAAATATCGATATTTTTAAAAAATATTTTCCAATAAATAACGAAAGTCATACATATTTAATTAATGATTGTCACAACTGTGAATATTTGCAATTGATTCATCAACATTGATTAATCAATCTATCTATTGACAGAAGTTTATAACTATTATCATCCCCACTTTAAATTCGGTTTTCCAGACAGCCTGTAGCCCCATTATTTACTATTACTATCTGGGAACCGGCAGCAAAAAAGCCAGATGCAAAGACTGCGGGAAACAGTATCATTTTAATTTAATCTTAGTAATCTAGTAATCTCAATCTCAGTAATCTGCAATCTATTTCTATCTCCATTGGTTTTTCCACTTCCACTATTGAATTGCCTAAAAATGTCGTTCTTTTGGTGTGCTAGAAGGTTTTCTACTTTTCAATTACCTGTAGTGTGCACGACAGTGCCGTAGCCCGTATCGTCTGCAGCTGGAATTCGAAACTTTCTCAGCTTCTTTCTTGCTATTGCTAACCGCATTCGCCATCGCCTATAAATAAACACGCTGGGTTTTTTTTTCACTTTCTTAATTCTTGCATAGAGGCACTTTCTTGTGTTTGTCATCATTATCATGCCGCGTCACCGGGGTCAAATCTGGGAGTACTTTGAGGAAGAGACGGTCATGCAGAAAGTCAAAGACAAGGATGTAGAAGTAAATCTTGCCAGATGCAAAGACTGCGGGAAACAGTATCATTTTAATTTAATCTTAGTAATCTAGTAATCTCAATCTCAGTAATCTGCAATCTATTTCTATCTCCATTGGTTTTTCCACTTCCACTATTGAATTGCCTAAAAATGTCGTTCTTTTGGTGTGCTAGAAGGTTTTCTACTTTTCAATTACTTGAAAAAATAATTTTAATTTTTCTTTTCGTCGGCAAGTAAAATCATTTAATTAAATTGATAAACTACCGCATAATGCGTACTAAATAAAGTAAATAAATACTTACTATCGGCGGTAGCGTTTTATTTAGAATCTAAATTTAGACAAATAGATGTACCGAAACTAAACAAATGAAACTTATTTCAAGTTGTAAAAAAAATCAAATTTGGTAAATTTTGAAATTTTTTAATATTTATATTTTTTTTTCAATAAATTCCTTTAATGTAGTTAAGTTATTAATATTGTCTGTCGCGTATAGTTCATCATTCTATGTTATCTCGTTTCATTCGAGAAAAATTTCCACTTCAGTCAAGATCCCGATATCGTATCGTTATTGTTCGAGGCGTCTCGTATCGTATCGTTTAATTCGAGGCAAATTTCAGAAATCGTATCGTATCATTCCAAAAAAATAACGGGACGCAGAAGCTTAGTTGTCAAACAGAAAATTCCCTTAATTGTCTCGATGATAGGAAAACATTGGTTGATGATAAAAATTTGCCTTCTCATTCAGAAAATTCCCTTAATTGTCTCGATGATAGGAAAACATTGGTAAAAATTTGTCTTCTCATCCAGAAAATTTTCTTAATGGTCTCGTTGATAGGAAAATATTGTTTGATGATCAAAAATCTTTTCCCTGTCCAGAAGTGTGTCCCATTATAGATGTTGATGATTATCACATTAGGTCTTGATTGATGGTGGTGCAGAAGTATGTTGCATTAGAGAAGATTTAATCCGACCTCTTCATAGGGTACCACATAAATTTATTAAATTATCTGGCCTTAAAGGTCAACCAGAAATTGTAAGTTGTGTTAGATTAGTTGTTCGACCTGATATCGTGGGTGATGACATTGTGAACCTAGCACCCAAGGTTCGAGCATGGTTCGCTGTCGTCCCAAATCTTAATGAACAAATTATGATTACTCCCTCTGTAAGTAACCTATTAAAAACAATATCATTTTATGACACTATTGCATATCCTATTAAAAACAAGCAAAATGCGCGTGACTCTGATGTAAATGCTCCTGGTCTTGAAGTAAATAAATCTCAATCTTTTGTTTTAGATGAACCTTGTAATGATGATCATAGTCCAGATGTTACATTGATTCTCGGTGAAAGTGTTTCTCGTGCTGCTGAGGCTAAGAAAGTTGATTCACAGATCGATTCTTGTCAGGACATAGGTGCTTCTGTTGTTTCGGGTGATGATATTTGTCCAGGTGCTGATGCTAGGAAAATTGATTCACAGACCGATACTTGTCAGGACATAGGTGTTCCAGTTGTTTCGGGTGATGATATTTGTCCAGGTGCTGATGCTAGGAAAGTTGATTCACAGATCGATTCTTGTCAGGACATAGGTGCTTCTGTGGTTTCGGGTGATGATATTTGTCCAGGTGCTGATGCTAGGAAAGTTGATTCACAGACCGATACTTGGCAGGACATAGGTGTTCCAGCTGTTTCGGGTGAAGATGTTTATCCAGGTGCTGATGCGGGCGGAAGTGTTTCACAAACCGACGCTTGATTTACAACAGTTAACGATGATTGTCAGGGGGTAGACGATAGTAATGATCACGATGCGTTTGCTAAGGAGCAACATGATTGTCCTTCACTCAAGTCCTTTTGGTTATTAGGTAAAGACAAGTGTAAAAACTTCTATATCGACAGGGGACTGTTGTTTCACAAGGAAAATCAGTGGGGTCATTCCATAAAACAGTTATGTTTGCCCAGGAGTCATATACTTACAGTGTTACAGATGGGTCATGATGCTCCCTACTCGGGGCACATGGCTGCCAAGAGTGATAGTGTGACTGTCCGACCCAAGTATAATTATGCCCTTGTTGTTGTTGTTGAGTTGTTTTCTAAGTGGCCTATTGTATACCTATTGAATTTGTTAGGTGCTAAGTCTGTAGGTGACCGACTTATCCATGTCTTTATTGTATGTTCAGTTCCTCGAATAATTAGTTTTGTTCGTAGTTCTTTACCTCAAAACCTACTTAAAATTTTAAGAGATTCTTGGAATAATACAAAAGTTGTAAACAAAAATTAAATTTGGTAAATTTTTATAAATTTTGAAATTTTTTAATATTTATATATTTTTTCAATGAATTCCTTTAATGTAGCTATTAACATTGTCTGTCGCGTATAGTTCATCATTCTATGTTATCTCGTTTCATTCGAGACAAAATTTCCACTTCAGTCGAGATCCCGATATCGTATCATATCGTTATTGTTCGAGGCGTCTCGTATCGTATCGTTTCATTCGAGACAAATTTCAGATATCATATCGTATCGTTCCAAAAAAATTACGGGACGCAGAAGCTTAATTGGCAAATTTCCATAAATCCTAAATCAGCCCGTGTTACTGCACTTTCTTACGAGAAAGATTTGCTCAAGTTACGCATAATTTTTCTATGGTCTAGAGTCGGGCAGCAATGCTTTGCTGAGCGCGACTTCTTTCACAGAACCATTCATTGGTTGTGTTTGTTTAGTCATTATTATCATGATTTTATCTAGAATGAATTAGGTTTGGAGTAACTGTGGCTGTAATTAGATTTGTTTGTCCCAGGGTGCATAATCTTTGGTTAAGTATTTCTTTGGTTGTTGGAAATTTGTAGTTAGTTTGTATGGTTACCTTTATAACGTTCTTTCATTAATTTCTTTCTTTTGCGCGATCCTGGTCAATGATAAAGTGGATCGGTCATGAGTTTTTTGCAGGTTTCCAGGGAGAAGATCGCGTCGCTGAAGGAAGAGCTGCAGGGAGAAGATCGCGTCGCTGAAGGAAGATCGCGTCGCTGAACAAAGAGCTACAGGACGTCTCATTTGTTCTTGCTCGGAAGGTTCTTCGACCTCATCTTTCTTTCGCGAGTGGCTCATCTCTTTCGTGCCTGTTTTGGGTTTTTTCAGGTTCCCAGGACGAAAGAAGTAGACGAGCTCAGGGAAACCGGTCGACAAAAGAAGCACACTCAGCCAACAGGATCTGCCCAGATTGAAGATTGAAACTGATGCCGCTAACGAAAAGGATCGTTACGTCTTTGAGGGGGGAGGTATGTCACGCCCGCGTTAAACGCAGCGTGCATGCCTATTAGAATTCCCGGCGTAGGTAGTGAAATGTGTAGTGCGCAGTGTATAGGTTTGAATTGCGTGTGTTATTGCGCTGTTGTTTGAATGTTTTGGGCTGTAGCCTGTAGATTTGAATATTTGCGAGCTGGCTTGGACACTTATATATAAGGAGGATTGGACTCTTTGTTTGTAAGTTTTGCGCCTGTTTCACGTAGAGTTAGGACCTGTCGTGCTCTGTCATATTTTATTCGATGATTGATTTCTTAATTTTGGACTTTATTCGATATTAAAATAACTAGTAGTCAACAAGAAAGTGTTTGGCTTTGTTTTAAAGTTGTTTGCATCGAAGTTTCTCCAGCAGTATCGACTTTCGCAAAGGCGGCAGTCGTGACAATGGATCATTTTCAACAGTGTTCATTTTGCCAGTGTAATATTTGCATCTGGTATTCTTGTTTGGGCGTTGTTTGTTAATATGTTTAACCCTATCTATTCATTGGAATAAAACTGAACACTGGTTGGTGGAGGATGCATTCCCAATGGCAGGACTGCACCTGTTCTTCAGTGCTTTCTTGAATTGTTGGGTCAGCATCGACTATATACTTAAGTACTACAATGATATAATATATCATGACTGAGCTCTGTTACTATTATTTGTATTGATATTGTAATGAAGTGCAGTATCAGTATTGCTATTTAATGCTATTTTGTTGTTGATTGTATTATTTTTTGATGAAATAGTCCATCATGACTGCTATGGAGCTGTTGATTGTATATTATTTTTATTTTCACAGAAAAACAAACTAGATTTGGTAATTACAATAAATATCTACTTATTTTCCATTTCAGAAATCTACATTGGATGCTAACTACAATAATAATCTAAAGAATGGGAAAATTCACAGACGCTCTACCCAGGATCATTGTAAAAATAACATGCATTGAGGGATAAGTTAGCCATATGGATATGAACGAGAGATGTCACACATAGGTTTTAATTTTGATAAATACTGTTGTAACTTTTATAATTTAGACACTTCTTCTAGTTGTGTTTGTATATATATATGTATGTATGTCTGTATGTATGTATGTATGTATGTATGTATGTATGTATGTATGTGTGTGTGTGTGTGTGTGTGTGTGTCGTTGGGTGGTGTGTGTGTTTTGTTTAACATCAATTTTTCTGATCTCTCAATTATGTGCATCGACAATGATTTTTCCAGATTTAATTTTAATCAAACATCTGTATTTGTCCTGATGTAATGAAATTTATTAAAAAGGAAATTTAAAAGACCTGGAATCCTTAGGTGTCAAGTCAAAATCATCTGTAAAACTGCACTGTAGTTAACAAATTTTTAATGTAATATTCATTCGTATCTGAAGGCTAGTTAAGTTTTTCCTTATTGTTAGAAAGGTTGTTTTACGGTTTGAAGGATTCCAGAATATGTTGAATCTAATTCTAGTCTTGAATTGATATGAAATAAATAAGTTTTAATTTATCGCATTGAATTAGAGCTAGAAGAAGGCCATATTCATGCATTACTATTGATCAGTTTAGGTTATTTGCACACACAATAAATCAGTAATATTCATTTTTTAAATAATCTCTTTAATTATTAGATTAGCAGCATTTTCTTTTATTTTCTCACAACAGAACTCTTTGAAGCAAAGAGGTTAAAGTTTCATTGTAATGTTTAATAAAGGTTAAATATATTTCATATCACATTTGTTAGTCGGAAATATTCATTTAAAAATTAACAAAAGTTTTTACTGGTTTAGTAAAGTAGGAGGATACTCTAATAATATTTCTGATAAAGTTTAACAAACTTAGAAATTAGTTCTAGCTGTGACTGGGTAATTTTCCATTTTGGGTATATTCTGATTGTTTGTTTCTGTATATCTGGAGAATCTGGTTGTCGATTTTTCTGCTGAAATATTCAAATTTTGTTTTGCAAGAATTCATTATGAGCAGCATTAATTTCACAAGCTTTCAGTTTTTTAAATAATTTCACAAGAGTCACAGCTGAATAAATTAATAAAAAAAAGTTTTGTATAATATGCAAATAAAAAAAATAAGTTTTTTCACTTGACCTGCATCTGACTATTTTGTGCAAGTGGTAGTGATTGTCTTTTATGATAAGGATATTAAGTTTAAGTTGGTAATCTTAATCTTACCTCTAATTTTTTATTCTTATGATTTAAAATTTGTGTTGGTCAACGTGGTGAAAGAGACCTTCCACTCAATTCATTTTGATAATATTCAAACTGCCACAAATTGATTTTTCGACCACCAAATGTTGTTTCATGACCAAATCAAGATTTTGTTTCAAATTTGTTTTTTTTTCTATAAATTGTTTTTTTAATTCATGTTTGACCTATTAAAAATTAAAACACCATCTGTTGTATCTATTTACTCCGTGTGAGTGTTATCAATGATGATCCAATGGAATAAGTTATTTCCTGATAGTTTACATCTATGTTCTAGACTTCGCTGCATTTTCAGAGAACTTGTGCACGTAGTTGGTAAATAAAGTGATTTCATACACATAGGAAGAGGTAGGGTATCACTGCAGAATACTTTTTTCACTCTAAAGAAAACGTCTCTGATAATGTAAGGTTTATCGCCCAAACTTAATTACAAAGACTGGGAAGATAGAATTCGAGACCAATGTTTTTAAAAAATTGTATTTGTTAGAAACTCAGACAATTGTACTCAGGCCCGTAGCTAGTGGCAGCCCCCCCACTAAAACTTTAAGCCCCCAACTATAATTTTTGGAAGGTTTTTTCACCTTATTTACATCTAAGCCAGCCAAGTGATGATAAAGTTACGATCCGCAATTTAAATTTAAATATAAATGTATTAAATAAAATTAAATAAAAAAGATAAATTTAAAGTACAGAGTAGCACACTACGTGAGTCTGTAGTTATGTCTACTCTTGGACAAAGTGATGAGCAAGAGTGTTCACCAGAGTGGAATCAGCTTCGTGCTGTTTATTTTAGCATGTTGGGCAGTATATTAGGAGAGTTGATTGAGAGGTTTGTTGATGGTTCTTTTAAGGGTTTAACTTGTGCAGTGTCTGCTCTTCTACCAACATCAGAGAAGTTTTTAGATGTCAACGACCTTTAACCGTTAACGCAACTGCTAAAAAAAGACAGGCATGACGAAAAAAGTAGGTTTCTAAAAAACAAATTTCAACCAGACTGCAGTCTCCAGGAAATGATGGATTTTATGCTGTACTATAAAGATGCATTTCCCACTTTATATTGGCACTATTCAGCTGCAATAACTGCCACTTGCGAGAATTCATTTTTTTTCTAACGAGTACTACGACCACAGAGAAGATCAATGTCCCATGAGAGAAAGAGCAAACTTGTACTTCTGGCATTTGAAAAATCGCTCTGTAAAGCAATTGATATGGATACATTCTTGCAGAAATTTTCTATTCAATAACGTCGCATTTTGTGGTAATTCTAATTTTTCAAATTTTTTTTATAAAAATGTGTGCACCTGTATCAAATACCAAGAATGCAATAAAATGAAATCGTATTCAAATCATTGTTTTGACAATGATCTAACCACATTATAATGAAATGCATTTTTTAGTTTAGTTTCTCATTTCAAGCTACTACACTTATTCATGTTTTACACATGGAAATTGTCATCAGTTTCATAAGACTTAGTCTTACAATACTATAATAACTTTAATCTTACAGTTTTAGAACAGAGAAAAAAACTAATCCAGCTTAGCTGACAAACTTTGGCTTTTGATTTTTGAATGATTCTCAATATTAATTCAAAATATTTTCATAATTTAGTATTTTTTAGTGCTAGTCTGGCAGTGCATCGAAATTTTCATCAGTTAACCCCAATATTGCTGAACTGATTAATTCGAAGAAACAACTTAAAGCTACTTTAAAAAAAATTTGTCAAATCACCCAATTTTTATAACAATATAAGTATAATGACATACTTGATATTTAGATATTTTAGAAACTGATGACAAGTCTTATGTGTAACACATGAATAGATGTGTAGTAACTTAAAATGAGAAGCTAAACTAAATAATACATTTTATTTAAATATTTAAATCCGATTTTATTTTATTGATCTCTTGGCATTTGATACAGATGTACAAGTTTTTATCAAAAATAATATAAACAAGTTATTGTATTGTGGACTATAACGGTTGTCTTAATCAATAATTAAATTTGGACAATTTGATTCAGTGCTGTCATCCCAGTGGTGTGCCATGCACGCATCAAAAATCAAGATTGTAGATAACAACAAGCATACCTACTGTTATTTGACGAAATTGCCAGTGAAAATTGTTAATTTTTGTTATTACGGGCAATGATATTGCAACTCCTAGAAAACATATATATATATATATATATATATATAAAGTAAATGTTAACAAAAAATTTAGAAAATTTTGTTATTTTATTTATTAACTAGCGGGGGCACCCGGCGTTCCCCGGGGCTTTTAGAGGTTTTTCTAATGTTTGTGTCTCTCGCTCCCGTTTCCTTCTCCCCGTTCCCGGTCGCTTTCCCGCTCCCTGTCATTTTCCCGCTCCCGGTCGCTTTCCCTCTCGGTCGTTTTCCAGCTCCCGGTTGCTTTCCCGTTCTCGGTCGCTTTCCTTTTCCCGCTCTATCTTTCGCTCTCAGTTGGCTTCCCGTTCCCGTTTTCGCTCATTTATGTATGTATATGTATGTATATATATATTTTTGAACGTATTTCGGCATAATGTTTTCTTTTAGGCATGCTCTGTTAAAAATGATAGACCACTTTGCGTTGATACGTTTTTTCGCCAAGCTTTCAAAATCTCTTGAATTCATGATAACTCCGCTTTTTAAATAGATTTATTAAAAACGAGGGCTGACCGATCGGTTTCGCAGAAAAGCATCTTCGGAGCCCTTTAAATTACGAAGTTAAAATGTATTTACTATAATGCGAAAATAGAATGAAACTATAAAACGACAAGAATAAACATTAATGAAAACTGAAATAGAAAAACAACGTATGGAAAGTGGAAAGCAAGATATAAAAGGTAGGTAACTAACGTACAAGATTACTAAAAACCGAAGCGGAAAATAATTGTAACAAAAACGAAAACATGGCGATAGTGGCCGCAGCGCAGGTATTTACGCAACTATGCGCTAGGTAATTGTTGTCAGGTGCGCGCAATCAGGCTAGGTACGTCTACCGCGTCGTATTGTTATATTAACGTTGTTGACGAGTCGAGCAAATAGCTGGAAAGAAGACACGGACTCCACCGGAAGACGGTCATCTGACGAGTCACCAACGCCGCGGCCACGCACACTTTCCAGACTGGAGTTATCACGTGATGGGGATCCATGGACGGGACACAGGCCCTGGCCATCATTGCCGACGACGTCGGCGATCGGAAGGTGAGCAGGAGTAAGAGGGCCGACTCCTTGGTTGCCACGAGAAATAAAGTTGTCCTCACCGCTCGCCGATGAAACCAGATGAACATTGTTAAGAACATCGGTTGTCGGAGTCAGAGGACAAATGGCGATTAGAGTGTCTTCTTCTGGGTCGCCAAAAGAAACGGAATTGTTTTCACAGGTGGCCATCTGAACTTCTTTAACTTCATTAAGAACATCTGTAGTCTGATGGCTAACGGTAATTGGAGTGTCAACTTCTTGGTCACTACAAGAAGCGGAATTGTCTTCGCTGCATACGGCCAGATCTTGGTCGATGCTACCAAGAACGTCGGCAGACGGAAGGCAAGTGGTGATTACAGGGTCGACTGGTCTGTCGCCACAGGAAGTAGAAACCACCTCACCACCGACTTTTGAAACATGAGAGTGAGCGCACACATTCGAAGTATGGCGTGGCTCATCCGCACGCGAAGTCGTTTCACTTGCGGAGTTATGAGTGACGGGATAGACGTTAGCACAGCCGCCGTCTGCACCACAATGTAGCAGCAAGGTACGTCCGAACTTGTCGTCATGGATATTTATGCTAGGTCGTTGCTGAGAGATCATCAACGCCTCTTTAATTTTGAGACGATTAGGATCAGGGTCGTAAGAGACAACCTCGGTGTTGTCGCGAAGCATTTTTTGGTTTGGTTTAGAGCCGTGGAATTTGATAAAATGCGCGTGTAGACTCCCACCCTGTGTGTGCATCGTCAGACGGCGAGAGAGTGTTGTCCGAGTGTGGCCGATGTAGGTTTCAAGATTATTGTGAGCATATGGGCAAGTAAACTTGTAGACGACGTTTTTTCTCTGCAAAACGCCGCCGTTAATAGGGCTATTTCTCAGAACCAGGTTATGGGTTTTCAAGTTTTTGTAGTAGATGTGCAGTTTTAACATATATATATATATATATATATATATATATATATATATATATATATATATATATATATATATATATATATATATATATATATATATATATATATATATATATATATATATATATATATATAAGTATATATATATATATATATATATATATATATATATATATATATATATATATATATATATAGTTCCCGCTCACTCACCCGCTCTGCTCATTTTGTGACGGATTTCAAATTTTTTTTCACTATATTTGATTCCCCTTGACTCTCAAGGTTGTGTGAAAATTTCATTACGATCGGATGAATGGTGTAGCAATGCATAAAAGACATACATACATACATACATACATACATACATACAAACATTCATTTATATATATATATAGATAATTTTATATTAATACATACAAGTAAAATTCAACCGAATACGTTGTTTACTGAATCTTGGTTATTTATTTTTATTAGTTAAATAGTTTCGGGGGTGCCTAATAAAATTCAAATTTAGTTTCAGTAACAACGTTTGAAGGCTTCAAGCAAGATTTAGCCAGTTTTAGCAAATCTATATTACGTTTTATGGGCTAAAAGAAGTTAAGAAAGAATGAAAGGTGGTGGCTAAGCGGTAAAGCGTTTGCCTGTCGCCTTGTAGGTCGGCGGTTCGAATCTCACTGGCGTCACCATCGTAGCTCCCTTAAGCAAGGAGCTACACGCATTGCTCAGGTTGAGTGTCTCGCGGGGTTAACTAACTCCTTTCACTAACCTTAAAAAAAAAAAAAGAAAATGAGCGAGAACGGGAATGGGAGAGCAAGCATGAGCGAGAACGGGAGAGCAAGCGGGAACGGGAAAGCGACCTTTGGCGACCGGGAACGGGAAACCAAACAGAAGCGGAAAAACGACCGGAAGCGTGAACGGGATAGCGACCGAGAACGGGAAAGCAAGCGGGGAGGGAAACCTGAGCGACAGAGACAAACATTAGAAAAACCTCTAAAACCCCGGGCATCCCCGCTAGTATATATATATATATATATATATATATATATATATATATATATATATATATATATATATATATATATATATATATATATAGTTTAGAAACTGCAAATTATATATATATATATATATATATATATATATATATATATATATATATATATATAATTTGCAGTTTCTAAACTACACCAAGCAACGTTTTAAAATCTTTATTTTTTCCAGCTGACTGGCCAGTTTCGGTTAATTTAACCATCTTCAGAGCTTCATTTATAATAATAAAACGGTATATATTAAAATCGAAAAAAACACTTTCTCAAACTTATAATAATAAAGTTAATTAAACAGCAGTTAGTTTGTTTTCAATACATGCAGAATTAGACGTAAAATCAATAAAAGTAGCCGAGTATTAATAAACACGCTTTCAGTGAGTAAACAAATGTCGACGCTAGACCTAGCCGCGCCGCCGAACTTTTTACAGTGGCCGTAAATCCGCCGAAAAAAAATTACGGCTAGCCGGCGGCCAGCCAAAAACGGTACGCCGAAAATCCGCTATAAGATTTCCGTACGCCAGCTTAACCTATATATATGTTTGTATAAATATATATATATATATAAACGTATATATATATATATATATATATATCTTCTTTTAAGCAAACTCGATTGAAAAAAGTGGCACACTTGGCTGAATCGATTTTATTTTTAATTTTTTCCAATACTCTAAATCGGTTTAAAAATAATTTATTATCAAACACAAACTCCATAATCTTATAGGCTTATAGATCTATTTCGGCAAATTTTGCCATCTTCAGAGCCGTTTAATTTTTTTAAAATAAAATGCAGTGACTAAATGGTAAAAGGTACAACTAAAATAAAGGAATTAAAATACAATTTAAATAAAATTTAAATTCATTAAGTACAAATGTAACAACATAAAAAATATTTAAATTAAAATAATTATAATAAAAACAGTAATAACTAAATAATTAAGATCAGTTAGCAAAGCCTTTAACAACGGAATTACAGTCAACTTCAAGGACGTGTCTGGAAGAAGAATCACATACATTATCTATAACCTTTGAAACACAAACGTCTGGTACAAAACATTCATTCAACGAAGAAATACCTGAAGAAACATTGGCACTATTTACATGCATATTTTTAACAGAAGTTGTAGATGAGTTAAAACATTTATTATTATTATTATTATTATTAGTTTTATTACTATTTAGAGAACCAAAAAGTTTAAGAGTTAAATCAAAAGAATACCATTGTTTATTAATTAAAGGCTTACATTTATTAATGGCTAATGCTTTTTTTAATTTTAACTTAATGGGTTGATTTTCTTTCATTAGTATACTGGTGTTATCAATTAGAAATTTATGTGATGGTTTGATTGAATGTTGTGTTGACATATGTTGGTATATGGCACCACTTTGACAATGCATAGTCAATCTACGAGACAGAGTGGTTCTAGTATGACCAATGTAATTTTTCACCTGACCATGTGGAAACGGACACGAAAATTGGTACACTAGGTTGGTTTGTGCTACAGGGCTAGAAACATTATTTATACTATTTTTAATTAAAAGATTATGAGTTTTTCCATTGTTATAATAGATGTGTAACTTGAGTGTATTATCTTTATTTACAACCTTAATATTATCATACACAATGTTTTTCAACACTTTTTCATCTATTTTATAATTATTAGACATCTGATTAGCATAATATAGTGGAATTATACAAGAATTTGATGAGTTATTGGTATTAGGTTTTGAAACATGTTTTTTATCAGTAATATGTGACATAAATTTATTTATAGTTGCATCAACAATAGAATTAGAATAATTATTATTTATTAAAAGTTGTTTAACTTGCAGAATTTCGTTGTGAAAATCAGACCAAGTTTCGGAAAATTTATAAGCCCTATTAATATAATTATTAATAACGTTTAGTTTATATCTGTCAGGACAATCACTATTATAATTAAGACAATTATCTGTGTTTGTGGGTTTAGTATAGACCTGGCAAGATAGTTTTGATACATTTCGTGTAACTAAAGTATCCAAAAAAGGAATTTGATGTTTATTATTAGCAAGTTCATAATTGTAGTTTAGAATTTTTTTTACAAATGCATCTCTCAGTTTAAATAATTCTTCTAAATTATCAACTGAAACAAATATATCGTCAACATAACGGCAATACAGAAAAGGTTTGGTGTGATTTTCAAATACACGTGCTTCAAGATCACCCATATAAAAATTAGCAAAAGTCGGGCCCAACGGGGACCCCATAGCTACACCGTCAATTTGTACATATAAGTCTCCATTAGGTGATAAAAAAGGAGATTGCGTTGTACATATATAAAGTAATTCTTTCAATACTTCAGGGCTGATTTGAGGAGGTTGAATACTAGGATGAGAATAAACACACTTACAAATTATATTTATAGTGTCTATAACAGGTACGTTGGTAAACAAACTTTCAACATCTAAAGACGCAATTATATTAGAACTTCCATTACTATGAATAAGATCAACAAAATCATAAGAAGATTTAAGACTATATTGAGAAGGACAATAAGGAGAGATAATTTTATTAATTTCTTTAGCAACATGATAAGTAACAGCAGGACATTGTGAAATAATAGGTCTTAATGAATTATCTTTCTTATGTATTTTTACATTATCATAAATATAACCAGGTTTATAGTCACCTATTATTTTAGAAAAAATTGTTATCTTCTTTTTAATAAGAGTCGCAATGATCTTATTTAGTTTAGATCTGATCTTAACAGTAGGATCAGCTTTCACTTTTTAAAATTTAGAGCTATCAGAGAGAATTGTATTGAGTTTGGAAAAATAATTGTCACGATTTAAAATGACGTACGTAGGTGATTTGTCAGCTTTACGGATAATTATCTGAGTATTTTTACGTAGTTGAGAGGCAGCATTCAATAACTTCTTAGGTAAGGTAGACTTAAAATTTGAGCATCGATGTTTATAACCTTCAGCTAGTAATAGAGGCTTCAAAGTTGACTTTACAGTAATTTTATTTTTGGCTTCTAAATTTAAGATATCATTGTCCAATATTTCAAGTTCGGTTTGTTTGTGTAATTGATCATAAGGTTTACGTAAATGATAATTATAACCGAGCATTAAAAAGTCACATTCATCGTCAGACAATTTATAACCGGACAAATTAACGTATGTAGTACAATTTTGTTTAAATAGTAACAGACCTCCATACAATCAAGAAACTTTTTTAACAATTTTAACTTCCTTCACACGTTCGGATTTCGTAAAGTATTCGTTGACAAGTTGGAGGAATTTATGGACGTCCGTACCAAAGTTGTCTTCTGTGGTTGTAGACATTTCTTCTGCATATATATATATATATATATATATATATATATATATATATATATATATATATATATATATATATATATATATATATATATATATGAGTTTTTTATTCTATTTCCTTCTTAATCATATCATGAACAAACAAACTAATGTTAATATTTTTTGTTAACTTCGACCGGTGTTCTGTTAGTTAGAATTAGCGTTAGAGAAGATTAGTAAAGATGAGCAAACGAAAGGTTCGTTCTTTTGTATTTTACAATTATATTGTGTGCGTACATCGTTACTTTTTATAATACAAAATTACTACCTTACGTGTTATTTCATTTTGTCACAAATAAGTTAATAAATTACAATTACATTTACTATCTATTCACTATTTTAATGATTATAATAATTTGCAGGAAAACGCAAACGTGAGTACTCCAGCTCTGACAAGAGATGAACGTGCATTTTTCAGACAGCTGAAGGTTAAAATGAAGACAATAAGTCAACACGGAAATTCTAAATCAGCATGCTGGGATTATTTCGGTATATTACAAGATGACAAAGGAAAAACTATTTTTGAAGATAGATACTATTGCCGCTTATGTTTGGAAGAACAACAGCAACTTGTCAAAGGCCATTTGTCGCAAGTATGTAATTTTGCCAGCAATACATCGAGCGGAAATATGAATACTCATTTATTTCGTAAACATGATGTAAGTACCAGTAATACAGAAGAAAAGTGCAAAAAAGTTACAGAATTTTTAAAAAAATATTCAGCCGACCAATCAACATCCCAATCAGTCGCAGCATTGTCAAGCTACGAATTTAATAGAGACCTAGTTATTTGGTTTTGTCGAGATTTAATAGCATTCATGACTGTTGAAAAAGAAGGTTTCAGCCGGATAATTTAAAATTCAAGCCGAATAATAATTTTACGCGTAAATTCGGCTAATCCGGATATCAGCCGAAATATTTGTTCAGCCAGCCACAAACATAAAAAAATTCGGCTAGGAGGTCTAGTCGACGCGTTCAGCCAAAGTCTCACTAAAATACAAATTAAGTACACAACCAGCCAGCCACACAGCTGATTTCACGCTCACTTTTTCCGTAGTTTTTGTTTTCTACTTTCTTCTTTTTATATTAATATTTGGATTGCAAAGTAAATGTTCAAACACCGCAGGTGTCTCAGTATCACCTGCACTATTAATCAAAACATTCTCAATTTCTCCGATTAGTGTAGTTCCACAATTTTTAGACGCATCGCCATCAACCTCGACCACACTACCTTCACAGTTACAAAAAAACATCTTCATCGTCGACATTATTACTACTTTTATGTTTTTTTTCCAAGTCATTTTCTTTTTTTTTCAATCATTTCATCTGTGTGGAAACTATCAAGAGAGAGTGATTCTGACTCCGTATTTTTAGAGCCACAGCTTTTAAAACAAACAGGCGTTTCTCTATTTAGATCTCCCTCAGTATCCACAAACCTTTCATAATTCTTGACAGGTGTAGTTTCCTTCTGGTTTGTGAGATTTTCCATGACGGCATCCTCTATGTCTTTGACGTTGAGTATATCTTCATCAGTCACTATATCAATTTCTTTCTCGCAGCAGTCACTTTGTTCTCTTCTTTCGGACAAATCATTTTCAAATTTCACGCTGTCCATTCCACAGCGGCTGAAGGATTTTTTTGAGTAAAAGCCAGCTCCTCAAGCACACCTGATTTGAGAGCACTTAGAGTGCGAATTTTTTTCTCACTATCCATAATTTGACAAACACTTACATAGAAGTTGGCGCCATTAAGTTGGCGGTACCAACCAAATCGTCCCTCAATGCAATCAGATGTCCATTTTCCAAGCAGACAGTAACTAATATCACAGTAGTTTTCAAATAAATACGAGCAGAGTTATGATATTCCTCTAAAAGTCTGTATACAGGCTGTGAAAGTCTGGGATGTCAATCCACCTGTTTTCTTGCTTTCTTTCCACTTTTCAAAGTAATCTGCCGCATCAAGTAGATACTTCAACTGCCAATCAGTAGGAGATCTGACAGCTTCCAAGTACTTGTTTAGTTTGTGTTTTCCTGTATACATTAATAACAAAGACGTAACAAAAGTCTAAACTGATTAATGCTAGTAGTTGACAAACTAAGCATGTAACTCCCTAATCAAATGCAAAATAACAGCTACTAAAAATCATGAGATACAGACAAGCAAAAACACATAATCATGTTTATCAAACCAGTGAATATAACTTATAAGGACAGTGAATATAACTCATAAGGATATGAAATATTTCAAAAAAGCTAAGGATTACACCCTATAAAAATAGGGTATATCTAAAAATAATTAGACTGCCATGGTAGAATATTTTAAGAATGCAACCAGACTAGTACAAAAAATGGCTTTACCTTGAAAAGAATGTCTCACATCTAAAATTCTCCGTAGTCTGTTTATGTACAAAACGAACATGGCAGTATCATTCCATCCTTTTTCATTGTACACCTTCAGTCCAGCCACAGTTGATTCACGAAAAACACCTACAAATTATATAAAAATTTAGAAAATTGTTATCACCTAGATCTATTTGAATTATTATATTAACATTTAGCATGAACAGGAGAAGTCCGTTGGATGTTGTTTGGTCTGAGACTGACCATTGTCAGTTAATGAACTACTTTCAACGGCATTGCCTCTTTGGTGTCATACAACTTTTCAACATGTTAACATTGGAATTTCGCCATCATCAACATCAGTACGAGCAGGCAAAAAATTTTGTTCTTATTAATCCAGTTGTTGAAGATGTTTTTAAAATTATGTGTTGTATCGACGAGAGAAAAGTTTTTTGGCCATTTCACATACAGGATACTTCTAATTTTCCACCGCAAAGTTCGGTATAGAAAGCTCTGTAATATAAAACAGTTTTATTAAAATTAATCAATAACTGGAAACACAGTCATCAGACATTAAAAAAAATCACAGGCGGAGAGGATTAGACAGGAGGAGCTAGAAGACCGCGAAGAAAAAAAAAGAGGATCGGAAGATGCATATAAGATTAGCCGAGATAGAGAGCGCGAAGAATGTGGCGGAGATTAAAGAGTGGTTTGCAGTAGTAAATAACGTCCGGGAAAAAGCCTTTTGAACTTCCAAGGTAGTCAACAAGATCCAAGCATTGAAACCCTGCGCAGCACTCGTAGGTATAGAATATAAATGACGGCGATACCTCGCCAACATATGTTAACATTGCAGGGCCGGCCAATACAAATGGAACGATTCAGGACGTCAAGCCGATGCAGAGCAGCCGGATTTTAGCGGATCAAATTCACTTACGCCAGGCACCAAAAATCCAGCCCAGAGTTGATCAAGAAACTTTTATCATAAATGAAATACAAAGACAGCTGACGAATGAAGAAAGTAAAATACAGGACAGGTCACACTTACCTCATCATCCTCCTTCCTCTATTACTTCACCGTCATTGTCACAATCATTTTCCGGGCTTCCTTCATCTGCATCTCAATTTCAAGAGTCGATCAATCAGTTTAATCTCGATCTTCAACATACCGATTTTTCCCCTGTGATACAAAACAATTTAGAAAACACTGAAGTTCTTGATGGTTTTTGTTCAAACAGTGCTTCACAGGGTGCCAGACATTCTTCGCGAAACAAATTTAGAGTTCACTCAAAGACAAACTCCGATTTCGACAGCAGTGACAGCGATCGAACTACTCCTGTTTCGTTGTACCGCGTTTTGAATTCAAATGCTGCCAACAACTATCTAACAGTTCAGGCACACATGTTACATGTTACAGCAGATCTTGATTAAAGATGGCCATTCTAATCGATACAAAAGACGAGCAGCCACTTGTTCAGTGCCATATCTTACGACCTCCGTTCGGTTAGGTAACAAAAGACACATCAGCTTGGAAGTTCCAGACCAGCAACTACCAAGGTCAAAGCAACGTCAGCGACATTTTACAGCAACGAGACCACCTGAAATGTCACGCTACTGAGTTCTAAAGGTTTCTAAACAACCTTGTCAGCGTTAAACTCAGTGACACACAACAGAGATGGACATCCATAGAAGACAACGACACTGAGGTTCCTTTCACAATGACCAAGAAAGCTGTTCATTAATGTAACGTAAGTTACGGGTGTTGATAACATTGTATTCCACCCCTAACTACACTCTTTTTGGGTAGGTAGGTGTAACGGTTGTTACTATATTTCATTGATACGTAATTAATTGTTTATATTTTTTTCTTTACATTGAATTAAATATTTATTTTTATATATTTTTTATCTTAGACATTAAATTTAATAACTATTATTTTATTTGAATCTTTTATTTTTTTTGTGCCATGTGACGATAAGACTGACTTCCTTTTTAACTTACTTAGAATTATTAGTGTGTTGTGCTTCGGGCTAATAAATTATTGCTGTGTGCTTCGTGCTATTAAATTATTGTTTCGTGCTTCGTGCCTGGCTTCGTGCTAAGTTGTTGATTTGATTTCTCTGTGTGTTGTACCCTGGGCGCTGATAAAGTTTGTGGGTACCTCCGAACTTGTGGTGTCTAAATAAATAAGAACCTGAACGCCGGCTTCTGTTGAAGATTTTCCTCATCGGACAACCGACGTTACAAGCTCGCTCAATATTGAGTCGATTGACCATTGCTCAATTAAATTGTCTGGCCTTAAAGGTCAACCAGAGATTGTAAGTTGTGTCAGATTAGTTATTCGACCTGATATTGTGGGTGTTGACTTTGTGAACCTAGCACCCAAGGTTCAAGCATGGTTCGCTGTCGTCCCAAATTTTAATGAACAAATTATTATTACTTCCTCTGTAAATAACCTATTAAAAACAATATCATTTTATGATACTACTGCGTATCCTATTAAAAACAAACAAAATGCACATGACTCTGATGAAAATGCTCCTAGTCTTGAAGTAAATAAATCTCAACCTTTTGTTTTAGATGAACCTAGTGATGATGATCATAGTCCAGATGTTACATTGATTCTCGGTGAAAGTGTTTCTCGTGCTGCTGAGGCTAGGAAAGTTTATTCACAGATCGATTCTTGTCAGGACATAGGTGCTTCTGTGATTTCGGGTGATGATATTTGTCCAGGTGCTGATGCTAGGAAAGTTGATTCACAGTCCGATACTTGTAAGGACATAGGTGGTGTTCCAGTTGTTTCGGGTGAAGATGTTTGTCCAGGTGCTGATGCGGGGGGAAGTGATTCACAAATCGACGCTTAATTTGTAACAGTTAACGATGATTGTCAGAGGGTAGACGATAGTAATGACACGATTCGTTTGCTAAGGAGCAACATGATTGTCCTTCACTTAAGTCTTTTTGGTTATTAGGTAAAAACAAGTGTAAAAACTTCTATATCGACAAGGGACTCATGTTTCACAAGAAAAATCAGTGGGGTCATTACATAAAAAAACAGTCATGTTTGCCCAGGAGTCGCATACCTGCAGTGTTACAGATGGCAGATGGGGCATGATGCTCCCTACTCGGGGCACATGGGTGCCAAGAGTACATGGCAACGCATTCGACTCAGCTTTTGGTTTCCGGATATGGAGAAACCAGTTCAGCCCTATTGTGAGTCTTGCCCAGTGTACCAATTGAGGGCGCCAGTCAAAGAGGGATCTAGTTTCCGTGACTTCTAATCCAATGAGAAATGAATTGTCGTTCAATCACTTAGTTATGGATTGTATAGGGCCTATAATTCCAGTGGGTGATAGTGTGACTGTCCGATCCAAGTATAATTATGCCGTTGTTGTTGATAAGTTGTTTTCCAAGTGGCCAATGGCATATCCATTCAATTTTTTAAATGCTAAGTCTGTATGCGACCAACTTATCCATTAGGGTGGAGTAAAAAGTTTTTTTTTCAAAATTTTGTTTTAAAATACTCTGCAAAAGTTGTGTATGGTATTAATGAATATACAAGAAAAATATTGGTGGTCTATGTTTACATCTTCTACCCTCAACCTCCATTTTAATTACGCCACCTTATCGGTGCTTCATTTTTTTAAATAAATTAATATTTCTTAAAAAATAATTAAATTTTGAAATTTTTGATTTTTTTTAACATTATTTGATTTACTAACATGGCTGATGATTATGATATTAAATCAATAGTTACTCGTAAAAAGTTCAAGACATTTTAGAAAAATATCAATGTATAAGAATTGATTTAAAAAATAACTCAAACCACAACCAAAGGTTTCTGAAATTATAAATATTCTTGTTGATGAAATAAATAAAATTTGGAGGCAAGCTTCTCTCCCAACGGTTACAAAAGATCGCATGATTCAACTTGTTCGAAAGCATCATGATCATAGATATATATAGATACGCCCTGCTGTGCTAACGTTCGCCTTCAACACACGGCCGCCGAGCTTACCCCAGCCGAAACCTGAAACTGCACAATAAATAAACAGGGAAGTCGTATACATATGTATACGACTTACGATAGTTTTCTCCCTAATTTCGTTTTATTGAATTAGTCTGTATTTATGAATGATTTTTCTTATTGAAACACAAATAATAGTGAAAAAAACAGAAGAGGTTTTAGTGGTATTTCATGAAATAGAATAAAGTACTTAGGTTTGGGTACAGTGTGTTGTTAATTTAGATCATCATATTTATTCATAATCATTCTTGAGAAATATGGGCCTTTCTGCAAACAGCTCTAGATTCTCAGATTCTTAGTCAAAAGCACAATGTTGTAGATATTTATTAAACATTTCAAAGTCAAACTAATGAAAAAAACAAAATTAAATGAAAAATAAAGATTTTATTTTTAGAAGTAATTTATGGTTAGTGACTTGAATTTGTCTCTGGAAAAAATTCACTTATTACTGAAACAACTCATAACATTGACTTTTATTTTACTACAGTTCCCTTTTCCTGATAATTGCTGAGCTGACATATTTCTAGACAAT
Source organism: Erpobdella octoculata (assembly GCA_963978895.1). Classification (NCBI taxonomy): domain Eukaryota; kingdom Metazoa; phylum Annelida; class Clitellata; order Hirudinida; family Erpobdellidae; genus Erpobdella; species Erpobdella octoculata. The sequence continues at coordinate 23,052,216 of OZ022241.1, forward strand.
GGAACACTGTAACGTCATATCTGAAAGATAATATATATCGTCACAGAATCAGATATTCTATAGAAGTGAATCAATTCACAAATTGATAGTGAGATTAATTTATATAGATATATAAAATAGTACAAATTTATGATTTTTACTATTGCTGAACTTATAGCAAATAAGTCAAGTGAACACATATAAAAATGTATTCATATAACTCATGCATGAAATTAAATTTTAATTAACATAATAAACTTTTCTACTCTTATCATCTTTATGTAATATTTAAAATCTAAAACCTAACCTTGTAAATTAAATTCAGTGAATTTAATTCACTACCTGTTGTTCACTACTAGTCTGCTGTTGGCTGGGCAGATGTACTACTACTACTAATAATAATAATAATAACATGGTTTAAAGTGGTTCAGAAGACTAAATAGCCTGTGTGAGAACCACTACTGGTTAAAAACCAATTTGTCCAAGCATCACTTTAAAATGTTCAATCAACTCAACAGAAACTGCTTCTTCACTCAGCTGGTTCCAGGCATTAATGACTTTGCTGCTGAAGAATCTCTGCTTAAATTTCCCCTCCGATTGTTTGAAGATCTTGTACCTGTGACCCCGTAGTCCTACTACTGTCTGGCATACTTTTTTCTTCGGTTTGTTTGACTCTTTATATAGCTTATTCAACATAAAAAATAACGAGAATTTTCTTTAAGAGGTTACGAAAATTATACTAAGCGGCAACATAACAAGCTGTGAAAGGTCGCACGATTGGTTGAGCATATGCTCAGTCGGCAAACATCTTTTTTTAATGCAAACTTTAAAAAAATTGTTTTAAAATTGTTTTTATTCACAATTATATTTTGTTTCATATTTTTTAATTAGTTTAAATTTTTTAAACACATTTTCTACTTCGAAATTTATGAATTGTTATATACTATGCTGGGGTAGCCCGGCCGGCCTATGAAAAAATGTGTGCAGGGCGTATCTATATATATATCTATGATCATGATAATTATCTGAAATTAATGAGATACCCTTTAAAAAAGAAAACTGCTTTTTTTGAACAGAAAATTAAAAAGAATTAAAGAAGACTGCAGCAGTACTCTTTTTGATGTTAGGGGAGAGTAGTACCTAATGGCCACACAATTTTACACTTTTATTCAAATCAATCATACAAAAAAACTATAAGTGATAGAAATAAAAAATTTTCACATAATGAAAGCAAAAACATTCCACTACTAAAAACCGCTCATTAAAACTTTTCAAATTTTATAAAAAACGATAAATAACGCAACCTCTTCCAACATTTCTGGCTGGCCATTCAGTACAACCTGGTAGTATTGAATGGCCACCCCCTAGTGCTAAATGGCCACTCATGCAATTTTTATTATAGAAGACACAATTCTCAACAAATGGTAAGCCAAAATGTTTTATTTCACAGAAAAATCTTTATTAATGTTAATTAAAAAATCAAAAATTTTTTTGTCATTTTATTGAAAAGTTGTAGCCTATAAACCAAGACTATATGCTGAAAAGTCAAAAGCAAATTTTATATGTCCATTTCTGCGCTTAGGTTTTTGAAGGATTGGATCTCCTAGTTTTACAACAATCTGATCCATATCGGCCTCACCAATCACTTTATTTTTAGATAAAAATTTGGCCTCTTTGGTGTTTTTATCTTTGTATACAAATTTCAAAAAATCAGCAGAAACTTTATCCTCTTTTACTTCAACAATTTTGTCTACATAAATTGAGTCAAAAACATATTCAAAAAGACACCAATCCCCTATTTCTATCTTGGCGCGGTCAAGGGCAAAATGAGGATCTTTACTGGTGAGCAAATTTTTAAATGTTGATTTCCCATCAGGCTCGATGTCTGGGAAGCTTTTAGAAATATCCATTCTTGCTGCAAGTTTTGATGTTTTTAACTTGCATCTCCTCAAATCTCTTTCTGTCCTTTCTTTCTGCAAAACATTCTTTACAGGAGTATCTGTCAATATGGTAGAAGACAGTTTCTTCCGACCCCCACCTCGTTTGCGAGCTGCAGCTTTCGGAAAAGGGCGGATCATCTGAAGCGTTGCCGATAACTCTGATCCACTGGGTTCGACAACGACCATAGAGTTGTTGGGAGTTTGAACTTCTTCTTTAGTCACTATTCCATAAACAGGCTGTTGTGGTGTAAACAAGATGTCTGTAGCAAGAAAATTAGGATTTGGAAGCAGATCATCTGTATTTTGAAGCGGTAGATTGTCTGTTTCTCATTCTGAAACATAACCATAACAACATTAAGTAGTGATTAATATGTATATGTCTTTAAATATATTAAACAATTTCATTATATTACATTAACATTTTGATCAATAATGAACCTAAACACATTTATTAAAATTTAAACATTCAGCAATACTGAATAACTATGGCCATTCAGTACGACCTTACAGTGGCCCTACAGTACGAACCGAGATGTACGAGCATTTTAGTCTGCCACGAGCAAAATAATAACTTTTGACATCCAAACTTTAGATTAAAATATTAATCAAACATCTCTTTATTTACTAAAAAAATCTTACAAAATATAAACTTAAATATTTGATAAGAATAGAATAGTTCTGACCTGACTCGTTTTCACTTTTTCGTGCGAAAAAACAAAAAGCTCTATAAATGCTGAACGAAATACACGAGAGACAAAAGAACAACACTGAACAAAGAGTTCATATATATACGCATTTTAAAAAAGAGATGGGCGTAAAAAATAATTTAACAAATGAAAAAATCTCAGTGGCCGTTCTGTACAGTGGCCATTCAGTCTGGTTCTCCCCTACTAGTTGTAAGTGTTTGAATTCAAGCATTTGTGGATGTCCTAAAAATTGATAAATTCCATTAGAAGAAAGGCAATTTTTAACCGACCAGAGAACAGTAAGAAAAATGATAATTGGATCTATTGATAAAGTTAAAACAAGATCTTTGTTGCTGAAAGCTGGAAGAAAAGAGAAAGAGGCAAAGAGAGTAAGAATATTGGCTGATGATTGTGGAAATAGCAAAAGTGAAACGTGCGAAAAAGCTCAAACAAGAAGAAATGACATTGATGTGTATGAAAATAACACAAGAGGAAGATCAAAATGAAGTTTTACTGTCACACCAAAGAAGACGTTTACAGAATACTGCACTAGCTGCACTAGCTGCAGAAAAATATAGTTTGTCAGAGAGAGCAGCAGCACACATTGCAACAAGCGTGCTGAAAGATTTTGGAATTGTCTCCTCAGATAATTTATCAGAAGTTATAGATCGTTCAAAGCTTCGAAGGGAAAGAAGAAAGCTACGTAAAGAATTATTAAAAAATTTGTTTGGAAATGCCATGTATATTAATAGATTATATTTTGATGGAAGAAAAAATAAAACTGTAGTGCAAGAACAAGTAGGAAACAAATTTTACAGAAAGACTGTTAATGAAGAACACATAGTGCTTATCGAAGAGCCGAATTCGAAATATTTAGGTCATATTGTTCCAACCAATGCCAATGCCGTTTCTGTTAAAAAACAATAATAGAATTTTTGGAAGAAAAAAATATTTCATGTAATTCATTGTTAGTAATAGGTTGTGACGGAACTGTGGTCAATACTGGATATAAAGGTGGTATCATTCGACTACTTGAAAATTATTTCAAACGCCCAATGCATTGGTTTATATGCTTATTGCATACTAATGAGCTTCCTTTACGTCACTTATTTGAACATCTAGATGGCAGCACAACTGGACCTCGTAGCTTTTCAGATCCGGTGGGAACAAAATTGCAAAATTGTGAGGCCATGCCAAGAGCACACTTCATACCCATAGAATGTTAAGTAAAATTGTTACCTGATTTTATTTTAAAAGAGTTTAGCACAGATCAAAAGTATTTGTAGGATATCTCTCAAGCTATAGCTACAGGCACGTGTGATGAAGCCCTAATAAACAGAAATACTGGAAAACTTGTGATGTCTCGATGGCTGACTCTTGCTAATAGGGTTTTACGATTGTATGTTGCTACTAAAAATCCCTGTTACACCCTTTCAACAATAAATGAATTTATTTTAAAGGTTTATGCACCCGTTTGGTTTGAAATTAGAAATGAACCCTTTTGTACATATTGTACCAGACATTTGTGGTTGTTAATAAAGAGTTCACGCTATTTGTCAGAGGATTTGAAGTCAGTTATTAATCCAGTTATACAAAGAAATGCGTTTTTTGCACACCCTGAAAATTTATTTTTGTCAATGGTAGCTGATGAAAGAGCTGTAATTCGAGAATTGGGAATTAGAAAAATATTGAAAGCTTGATCTGATAAGAACCTTCTAAAAGGTGTGCGTTTATTTAAACTGCCAAATCTGAATTTAAACGCAAAGGATTATTTTGAAATGATTGATTGGCAGTCTTGCAAGATATACGAACCGCTTTTAACTAAAAATATTCCTTCAAATAAACTCCAACAAATTATACAAGAAAATGAAGTTTCTGCAATTCAAATTCAAAATTTTCTATGCCACTCACAAACGGTAGAAAGAGCTGTAAAAACTGTCAGTGAATCAGCCTTGAAAGTTGTTGGAGAAGAATCTAGAGATGGATTGATTCATTCAAAACTGGAATCTAGAAACATCATGCCACTATTTGAATGTAAACGTGATTTTGCTTCTATGTAAATTTTTATAGACTGAAACTTTGTTTTTTTTTCATGTATATTAGTTTCAATAATTTAGCTTTTTTATTTTGGAAGTTTGTTATTCAGGACTATATTCGTGACTCAGTGTATTAAATATATGAAGTAAAGAACTTTTTTGCAATTGTCTCACAAATATCACATTTTTTGTTTGAAAATCTAACAAAAAAACTAGGTAGGGCGGAAGACGTTAACCAAAAAATTTAAAATTTTCAAATATTAATCTGGACTTGATAAACAACTTTTGAGGAGTATTAGATTGAAAACAACAAAAAAATTTTCTTTATCCATACTTTTCACTGCACCCTATTATCCATATCTTTATTGTATGTTCAGTTCCTCGAATAATTAATTTTGTTCGTGGTTCTTCAGCTCAAAACCCACTTGCAATTTTAAGAGATTCTTGGAATATTACAATATTTAGGTACAAAACCACCTGACTACTAAAGAAAACAAAAACAAAATCTCGAAATAGCTGAGAGATTTACTAAAATTGCAGGTGATCATACCGTCAGGGACTATTTTTATAGTATGAATCACCAGTGCGTCATCATAACAGTGCGGATTCCCACGGTAAGCGCAATGGGTTGTGTTTCAAAGGGACCTAAGGAAGACTGCTTTTCAGTCCCCGATATCCCGAATATGCTAGAGAAGTGGGCAGAGCACAGCTCCTAAGCTGTTTCGATGCACGCAAAATATATTGGCAACTTTCCATAAATCCTAAATCAGCCTGTGTTACTGCACTTTCTTACGAGAAAGATTTGCTCGAGTTACGTACAATCTTCTATGGTCTGGAATCAGCCAGCAATGCTTTGCTGAACGCGGTTTCTTTCACAGAACCACTCATTGGTTATATTTATTTATTATTGTCATTATTTTGTCTAGCTTGGGAGATCAACACCACATTGCCTTGCACAAACCTAATCTTTCAAACGCTACAGCGTTAAGCACGACTGATTATAGTGAGGGGTTGGGGCTAGCAGCGGATGCTAGTGCAATGACTGTTGGTCGTTGTGTGTGTCAGAGGTTGCGGTGTTCTCAGACCACGGTCTTTTGCATATTTTGCCGATTTGGGCTCGAGGTGCTAGACTGGGTGGGTGCCTGCTATCCAATAATTGAAGTATCAATCAAATTAAATTACAAGGTAACTAAACACAGGACGTTACCGCCGACGTCGTTATATTTAAACAATTCAGAATAGCTTCCATTTTGGTCGAAAGACCATTGTTATCATCAACCATTTTATTTATCGAAACGTGAAAGACGGAAAAACGTCACCGCCACCGCCATCAGGGACGATGGTAAGATCGGCAGTAGAGATCGGCAATGGTGCAACAACAAGGTCATCACTTTTTGCCAGGTTACTCTGTTCATCGCCAGGTGTAAAGGCAGAAGGTGACTCGTTAGCATCAAAGAAAACATCGGCAGTAGAACACAGAACTAAACGACTGAAAAAGGGCTCACTTCTTTAGCCACTGTGTAATGGAGAATCAGTCGCACACTCCATAACTCCGCCAATGATCTTAGCGTCCTGGGTAATTGTAGACTTTCCAGATAAAATTTTAGGTTTGAGCTTCACTTCTGACCACTCCAAACGGAGTCGATACATCATCCCGAAACAGCTGCAAGGTGATGTTGAATGCATCTCGCTGCACATTCATGACGGGTGCCTCTCTATGTATATACAAGATATCCCGTATCTTTAACCGCAAGATGTCATCAGAAGAAGAGAGTACTTTAGTGTTTTTATCCAATATTAACCTAGTGAGAGGAATGGCACGATGTTCACGAAGGAAGTGGGCACTGATACTACCTCCTTGAACGTGCATGGTTAATCGTCTTGCTAAAGTCGTGCGAGTGTGTCCAATGTAACAGGTTTTATTGTCATGTTGAAAAGGACATTGGAATTGATAAACAACGTTAGTTCTTTTAAGAAAATTAGAATCAACCAGATTATTTTTTATAATTAATTGATGGGCTTTAGACTATGAACTTCAATTGGTGAGTATCTGGAGAGGTGACGAAAACATTGTTTGATATGATTTTTTAAGGTTTTAGTCCACGTTGTACCTGAGCCCTATAGTATAAAGGTAAGGAAGTTTTGCCAATGGACTGGGTGACATTTCCATCAGAACTCTTAAGCTTTTTGTCCAACAATTGTTTTATAACTTCGTCTATTTCAGTGTTGGTGAAGTTATTGTTCATTATAAGGTTTTGATTCTCCGAGTCTCACAGTCAAAATCAACCCAATTGTCCGCGAGACGATAGGTTCTGTGAAGGTAGTTGTTAATAACATTAACTCTATACCGGTCGGGACAATAGCCTCGTGCATTCAACGTCTCAGCGGTCGAAGACGGTTTAGTGTAAATACTGAGTTTCAAGTTGGGAGACGATGGTATCCAAAAATGGAAGTTGCATGTTAACATCATTTTGTAAGTAAAATGTAACACGGAGTACTTTTCAAAAGTATCTCGTAAAGTCATAAGCTTAGCAAGATCGCAACACCTAACGAAGACATCGTCAACATATCGTGCGTACAAATCTGGTTTTCGAAGAATACCGCTGAATATTTTATTGTCTAAATGTCCCATATAGAATCCCGCAAATGTGGGGCCCAATGGTGACCCCATAGCTACAAAATCAGCCTGTACGTAAAAGACACCGTATGGGCTAGTAAAGGGAACTTCAGTACTACACAAACACAATATTTTTTAGAATATTTTCCTGTAAGGAAAGAGGAGAAAAGTTGCTATTGCGATAAACATAATCCAAAATAATAGTTAGGTTTTGGTAACTGGCACATTCGTAAATTAAGTTTCAACGTCCAATGATACAATAATTTCATCAAAAGATTTAGAGCTCTTTATTATATCCACGAACTGGGTCGTAGACTTCAAACTGTAAGAATAGGGATAATAAGGAGAGATCAGTTTATTTATGTATTTCGACAGAGAATAAACAGCAGTAGGACATTGCGATATTATAGGCCTTAAAGGAAATCCATCTTCATGTATTTTGATGTTTCCATAGATATAAGCAGGGCCATACTCACTAATAATCGTGCTAAATCGAGAAGCAGGAGGTAACTGTGAGTTGGCAATAGAAATCAAACCATTAGCTTTTTCTAAGATCATCCAAAGCACTGTGACTAATTCTGTTAAACTTAGTAGTATCATTGAGAATAACATTTATTTTATTGAGATAATCTGAACGGTTCATTAGGACATATGTATTGGTTTTATCTGCCTTTCTTACGACAATGTCTTTATTATGTTATAAACACTTGGCAGCTTTTACAAGTCTTTCAGGCAAATATTTCTTTTTATCGTTTCGATGAACATGACCTTCACGAGCAAGAAGCACTTTAAGTCGTTGACTGCAAGTTACAGATCCACTTGAAACTAATCCCATAATGTTACAGTAAAGTATTTCGAGCTCTGTTTGCTTTATTAAAGGTTCGTACTTCGGTTGGACGTGGCAACCATAACCCATCTCTAACATGTCTAATTCACTAGGGGTTGGCAAATAACTCGAAATATTTACAAAATGCTGAATTTTAATAAAACTTTCCGCCGTAAAGTCGAGAAAGTTTAATTTGAAAGACAAACCTTTTCAAAATTACTCATGAATGAAGTAACATACGACTCGAATGCCGTGGCAGTGCAGGATCAGAAAATGAATCAATTACTTAATATTTTAAAATCACGCTGACTTTTAGTTTATTACTTTGGGCTCTGAAGATGGAAATGGATTTCCGAAACTGCAGTAAGCAGCCAACTAAAACATCTGAAACAAGTCTCACGTCTTTCAATTACCGCAAAATCGAGGGCACTATAAAAAAAATTGACAAACGTCAAGTGGGCCATAGTTTTTAACGGAGTGTGCTTAAAAGAATATATATAATATATATATATATATATATATATATATATATATATATATATATATATATATATATATATATATATATATATATATATATATATATATATATATATATATATATATATATATATATATAATATATTGCGAATAAACTGTGGAATCAATTTATCTTTGAGACACGCTCCAAGAAACACAACTCGCCATTTGGCAGAAACAACTTTTCGAGCCAAATTCTCGACCTTTCGGCACAAAACTCTCTGTTCGAGACTACAATTAGCCAAAAACTTTTCCATTAAACTTTTATTGTCAGACCGACGGACCGTTTCAGCTATGTCAGCCATCTTCAGAGTCAAAAGTAAAACGAGAAAAGTAGACAAACAGAAAGAACCGAAATTATCAAAGAATTAGCACACTAACAGAAGAAAAAACGAAAAAACACTCTACCTATCAAATCAAAAGAATATAAAATTTATACTATTGGAAATCAATTTTTGCGCTTTCGCTGTGTTATATTAGAAGAGACAAGAATTTCCTCAGATACATTACAATGAGATTCGTCAGGAGCAGCCTCAACAGCCAAAGTATTTGTGTCAGAGGACGGGTTAGAAGTATCATCATTTATGTTATCCTCGTCGTTAGAAGGAATACAGGGTAACCGATGCATATTGCTTTCTTTGACACCGAATAAGTGGAGAATCTGTGGAAATTTATCAAATTGTTTATTAATTGCGGGTCTCATTAATAAGATATAGAGAGCCTCTTTAATTTTCAGCCGGAAAGAGTCGGATTCACTTGTTAAAATCGAAACACCTTCTTCAAGTTCTTTTCGTGTTAGCTTTTTCAAATGAATACATTCATAATGATTAAGAATACTCCCAAACTGGAGATGCATCGTGAGTCTCCTTGACAACGTAGTGGTAGTGTGACCAATGTATGTATCCACCTTACAATGTGGAATAGAACATTTGAAATGGTACACCACGTGACTTTGTTGCAACGGGTCAGTGATACTTGTTCTATCATTCTTGATGACCAAATTGAAAAGTTTCAAGTTTTTGTAATAAATATATAAACCCAGTTTATTCCTGACGGGGTCTATAACAGAAACTTCCTTTTTTATTATCTTCTTTATAATACTTTCATCAATTCTGTAATTGAGATTCATTTGATTTTTGTAGAACACGGGGAACTCCTGGCGTACATCACGACCCTTGTCAGCGTCAGACCCAGCCGAACTTACAGATGTTTTCATTTTGGTTACAAAATTGTTAATATAACCGTCGACAAAGCTATTAGAATAATTGTTGTTAACCAATAACTGCAGGATTCTAACTATTTCTTTATGGAAATCTGACCAGGTTTCGGAAAAACGATGAGCTCTGAGGAGATAACTATTAATAACACTTCTTTTATATCTGTCCGGACGCATATTTCTAAATGGTAGTATGCGGCAATACAGAGAGGTCGACTAGCAGGCTAAGAGGGGCGTGGTTTAAGGCTAGACGTAAATCGCACTCAATTCCACATTTTCAATGATATGTTATTGATATTAATAAAAAGTGTCGCAAATAATATGAATTGTTGATTTAGTTAGTTCAAAGTTAGTTTGAGTAAATTAGAATAAAACTTACTTATAATTCGTAAAATGCCTTGACTTCACATTCATGTTATTATTACTATTAACATGATTACTCACTAGTAAAAATGTTCTTTAAAATCCCTTTTCATTATTTGAAATGACGAGAACTTTAATCAAAGAAATTATGTTAAAAAATAGATAAATAATAAAACAATCAGGATTAACTATGGCCATTTCCAGCTATATAAAGCCATCTACAGAACCCTATGTTAAAACAATAAATTAAATATTATAAAAGTTGAAATAGTTGAGTTAAAAATCAGAAATAATTATAAGTTTTGTTTAGACAGAGACATTGAATAGGAGCTAAGCTGAATCGACTTCACTTAACAAATTAATACGGCTATTGACTGATGAAACACATTGAAACTTAAGTTGAAACCACATAAAGAAAAAGCGACCATATTATATGTAGCTGATTTAATATGGCTGGTTTTATATGTTATATATAATAACATATATAAAACCAGTTGGTCTCTCTGTTCTATAGCTTTTTAGTTTGAGAATAGCAATCATAAATATTTAAAGAAAGCGTTCAGCCACGCCCCTCTTAGGCTGCTAATCGACCTCGCTGTATTGCCGCATACTACCATTTAGAAATGTGCCAGCCGGACACTCGCTGTCACCATTTAGGCATGTTCCATTATAAGTTGGTTTGATGAAGACTTTGGTAGTAGGACCAGAATCAGTTATTGTGATGATGGTGTCGAGAAAATTTACTTGTTTTTTACTGTCATTTAGGTCGAAGGTAAATTTCAAAACTGAATTGCTCTCGAAAGTATTCTTTAAAGCAACGACTTCACGTTCAGACCTCACAAGAAGAAAGATATCATCTATATATATATATATATATTTACAGTATTTCGGCACTAAATGTTCATTTAAACATGCTCTGTTGAAATATACACGCCATTTAGAAGACACGGTTTTGTCAATTAAACGCTTAAAATATTTTAAGTGAGAGAAAACACTTTTACTAAATCTAAAATCAAACGTTTTATTAGCAACCAACTTGCAAGTTTCAGCCATTGCGGCCATCGTCAGGGTTGTTTTGATTGTCTTAATGCAACTAAAAGTTAATACATACAGTACATAATAATAATTAAAATCGGGACGATGAACGTTAAATTAAGCAGAAAATAATTAATAAAATAATAATAAAAATAAAATAATAATAATAAAATCAAAATATAAATAATTTAAAAATTATATTAATTTAAATCGAGAGATAATAATTTAAATTTATAAAACTCATCAAAAGTTTTAAGAAATGTGAAACAGACAAAGAGGCTTATATATCATATCAAAACAATATCATCTCTTCCGTCTAATTGTAATATTAATGTTATCAGTTAAGTGAGACAAGCTCAACGGACCAGATATCCCCTCTGAAACACATGCACCATCAACAGACACTCCAGAAGATCCGTCATCCACCTGAGAAATCTCTGCACAACCCTTTATCCGGTGCATTCGGACGGAATCATGGCAACCGGATAAACAACCATCATAAAACTCAACATCTGTTCGATCAACGAGACCTTGACCAGGCAAACCCGACAAGCAACATGTATCTAAAGTTTTAAATCCCTGCAACAAGTCATCTGTAGATGAGGCGCCTTTTTTATCACCATCAATGTTACATATTTCAGAAGCTTGGGAGGAAGAAAAACATATTGTAGAAGGATGCATATCGTCGCACTTTAAATCAAGCATAATGCTATCTGTAATTGAGGTGCCTTTTAAATCACCATCCTGATTATTTCCATCAGATGCATGTAAGGGAGACAAACAATTATCAATATTGACGTCATCAGCGGTAACGACCCTGAATGAACAACATTCTTTTGTATCTTTGTCATTCACGTGTCCGGATTTGTTTTCATCAGAGACAGCATTTTCAATCTGATGTTCTATAGCAAGTTGAATATTTGCAGACTGCAGACTCGGTTGTGCAGCCCCTGCATTGGCTGGATCAGAACAAATCAAAGTATTAATATCAAGTTTGATTCTATTTGATTGAACATCACCAACATCAGATATATTGAACAGAGACAATGTACCATCTGTAAAATCTCTTTGCATATTAATTTTAGGTTTTTCCTGTGAAATATACAAAGCTTCAGATAATTTAAGGTGAATCGGACAATGCTCTCTACGCAAAATCTCAGTGTTGCTGTCCAATATTTTTCTGTCAAGACGAATATGATGTTGTACCCTCATGTGATCTGCAATACTACCACCTTGAACATGCATCGTCATCCTTCTAGCAAGTGTCGTTCTAGTATGACCTATATAACAATGAGGTATATCTTCATGATACGGGCAAGTAAATTTATAAACAACATTACTTTGCTTCAAACTATTATTCGAGTAGACAGGACTATTTTTGAGAACAAGATTATGTGTTTTCATGTTATTATAGTATATACAGAATTTCAACTTAGAATCTTTTTTAACTGGTTTAACTTTGCTCAAGATAATTTTTCTAATCATATTTTCTTCCATCTTGTAATTTTTATGCATTTGGCTTCTATAAAACAGTTTAATATCATCACAACACTTGCTTGGAGAATTATTACCATCACTAGAAAACTTGTAATCCAAATACTTTTTCAGACACATATCAAACATGCAATTAGTAAATCCATTATTAATCAGCAGTTGCCGAATCCTATGAACTTCCAAATGAAAATCAATCCAGCTATTCGAGAGTTTATACGCTCTTGTCAAATAGTTATTTATAACACTATGTTTATATCTATCAGGGCAATCACTATTACCTTTCAAACATTCACCTGAATCTGTTGGTTTAATATATACTTGCATCTGCAGCCTGTCACCAACATTACCGACCAACACATCCAAAAAGGGCAAGGAGCCATCTTTTCCACAAGATTCATGTGTAAACTTGAGTACAGATGAGTTTTCCAAAGCACTCTTTAAATCAAAAACATTCTTATCGGGGCGTGACATAATAAAAATATCATCTACATATCTGCAATAAATCAAAGTATTTTTATTAATCATTGAACTTAACTTTCTTTCCACATCAGACATGTAAAATTCAGCAAAAACTGGTCCCAGAGGTGACCCCATTGCCACACCGTCTATCTGGAGATATAATTCACCACCTGGAGCAATGAAAGGAGACTCAGTGGTACACAGTAAAAGAGTTTTTTCAACAAATTCAAACCAAACAGAGGTGGTTCAAGCTCAGGATGATTATAAACAGATGAACAAATTATCTCAATAGTAATTTCTATAGGTACACTTGTAAACAAGCTCACTACATCCAATGAGCAAATCGTGCCTCTCTGAGAGCAAGTATTAACAAGGTCAACAAATTCACTAGAAGATTTTATATTGTACTGTGATTGACAATATGGAGCAATTAATTGATTGAGAAACTTTGCCAACTGATACGTTGGTGCGGGACACTGCGAGATTATAGGTCTGAGAGGAGTGCCTTCTTTATGTATCTTTGCATTCCCGTACATATATCCTGGTTTATATTCTCCAATGACATTTTGTATTTTATTGCAACCAAAAGAGGAATTAATAGAACCTATAATCTGATTAACCTTTCTTTTAATATTGGCTGTAGGGTTAGAAGTAATTTTTCTAAATTTGCTGCTATCACAGAGTATATATATATATATATATATATATATATATATATATATATATATATATATATATATATATATATATATATATATATATATATATATATATATATATATATATATGTCTCAACTTCAGACTCGAACCCACGACTGTCGGATCGGCAACACCGCCTCGCATCATGATAACTACCTTACCATCTGCGCCACTTCCACCGCCAAAAAACAGTGGTTGTTAAGCGCTTTTGTTGGGGTATGTTGAACACAACACTCGACTATGAATGGGTACGAATCAATGCTCGATAGTATTATAAGTTGTACGGCGTACAATCCGTCACTAGCTAATTTAATAACTATCGAAGATATATGTTTTATGATATATATTATAAGGAAACATAGCGTTGATATGTTTTTACGAGCCACATATATCAGAAACTTGGATGGCGTACAATCCACCACGAAATAACGCAAATATACATGTCTCAACTTCAGACTCGAACCCACGACTGTCGGATCGGCAACACCGCCTCGCATCATGCCAACTACCTTACCATCTGCGCCACTTCCACCGCCAAAAAACAGTGGTTGTTAAGCGCTTTTGTTGGGGTATGTTGAACACAACACTCGACTATGAATGGGTACGAATCAATGCTCGATAGTATTATAAGTTGTACGGCGTACAATCCGTCACTAGCTAATTTAATAACTATCGAAGATATATGTTTTATGATATATATTATAAGGAAACATAGCGTTGATATGTTTTTACGAGCCACATATATCAGAAACTTGGATGGCGTACAATCCACCACGAAATAACGCAAATATACATGTCTCAACTTCAGACTCGAACCCACGACTGTCGGATCGGCAACACCGCCTCGCATCATGCCAACTACCTTACCATCTGCGCCACTTCCACCGCCAAAAAACAGTGGTTGTTAAGCGCTTTTGTTGGGGTATGTTGAACACAACACTCGACTATGAATGGGTACGAATCAATGCTCGATAGTATTATAAGTTGTACGGCGTACAATCCGTCACTAGCTAATTTAATAACTATCGAAGATATATGTTTTATGATATATATTATAAGGAAACATAGCGTTGATATGTTTTTACGAGCCACATATATCAGAAACTTGGATGGCGTACAATCCACCACGAAATAACGCAAATATACATGTCTCAACTTCAGACTCGAACCCACGACTGTCGGATCGGCAACACCGCCTCGCATCATGCCAACTACCTTATCATCTGCGCCACTTCCACCGCCAAAAAACAGTGGTTGTTAAGCGCTTTTGTTGGGGTATGTTGAACACAACACTCGACTATGAATGGGTACGAATCAATGCTCGATAGTATTATAAGTTGTACGGCGTACAATCCGTCACTAGCTAATTTAATAACTATCGAAGATATATGTTTTATGATATATATTATAAGGAAACATAGCGTTGATATGTTTTTACGAGCCACATATATCAGAAACTTGGATGGCGTACAATCCACCACGAAATAACGCAAATATACATGTCTCAACTTCAGACTCGAACCCACGACTGTCGGATCGGCAACACCGCCTCGCATCATGCCAACTACCTTACCATCTGCGCCACTTCCACCGCCAAAAAACAGTGGTTGTTAAGCGCTTTTGTTGGGGTATGTTGAACACAACACTCGACTATGAATGGGTACGAATCAATGCTCGATAGTATTATAAGTTGTACGCGTACAATCCGTCACTAGCTAATTTAATAACTATCGAAGATATATGTTTTATGATATATATTATAAGGAAACATAGCGTTGATATGTTTTTACGAGCCACATATATCAGAAACTTGGATGGCGTACAATCCACCACGAAGTATATAGGTACAATTGAATAATAACTTTTATTACACGCCTGCGCGCGATAAATTCTTACGTGCACATCGATATCGTCTATACAACTAATTTACGTGAGCGTGACAGAATCAGTGAGTGACGTGGTCTACTATAATATAGATATATATATATATATATATAGTTCCCGCTTGCTCACCCGCTCCGCTCCGCTCATTTTGTGACGGATTTCTTTTTTTTTCTCTATTTGATTCCCCGTTACTCTCAAGGTTGTGTGAAAATTTCATTACGATCGGATGAATGGTGTAGCAATGCATAAAGAATATACATATATGCATACATACATACATACATACATACATACATACATACATACATACATACATAAATACATACAAACATTAATTTATATATATATATATATATACATATATACATATATATATATATATATATATATATATATATCTTTGGTTTAATAAATTTAGTCGTTCGGCCAGTAGTCCATTTTTTGTCCACACGCCGATCTACAAGCTGCGACTGATTCTATACCGCAAACCGAAGTTACCATATTGGCAGGCGACTTTAACGCTCACGTCGGCGACAACCGTAGTGGCTGGGAAGAAACGCTTGGACGATTCGGCCACGGAAAAATCAACGACAATGGGCAGCGACTGTTGTCGTTTGCGTCAGTAAACAATCTCGTCATTGGCAACAGCCTCTTCCAACACCCGAAGAAGCATCGGCTCACGTGGAGAAACCCGTCGGGGAAAGATTCGGCCATGCTCGACTACGTTCTGATCAACAAGCGTTTTCGATCGACGCTCAACGACGTTCGAACAATGCGTGGCCCTGATTGCGTATCTGATCACTACCTCGTGCGGGCCAAAATACAACTTCGACTCCAAAAAGCAAAGAAGAAGACGCCGGCGGCTGTAAAAAGAAACTGGACGTGCCTACGCGATCCGGCAGTTTGACACAAATTCCAGCTTGCTTTATCGAACAAGTTTGCGATCCTCAATACATTGGACGATGTCAACGATGAAGAAAAAAAAATAACCAAATCCGTCATCGAATGTGCGGCGCCGTTATGTCCACCGATCCGTCGACGAACGCAGCCATGGATTTCGGATGAGTGTCTGGATTTGGTAGCTGAGCGGAAAAGAATCAAGCACGTCGATTTCGAACAATACCGGCGACTTAATCAAGAGGTAAGGCGGAAAATGAAGATCGAGCGAGAGGTGTATTGGAACGATGTTGCAGCCGAAATGGAAGAAGCCGCATCACGACATGAATATCGAACATTGTATCAGACACTACAACGTTTAGGCGGAAAAACGAAATCGATCAACGATAACATCAGGAAAATGGATGGAAAGTTTGTTAGTTCGTCCTCCGATCGATTACAGAGGTGGCGGGAATTCTTCCACGAACTATACAACCATGATCCGCCTGCAGGACCAGCCGCGGACCCGCAGATCCCATTTCCCGTCGACGTACCAACAATCGCCGAAATGAAAGCGGCCGTCAAATCGCTCAAGAACGGAAAAGCGCCGGGCATCGATCAAATTACAGCCGAGATGATCAAAGCTGGTGGTGACATTCTATTGCAACGTCTACACGTCCTATTGACATGCATCTGGGACACGGAGTACGTACCATCAGCGTGGAAGAAAGCGATCGTCGTTCCCATTCTGAAGAAAGTCGAGAATGCAAAAACTACCGCGGCATTAGTCTCCTTTCAATCGTTGGAAAAGTATTCACAAAAATCATTCAGTCACGACTACAAAAACATTGTGAACAATCATGCCGTGAGGAACAGGCCGGATTTCGACCGAATCGTGGATGCATCGATCAAATCTTCGCACTACGCCAACTCGTAGAAGAGAGGGTTCGATGTGGCCAGCGGACTGTTGTTGTCTTCATCGACTTCAAATCGGCTTTCGACTGCATCTATTGGCCATCATTGTGGACGGCATTGGAAAGTGAAAACATACCACCGAAAGTCATCCGTTTGTTTCAAGCGTCGTATAGTGGTTCGACCAGCTGCATCCGAATTCGAAACGACCTATCGGACGAGTTTACCATTCAAACCGGTGTCCGACAAGGAGACGTCGCCTCTCCGCTTTTATTTAACGTCGTGATCGATGCGATCATGAGGAAATCGTTCGAAGGAAGGCGTGGTGTTCAATACGACAAAAACAACTTTGTCACTGATCTGATGTTCGCGGACGATAGAGCCGTATTCGCCGACACCGACGTGGAAGCTACAGATTCCCTAAACGACATCGGCGATATTGCCAAGTCATACGGCCTAAAGATCAACACCGAGAAGACCAAGGTATTAACAATGGACGGGTCGCCAGCTCATGTCCACCTAAATGATGTCCAGATCGAGCAAGTGACGAAATTTAAATACCTTGGATCGATCGTGCAGGAAAAGAAGACGTCGTCGTCGGCCGACGTCCACAGCCGCGTTGGCCAGGCGATTGCGGCATTTGCAGCGCTCAGATGGTGCGTTTGGAAGAGAACGAACATTGCAATCAAGACAAAAATTCGTCCTTACCAAACATTGATTCTTCCGATCCTCCTATATGGCTCGGAGACATGGACATTGTTTAAATCCGATGTGAATAGACTTGAAGTATTCTAAATGCAATGCCTGCGGCGAATACTGGGAGTCTCCATCCGCGACCGCATTCGAAACGAGACGATCCGTGAACGGTGTGATCGACAACCACTGATCGACGAACACATCCAAAAACGGCGACTACGGTGGTTCGGGCACGTCTGCCGAATGGATGATAAACGGCTTCCCAATAGTTTACTTTGGCGGGAGCGACCGCCTGGCTGGCGCATCCAACGTTCGGCGCCAAAGAAAACATGGCTGAAAATTATTGATGGGGACCTCAAGAGGAAGCGACTGACCGCCGATGGGGCGAAAAAGGTTGCAGCCGATCGAGGAAAATGGAAGATTGTCGTGGAAGACGTTCGTGGTCCCGTGGCACCGACAGCAGCGTATTGGCTTCGAGGACATCCTCCTCCCCATGCGCCGGCTACGGACTAAATAATAAATAATAATAATATATATATATATATATATATATACATATATTTTTATATATATATATATATATATATATATATATATATATATATATATATATATATATATATATATATATATATATATATATATATATATATATATATATATATATATTAGGGCTGTGCCGGTATATCGACCGGTATTTGGCAATACCGGAAAATAACGGTTCCGCCGGTATGAAGGGTGCCGGCATTGAACAATCGGCTTTCAGCACGTCACGCATAAAAGGTAAAAAAGTGAAAGACATACAGCAGCAGATGGGCAGTACAATTAACCTGTATGCCCATTGTTTGCTACACTTCAAATACGGACAACGGTTCTTAGCAATAACATAGCACTAACCAACCAAATACAGTAACACTCAGAGATGTTGTGAATACTTATGGTGCGAGTACAACTAAGATTACCATCGTATCGAGTACGAGTACATCAAAAACGTACTCGAGTTTCACTCGACTACGAGTACGAGTATCAAATACTACATCTCTGGTACTCAGTGCTGAGTGGAATTACGAGTAGGAGTACCAAGGCTTTGAGTACAAGTCCGAATACGAGTACTTAAAAACGTACTCAAATTGTACTCCAGTACGAGTACCAAGTACTACATCTCTGGTAACACTAACGTACTTTCAAACACTTTTTCTAGCCATTTTCAGGCTTTCGACATTATACCGGTACCGGTTTTTTGCCCGGAAATATCGGTATCGGTACCAGCAAAAAAAACCATTCCGGCACAGCCCTAATCTATATATATATATATATATATATATATATATATATATATTTATTTATTTATATATAATAGGGATGTTCAATTTAACACATAAAAATTTTGTTTTCTCTGATCTGAATGCACAGTTGTTTTCTGTGTGCCAATTGGTATTGAAATTTACTGTGCAAAAGACAATTAAAATAAATTAACATTTAGAACTTGCTCTATGGCTTTTTAGTTTTACAAAAGTAGTATTATGCTCGAAAAAAATTGTCAATTTTATCCCATCTGGAGAAAATACTGGGTATTGTAAAAATACAATCTGGCACTGGACTGGCACAAGCAAAAGCAACCTTCCAGTTACTGACCATATGGAACGTTGCAAATGATATTGTTGATATGTGTTTTGACACAACAGCGTCAAACACGGTTTTCAAAAATGGTGCATGCATCCTGCTAGAGAAGTTGATGTAAAAACATCTTCTCTACTTTGCTTGCCGTCACCACAGGCATAAAGTAATTATTGGAGAAATCTACTCAGTTCTGCTTGGACCCAGCAATGGGCACAGCATAGCTCTATTTGATCGCATTCAGAAATGTTGGCCAAACATAAATCAAACCAATTTACCCCAATAGATGATGCCCGTCTTGCTGAACCACAGCTTAAGCAACTTAGATCAGAGGTTGGCTTTGTTCTGCAGTTTTTCTTATCAGATGACTTTTGCACATGCCAAGAGAAGACTACAAAGAGACGATCGAGTTGTGCCTTTTAGTTTTGGGTTTTCCATTATCAGACAATGCCACCAAGAAGTATCGCTTTCGCATGCCGGGCGCTTATCATATGGCTGGGTGGATAGCTAAAGTCGTCTATTGTATAAAGATTTACTCCTTAGGAAATGAATTCAAGCTGACTATGAAAGGACAGAAAAACTTGTGCAAATTTTGTATCTTTGCTACTCATGTCTATGTATCAGCATGGATTGCCTGTCCAATGGCAAGTGATGCTCCAGCAAATGACCTGATGCTCCAGCAAATGACCTGATGCTCCAGCAAATGACCTGATGCTCCAGCAAATGACCTGATGCTCCAGCAAATGACCTGATGCTCCAGCAAATGACCTGATGCTCCAGCAAATGACCTGATGCTCCAGCAAATGACCTGATGCTCCAGCAAATGACCTGATGCTCCAGCAAATGACCTGATGCTCCAGCAAATGACCTGATGCTCCAGCAAATGACCTGATGCTCCAGCAAATGACCTGATGCTCCAGCAAATGACCTGATGCTCCAGCAAATGACCTGATGCTCCAGCAAATGACCTGATGCTCCAGCAAATGACCTGATGCTCCAGCAAATGACCTGATGCTCCAGCAAATGACCTGATGCTCCAGCAAATGACCTGATGCTCCAGCAAATGACCTGATGCTCCAGCAAATGACCTGATGCTCCAGCAAATGACCTGATGCTCCAGCAAATGACCTGATGCTCCAGCAAATGACCTGATGCTCCAGCAAATGACCTGATGCTCCAGCAAATGACCTGATGCTCCAGCAAATGACCTGATGCTCCAGCAAATGACCTGATGCTCCAGCAAATGACCTGATGCTCCAGCAAATGACCTGATGCTCCAGCAAATGACCTGATGCTCCAGCAAATGACCTGATGCTCCAGCAAATGACCTGATGCTCCAGCAAATGACCTGATGCTCCAGCAAATGACCTGATGCTCCAGCAAATGACCTGATGCTCCAGCAAATGACCTGATGCTCCAGCAAATGACCTGATGCTCCAGCAAATGACCTGATGCTCCAGCAAATGACCTGATGCTCCAGCAAATGACCTGATGCTCCAGCAAATGACCTGATGCTCCAGCAAATGACCTGATGCTCCAGCAAATGACCTGATGCTCCAGCAAATGACCTGATGCTCCAGCAAATGACCTGATGCTCCAGCAAATGACCTGATGCTCCAGCAAATGACCTGATGCTCCAGCAAATGACCTGATGCTCCAGCAAATGACCTGATGCTCCAGCAAATGACCTGATGCTCCAGCAAATGACCTGATGCTCCAGCAAATGACCTGATGCTCCAGCAAATGACCTGATGCTCCAGCAAATGACCTGATGCTCCAGCAAATGACCTGATGCTCCAGCAAATGACCTGATGCTCCAGCAAATGACCTGATGCTCCAGCAAATGACCTGATGCTCTTCACAAGAATTAAACAATATTCTGAGATCAACAAGGTCATTTCAAATGCTGTAATGAAGAAGTTTCAAAATCACACTTTGTACCTTGGGTCAGAAATGATTCCACTTTCATCATGAAATCGCAAAAACCACTGAACGGATTGTAATGAAATTTTGGACATATCTTTTAGGTGTCTTTTAAGGTATCTTTTAGTTTTAGGTGCTCATTAAGAAAGGGTTTTGAAAAATTCGGCCTGGATCGCCTTATTTCGAAGAATATACAATGCGTAACGAAACGTATATTGAAACTCATCGTAGGTGGGTAAAATGCAGACCGCGGACTTATATTTAAATAAATGTTAACGAAAAATTTATAATTTTTTGTTATTTTATTCATTACTAATACTTACAACTAAAATTCAACCAAATAGGTTATTTACTGAATCATGGTCATTTATTAAGCCGAATAGTTTCGGTTGCTAAGGTGACGAGTTTTTTTAATTATATGAATTAAATGTTAACGAAAAATTTATAAAATTTTATATTTTATTTATTAACAATTTAATATAAATACATATTCACAACTAAAATTCAACCGAATACGTTATTTAATGAATCTTGGTTATTTTTTTTGCGCTTCAATTTAAATGCACACTATTTTAATATTTTGCACACTATAAAATGCAAACTATAATTAATAAATGCAAACTATAACTAATAAATGCAAACTATAATTAATAAATGCAAACTATAATTAATAAATGCAAACTATAATTAATAAATGCACACTATAACTAATAAATGCAAACTATAATTAATAAATGCAAACTATAATTAATAAATGCAAACTATAATTAATAAATGCAAACTTTAATTAATAAATGCAAACTATAATTAATAAATGCAAACTGTAATTAATATTAACTAACTATAATTAATATTTGCTAACTATAATTAATATTTGCTAACTATAATTAATCATTCTTTTATATGTACTGTTGGACTGATTGAATAGATTGAAAAATGGTCCCAAAATTATGAATCGAGAATTATGGAATTCAAAGCTTTTCCAAAAATTGACTTGGAACTGTGGACTAGCTCTCACCAGTGGGCAAAGATGAAAAAAACCATAAAGCCAAAATCAACTGAGAGTGGAGTTGTGTACAACATTGCTGCAAAAATTAACAGAAAGCTCTAATGAAATTAACAACTGGGAGACTTTTGATGAGTTTAAAATCAATGCATTTTGTTCTTGGACCACAATTTTACCAAAAGATCAAAATGACTGGCTGAACGGAGAATGCAACTGCCCTGCATTCTTCAAAAAATGCTTTGCAAACACATTGTTGGTTTAGCTATTCGACTGAAGCTGGCAGTCCCACCACCTGCAGCAAAAAACATCCCAATTGGAATCAAAAGAAAAAGAGGTCGCCCAGCCAAAGCAACAAAAGCTCTATTGGTGCAATAGATTTTGAGGTTTTTTAAGCATTTCAATCTCATTCAACAACATACCATGAAATCATTTGCTACAATCTTTAATTTCTTTAAAAAATAAATTTTCTATTTGAAATGCATACCATAAAACATGTTTCCCAATTACATTGCTTTCAAAAAGTTATTTTATAGTGAGCAAAATACAGTATGCAAAATTAGAGTTATAGTGTGTAAAAAATTTTTATAGTGTGCAAAATATAGTGTGGAAAAACTGAAATTATAGTGTGCAAAAACTTTTTTTATAGTATGCAAAAATTATTTTTATAGTGTGCAAAAATTATTTTTATAGTGTGCAAAAATTAATTTTGTAGTGTGCAAAATATAGTGTGCAAAAATTATTTTTATAGTGTGCAAAAATTAAATTTTTAGTGTGCAAAATATAGTATGCAAAAATTATTTTTATAGTGTGCAAAAATTAATTTTGTAGTGTGCAAAAATTATTTTTATGGCAGCAACTCTTTGACTGTAGAGCATTGCCACCCCATGGCGTTCAGCAGTTGAAGACGCATCGGATCAAGCAAGAGTCCAGCCAGGTTTTGGAGTGTCAAACTGTATACCCTCACAGTCCGTTTGGAGCCGATGCTTCTGTAAAGCAACAAAGTCGACGCTGTACTCCTCGCAGCCGATGATGATCCTCTGAATTTTGTCCCTGATTCCCCCGCTATCCCTGAGGGTTCGGACGTTGTAGGTTCCGATTTTGAAATCCCGTTTACCTTTCCTAGATTCTCAACTCAAAAGCATTTCTTTAAAAAATTTATTTTCTATCTTTACTTGTTTTCAGATATAACAGACTTTTTATTATACTTCAAGCTTCGGTAATCTTTCGGTAATGTCTCGAAAACCCCGAGGTCCATTAATACCGAGGTCCGTTAATCCCGAGGTTCATAAATCCCGAGGTCCGTTAATTCCCGATTTAGCATGAAAATCAAGCGCTGGGCTGCGCTCCATTCTCTGCTCATTCTACTTGTCACAACTATGAACAATGATTCAAGATCATCACTATGACTATTCATTCATTCATCCATTTCTTCTAACATGCATCTGACCTCGCTCCACAACTATTATCATAATGACTCATAAGTACACTTGAACTCCAGCCATAGCTACTTTCTCCCACCAGCTCCGTATGACTCTCATCAGATCTGGTGACCTCCAGTTTAATTGAACTCCACCGATCCAATTACCAATCTGTGTCAGTATATGTTTGCATGTACGCTTTAGTATGTTTCTTAATTGCCACTTTTTCTGAATTTTGTATCAAAACTTATATCAATAGGTTGCATATAATTTGAATAGTATTTCCATATATATAGAATAGATATATATCTATTCTATATATATAAGATCTATTCTATATATATGAGTATTTCCTGTTAATTTCACAAACTTATATAAACTTGTGATATAAACTCTAATTGCTTTCCTATCCATACCATTATTAAAGTATTTTTATTAGAGAAAATATTTTACCAAATTTAATCAATTAGCATGAAAGTATTCAATTTTAACAATTTTAAAATTGTGTTTTTTCAGACAGACTTGAAATCATCGGCACTGTGGGGTTATGTTGAAAAAGTACAGCTAAGGGTAAACATGCGTGTTCAAATGCTTCAAAATCCATCTGCCGACACATTTTCAAAACAATTGTTAGATATCGGTGATGGAAAAGTTGCTGGCCATGCAAATACTGGCTGCATAAAACTGCCAACCGATTTCTGCACAATCATTAATTCGCAAAAGTCTCTCATTGACAGCATATTTCCCGATGTACACACACAATACATGAATCATGAGTGGCTGGCAGAAAGAGTCATTTTGGCTAAAAAAAATGTGGATGTCAATGATTTGAATTTCATGATACAACAGTTGGTGCCAGGCGAATTGGTGTCATACAAATCTATCGATACAGTTGGATTTGGATACTCATTGGATTTGCCAGGCATGTCACCGCATCATCTACAACTTAAAGTTGGATCTCTCGTTATTCTACTCACCGCGGCTGTGCAATGGCACGCGATTAGTAATTCAAAAATTGATGAAAAAACATTGTCAAAGCCAGCATTTTGAATGGCAAGTTCCGGAGCGAAAATGTTTTGCTGCCACGGATCCCAATGATTTCCACAGAAGTGCATATTGAATTCAAACGAATTCAATTTCCAATTAGATTAGCATTCGCAATGACAAAAATAAGTCGCAAGGCCAAACGATGTCTGTTCGTGGTTTAGATTTGGGCACACCATGATTTCTCATGGCATGTTCTCGCGTGGGCAAACCATCTAGTTTGTTCGTGTTGGCTAAAGATGGATTGACAAAAAACATTGTACACTCGATTGCTCTTCGAGATTGATATTGATTTTTTTAATTGACATAATTTGTAATTTCGACTTACTTTAATCATTTATTATCATAATACTTGCTTTTATTATTATTATTATTATTATTATTATTATTATTATTATTATTATTATTATTATTATTATTATTATTATTATTATTATTACTGCTACTATTATTTTATCCTTTAATTAAACTTTTTTAATTATACTTATTTTATCCTCATAACTCCAGTTTATTTTATGTACGTTAATTTAATTACAGTGTCTAAATTTGATTATTTTTATTAATATTCTTCTATTAAGATAATTCCTTGAGGATATTAGTTTATTTGTATATTTAGTTATTACATGTTTTCTTATCTTTTGCCTCCTTTTACGCGATTGTATTTACAGACTCTGAAGATGGCGAAAGCCGAAACGGCCTGTAAGTCTGAAATAAAGAAGGTTTTAAATGTTAATACTTTTCTTAATACGTGTTGCAGTAAACAAAAAACGTTGTTCCGAAATATTGAGAAAGTATCTATAAAACTCATAGCGGCTAAATCGAGACTTATTTTTAATCGAGCTTGTCTTAAAGAAAATCTTATGCCATCTTACATTATTAATATATATATATATATATATATATATCACGCATAAAACAACAAAAAAGTTAAAGACCTACAGCAGTAGGGGAGCGGGGTTATATGTTACAAATTTCACTTTTTTGTAAATTGGCTGATCCCTATAACCTTAATTTACCTAAGGCCAGTGGGGTTTAGTGCAGCAACATGTTACACTAAAATGAGGATAAGTAAATCCTGTTATTAGTTCATGGATTTTAAGAATTATGATTTTAGATGAACTACTCGAATGTAACAAATAACCCCACTACCGGGGTTACATGTTACAAGGACTGGGGTTACATTGTTACAGATGCATAAAAGACATATTTCGTAAATGTAAAGAGATTATTGTACAGGAACACGGTAGTTATGCCAGTCTCATTGATGTTATAGATTTCATGCGCCTGGAAGTGATGGCGGTCGAGCACTTCTGAAAGATTCTTGAAGAATGTTGCGACATTGGTGCGGTTAAAGCTTGTAGCTCTGCTGAGGCTTGTAGCTTCTGGGGTACGGATGGATAGGGTTCTGTTACGTTTGAGAAATGCTGTAAACCAATCAGCACCTGCCAGCTCAGCAACCTTCCATGACCTCGGACATACAATGCCAACATCTCGATAACATCAGCTTATATAGCCCCAATGTGATTTTTCGTAAACAACAAGTCACTAATAATACAACGGCCCTGCTACATCGCTAGAAATTGTCTGTTTATCAGCACATATCACCATGCCACCAACATGCAAAATATGGCAACAGAAGTAATCAAACTAGCTGCAGAAACAAACAAAGTGCACACCTACCTGGAAAAAAGATATCGACTCGAAAATAGTTTATTTGCTACAACTTTATTAGTATTGTTGATATTTAAATCAGCATCGCCGGATATTGTCAGGTTTACTGTGCGCATGCGTTGAAACATAGATATTGACTACAAATAAATATACACCATAGATATTATGACTATAACATGTAGCCCCTGTAACATTGAACCCCAGTCTCTACTATGGGCAATGCAATTTACCTGTACGCCCATTATTTGCTACAATTCAATTGTCTTTGGCGCTCTTGTAGCTGCCGGACGCGTCAGTTTATGTGGCACGTTTTTATCGAATTTAACCTCGGATAATACATTTTTTTATCTTTCATTTGTCAGTTAAACCTTTTTTTAACTAAAGTCGTTTAAATCGATATCTAGTTTGCTTATAATAAATTGATTTAATCTTCATACTTGAAGCTATTTATACATCAGCCGTGCAAACGCTACTTTCTGCTAATTACTGATTTTGTTTGTACTTTTCTGCACTAATGGATTCTAATGGATTGCTGTTTAAGCTACTGATTTTTAGAAACTAACTTCTGTTTAACAACTATTGCCGTTATAATTGTTGGCGTTATTTTCTTGAAAGAGCGCCATGGTTTCCTTGGTTCCAACTGCGTTGCTACGTCCAATCTCCGCACGTTATTCGTATACACGTGACCAACAGCTGCAGGCTAGAAGAAGCCTCTGGTGTTCGCTCTCACCATCTACAATTTTCAACATATCTGAGCTTGGTTTGCGACGCCATTGTGGCTCTTGCGCCGGCAAATACAAACAGAGAAAAATTTAAATAATAATAACGAGACGTACTACTTGCCCGCGACTTATCGTTCCTGATGACAGACGCTCGAGCACAAATCTCATTCGTCCACGCTTTCAAAGACACTCTAACTCTAACCCCTCGATAAAAAAACTGAATCTTGGATCTCTTAACATCCGCTCCATTAACAACATGGTCGATGCTACACGTCAACTGTTGACCGATCATGACTTAGACATTCTAACACTGTGCGAAACGTGACATGAAGACTTCGACTCAGTATGCATTCGTCGTTTAAAATCTGAGGGCCTCTCCGTCCTTGAATGTGCTCGCAAAATTACCCAAAGTCAGACCGAAATCATACAAATTATGTCAACCATGGTGGCGTAGCGTTATAGCTCGCTCTGGAGTCAGACTGGTTAGACTACAGCTAGCAACTGTGTTCACTAAATTCGAATATATCTGTGCACGTGCTTCAGTCATGAGCAACTCCTACATCGTCGTCGTGATCTATTGTCCTGGTTCCAAAGAAGTGTGCACGATGTTTCATAAAGAGTTCGGTTTACTCCTAGAATACTTGACATCATTCCAGAACCCAGTACTGATCACAGGTGACATCAACATACACATTGAACGTCAAAGCGACTCGCACACGATTCAACTGCAAAGCACACTGTCGTCGTTCGGTTTGGTTCAGCACGTTCACCAGCCAACACACAAGATGGGTGTGACGATCGACATCATCGTTACTCGCTCTGCTGACGTCGTCTCCCAAGTCAACACTTTTGAAACTGGCCTGTCCGATCACCTGCTGCTACAGTTCAATATCAATTTAGAATCGCCTGCCGCTTGCTACACCAAAGTTCTCTCACGACCCTGGCGTAAACTAAACCTCAACCAGTTTCGTATTGACTTACATCAGTCATTGCATACTGCGATGAAAGAGGTACCACCATCCATTGACGAAATGATCGGCGTTTTCGATAACATTACTCGGTCTGTACTGGATCAACATGTTCCTGAGAAAACTATTTCACGTCGTCGGCGATCCTCAGACGCATGGTTTGATGATGAATGTCGGCAACAAAAACGTTGCGTTTGTCGACTTGAGCGCCGTTTTAAACGAACTCTTAATGAGTCTGATCGTACCATATGGCTTTCATCACTTCGATCAATGCACAAGCTTAACGATTCCAAGCGTAGTCGGTTCTGGTGCCGATATATTGAGTAAAAAAAAGGCAACCCACGTGAGATGTGGAAATCTATCGACCGACTCCTTGGCCGTCAGAAAGCGTCTACACGGATTCTTGATTCGATCGATGCTGATTCGATAGCGACGTTCTTCAAAATAAAGTCGATGACATTCGTGCTTCTACCGTTGATGCTGGTGACCCAACTTATAGTATTGTTTCTTGCGGTAGCTCTTTTACAGGCTTTGAACGAACTAATATTAATTCCGTGATTAAACTAATTAGCGCCGCACCAGCCGTCTCATCACTAATCGATCCGTTTCCAATGTGGCGGCTGTTGAAGGAATGTGCTGACGTAGTGGCCCCTTTTATCACGGACCTGTTCAACCTGTCGATGTCTAGCGGTGTTGTCCCGGCCACCTTCAAAACAGCCATTGTGACACCGATTTTTAAAAAGACCGGCCTGGACGAGTCTGACCCAAAAAATTACCGGCCAATCTCCAACTTGGCCCCCGGGGAAAACTTCTCGAACGCGTAGTTGCTGGTCAACTTACATCTTATCTAAATCTCAACAAGTTATTTCCGGAGCTTCAGTCTGCCTACCGCCAACATCGCTCAACCGAAAGTGCACTCGTAAAAGTTGTCAATGACATTATCCTAGCCATTGACTCTGGCGACATTGCGTTACTGTCGTTGTTAGACCTCTCATCTGCATTCGACACGGTCGATCATAATATACTGCTGGAGAGACTTAAGGTATCCTTTGGCGTCCAATCAACGCCTTTATCCTGGATAAAATCATATTTGTCAGAACGATCTTACACTGTCAGTTTTTGCGGGGCTATGTCACAAGTCGACACTGTCTGTTGTGGTGTACCACAAGGATCTGTCCTTGGACCACTACTTTTCATTTTATATACTGCTGACATTGAAAAAATAATTCAGTCATTTGGCTTATCTGTACATTTATATGCCGACGACACTCAACCGTACTGTAGCAGCAGACCGGTTGATGCAGCCACCCTTAAAAGAAAAACTGCTGAGTCAGTACAACAGGTGGCACAGTGGATGGCCTCCAACAGGCTTCAACTGAATGCTGGCAAAACTGAATGTATGTGGTGTGCCACGACGCGTCGAAAGCTCATTATTGACTGCTGCCCAATTGACCTAGGTAGTTCAACTGTCATTCCATCTGTTATAGTGCGGGACCTTAGTGTGCTGCTCAGCTCAGACATGCCCATGACTGGTCACGTGGGCAAGGTGGTCGGAGAGTGCTATTACAAGCTGCGACAACTCAAGACATGCAGACGATGCATACCAGTATCGGTTGCGTTGTCACTGGTTAATAGCTTTGTTGTCTCAAAAATCGACTATTGCAACGCTCTGCTCGCTGATCAGCCTGACTATGTCCTCTGTCGCTTTCAGTCAGTACTCAACACTGCAGCGAGACTTGTTTTTGGTCTGAAGAAATTTGAGCACATCTCAGATATCATGCGTGACAAACTTCATTGGTTAAGGGCTCGAGAGCGTGTCGAATTTTAAACTGTGTCTGCTGGTTTTCAAGGCCATGATGGAGTCGCGCCTGAATACATCACGTCAATGTGCTTGCCCGTCAGTTCAGTTGAATCCCGTCGGCGATTGCGTTCTGCGACCGCTGGAGACTTGGTCGTGCCTGCGACGACTACCAAGTTTGGACAACGGGCCTTTTCTGTCACTGCTATTAAAGCATGGAACTGTCTTCCCATATCTATTTGTTTATCTTATTCTGTTGAGGTTTTTAAAAAAGCTCTTAAAACTCATTGTAAACGTAGAGGAATATGCTTTCTAGCGATTCGTAACGTTAAAGTCGAAGTTATTTATAACACAATATTTCTCGAAATTATTTTAACTTTATTATTCTTCCTTGAATATAATCCTTTTCTTGACTCTAAACTGAATTATCTCACTTTACAGAAGTTAGCCCGGTTCTGACAAATCTTTTGATAATTCCAATTTTCTCTGCTCTACAACCTTACTTTTTCTATTGAGGACCACAAAAAGGAAAAGGACCAATACCAATTATATATATATACATATATATATATACATATATATATATACATATATACATATACATATACATACATCCATCCATGTATATATACACTCAAACACACATATACATATATATACATTAATGATACAAAAATTATACGCACACACAATGTCACAGGAGCACAAATATACACATATACATACATATACATATATATATACATATATATACACACATATACACACAGATACATTCATACATAAATGACTATTGTTTCAACACAACCAAAATATGCACACATAATAAAATAAAATAAACAAATACTATGAAAATACGTAAGATGAATCATCTTCATCTTACATATCCCCCCTCTTCGAAAAAAGAAACGCGTCAGTGTTTCTTGATTACATCGTCACTCTCTTTACGACTAAGAAAGTCAGCACCGATGTTCTCCTTGCCTTTGAAATAGTTTACTTTCAACTTATTCTCAATCTCTATCTCTCTGCGTGCTGTGTCAACAGGGCGGGCATCTCCGAAGATTGCCGAATTCAACTTTCCATCTTTCCCCACCCCTCCATTTTGGCCTCTAGGCAGAAGATTGAGCCTTGGTCTTTCTTTTGGCGGATTCAAAGCTTGAACTTTTGCCTCAACTTTATTTCCTACCTTTGAAATGGCAGACGTGTTTCTTTCCTTGCTTTGATACAGCTCCGAGTTAGCCGACGATTTTCTAAAATTTACCCGATCATTCCTCTGAGTGCTGTCGTAGTTGGAAGCGGATTTCTGTGGTTTCCGACCAAAGCGTTTTCCTGCCGCCATTGCATCAAAACCCCTTACCCCTTCAACATTTCCCAGCACGAGATCGCAAAGTAGGTTTTTCATGCATACCACCTCTCTGGTTCCTCTGAACCAGTCTGTTTTGATTTTTACCACTGCTGTTGGAGCTACCCAAACTGTGCCGTCGATCAAAACACAAGGTCTTGTTCTTCCGGTCATCTGACGCGGGTGCACTAATGATTCCTTTACCATTATGGCAGTACAGCCAGTGTCCCTTAAAACTTTTACCGGTTTTCTGTTCACAAACCCTCTGGTTAAATTAAACTTTTCCCCTGAGTGCCAACAACCATCCGCAATGACAGGCAAAACGCATTCACACTTTAATTCTACCTCATCCATTTTTCCTTCTATCACCATTGCAGCGCATGCATTCACAACGCCGGAATCCTTGCATGGTGCTGACGTAGTCGTCTCTTTCCGTGTTTGGCAAAATACAGGATTACTAGGGCTACTCTGCCGACACTCTCTTGCCATGTGCCCCGTTTGATGACAGTTGTAGCAGCGAGGTTCAACCATTTTGGCGTCACTGACCGACTGACCCAAGTTCCAACCCATCCTGCTATTGCTGTCCAATTTTGCCAACCTCTTCTCTGGGTGGGCTTGGCTGTACTTGTTGACCCAAAGGCACAGCTCATTGACATCTCTGCTCTCTTTCTCCAACAAGTACTCGACCATTCCCGCCGGGCACTTTCCGAAAAACTGCTCTTTCAGAAACAAAAACAACAGATTTTGTTTGCCCGCGAGATCTATCCAGCGCCTGAGGTGGCTATCTAGCCGCACTAGATAATGTTCCCAGGTCTCCTCCGGTTCAGGCTTTGACTCTCGAAACATTATGCGATAGTCTTCCGCTGACTTCCCAAAACGACAAAGGAGTGCCTCCTTTGCCGTTCTGTAGTCCTGCATCTGACTATCGCTAAGTTGGCCAAACACTTCCAAAGTCTTCGCACTAAGCAACGACCCTAGAAGCATTCCCCAATCCTTCTGAGGGTGACCATTGGCTTTTGCCAATGACTCAAATCTCAGCAAAAATGCGTCGATGTCATCACCTTCAGAAAACTTTGGATAAGGAATCTTTGTTACCTCTACCTTTGGCTCTTTTTTTGTTAGGGCCTCTAATTCCAGCTTTTTTAATTCCAATTCATGCTGGCGTTGTTCGCGCTCACGTAGAAGTTGAAGTTCTCCTATTTTATCTTCACGCTCCTGCTGAGCCTTTTTTTCTTCCCGTTCCTCCATTCTCTTAACCCTTTCTTCATCCTTCAACTCTTTGACATAACTCCTTAAATCCACTCCGGAATAGCCTAGAGCCTGTCCCATCGCAATGAATTTCTCGTCAGACATCTTTCACAAATGAAAAAAAAAAAATTCGGTCACTTGTGATCAAACAACTTCAGAAAATATATTTACGGATGAAAATGCGTAAATACGTCGGGGTCACCAATGTAAACGTAGAGGAATATGCTTTCTAGCTATTCGTAACGTTAAAGTCGAAGTTATTTATAACACAATATTTCTCGAAATTATTTTAACTTTATTATTCTTCCTTGAATATAATCCTTTTCTTGACTCTAAACTGAATTATCTCACTTTACAGAAGTTAGCCCGGTTCTGACAAATCTTTTGATAATTCCAATTTTCTCTGCTCTACAACCTTACTTTTTCTATTGAGGACCTCAAAAAGGAAAAGGACCAATACCAATTATATATATATACATATATATATATACATATATATATATACATATATACATATACATATACATACATCCATCCATGTATATATACACTCAAACACACATATACATATATATACATTAATGATACAAAAATTATACGCACACACAATGTCACAGGAGCACAAATATACACATATACATACATATACATATATATATACATATATATACACACATATACACACATATACACACAGATACATTCATACATAAATGACTATTGTTTCAACACAACCAAAATATGCACACATAATAAAATAAAATAAACAAATACTATGAAAATACGTAAGATGAATCATCTTCATCTTACACTCATCTGTTCATTAAGTCTTATAACTAAACTTTTTTTTATTTTATTTATTTTTTGTGTGTGTTTATCCGAGGTTTTTGACGTTTTGTACAGCGCTCTTGTGATTACTAATCCATTGTACTGCGCTATATAAATTATCCATGTTATTATTATTATTATTATTACGGACAGCGGTTCTTAGCACTAACGGTCTAGCACCGTTTCACTCGGTTAATTGAACCTTGACTAATTGTAGTTTAGTTAAGTTCAGTTTTATCGTCCGAGCTAGCGACTACGACGGACGGTAACACTAACGCATTATTTCTAGCCATTTTCAGACTTCCGACATTATACCGGTAACGGTGCCGGTAGTACCGGTTTTTGGCCCGGAAATACCGGTACCGGCAGAAAAAAACCATACCGACACAGCCCTATATATATATATATATGTATCCTTCCACAGTTTGTCCTAATAGATAAAGACATACCAAGAGCAGGTGGTACCGATGTCTTCACTACCAAAGATCTCACAGAAGTGGTTATCTCAACGGAGGAAAATCTGATGTCGCCGGTGGGAGTTTCAGTTCTTCCGATTCGAAGTTCGGCGGAGGAAAATCTGGCGTCGCTGGTGGAGGTTTCAGTTGTTCCGATTCAGAATTCAACCGTTGAATTTTTGCAGAGCTCAGAAAATCTCGATAATGATCGTCATCAGCAGGCTAAAAAACTTATGCCTTCGCATATCACTGTTGATTCTGATGATTTTGGTGATGATGATAGCGTTAATTGTGCTTATGTTGATTGTCTTGATGGTCGTGAGTGTGGTGATGAGGAGGGGGGAGATGGAGATGCAGGCTGTGGTATTGTTGTAGACAATGCTTCTTATGATTGTTGCGTTGCTGAGGCTGATGATGTCTTTGAAGGGGTTGCGAGACTTGAGGTCGATGTTGGTGATATTTGTATTAACCGCCATGATGAGGTTTCTGTGGATGTTGGTGGGGTGGCGGATGATGATTGTTCTTTACCTAAGAAATCCCATGTTTCTTCTCGTGATGATAAAGAAGTAGCTGTCACACATTTGTTGTATGAATCTAGATCTGAGATATTACCAATCTCCGGTCGTGATGGGGATTTGCCGTTTGAACATTTGGTAGATCATGGTAATATAACGTTGCGGCGTGTCCGACGCTAGTTTTAACGACCTTTTCGCTATTATATTTTGATTTTATTTTTTGTTTATATTAATTTTGGTTTATTAATTTCTTTTTATTTTATCTTTTTATTTTTTATTTTTTTATTTCTTAATTTATTTTAATTTTATTTCTGGTTTACTTTATTTCCTCGTTTTATGGTCATGGGATGAAACTTTATTTTGCTACTTTGATTTGCTGTCGGAATTACCCTATTGTCTTTTTAGTAAGTTTAAATATAAATAATGTACCTGTAAATTCAGTGCACCTGCTCCCAGGTGAGTTATACGTAAACAGTTTCGTTAGCTGTTGTATTGTCCTAGCGTTGGTCGTTTTAATGAAAGTTGTATCGCTGGTATGTTTTTGGAATTCTATGTTTTTAGTTTTATATTTGAATTGTTTTATTAGTGTTTCTCTATCTTTATATATTGGGGTTTCGTCTAATATTCTATACATTGATTTTCCTTACTTTATTATAGGGGTTCTGATGATGGATAAAGCCGAAACCGGCCGGTCAACCCCTTGTGACAATAAAGTTTTGTGTACTGTTGGCTGTGTAGTTAATTCGGGAAGAAAATTTAGACGGTTTGAAGCAGTAGTAAAAAAATGGTGCTGTAGAAAATGGGCCGTAGCATTTAATAGAGCGTGTTTATGCGAGAATTTGATACCCAAATATTGTCAAAATATATATATATATATATATATATATATATATATATATATATATATATATATATATATATATATATATATATATATATATATATATATATATATATATATATATATATAGGGCATACGAACGTTTACATTACCATAATAACCAGCTTATCAGCCGATCCTCTGGCGGTGCGGCGCGTCGCTCAACCTTCGGTCGTCGCGCTAACTGCCCGGGTACTCGGGAAGGCGTCGAGATACTCTCCTCCTCCGACTACAGATGCGGCGATCCAAAATCTACCAATCCTCCACTTAATTCAACCTATATAGACGCCGTTCCTTCGACACCCGTCAACGCTTCCGGCTGCGGAGGCGGTCTTCGCAATATCGACTCACACTCCGGCTGTACCATTTCACCTTCACGATTGAATTCTCCACATATCGATCATTGCTCAGCGGACGCTGCGTCCGGATTTCGGCTTCTCCGCGATGTCTCCCCGGACCTGCAACTCACCGAGTCAGACGCAGATTCTTCGTCAGACGGTTCCACAGTCGCACCCGTCCCTCCGCCGCAGCAGCCTACGTTCTCGGCCCTCGATCATAGCAGTCAGTTCACTGATCGATGCGTCCCTGACTCGCCACGTCACTCGGGTTCCGATTGCTGCCTCAATCGTCGCGCGACGCACCAGGGGTTTCCGGAGAACGACAGATCATCTTTTAAACCTGGCTACAGATATGGAGAGCCGAGGTCTGTCAGTTTTCCGGATATTCCAATTTACGCTGACGCAGCCCCTTTGACGTCCGGTGACGCCGTCCCGCACGCCACTCCGGGTCATCACATCGAGGAGCAGATGTCCGACTCCGACGACATGTACTCTACTCCTAGTCTTCGCATCTTTGCGCCGGTGTCCGGCAGCCCCAGCGGAGCTAACCTGCACTCTACCGCAAGTCACGACATCGGCGCACCGGAGTCCGGCGAGGCCAACCTACACTTCACCCCGGGCCATAGCGTCGAGGCGTCGGTATCCGGCGAAGTTAATCGAGCGGTTCCGCCCGGCGATGACAGCGGATCCGTGCGTGTGGACCGCTCGTCCGCATTCCCTCATTTAACTAACTGCGGCAACATAACTTTCCGCAGACGAAAGTGATCAGCCGCATTTCATTCAGTTCTATACTTTATACTTATACTTTTATTTAATTTCAGTCGTAACCTATTACTCTCGTGATCCTTTCATTCCGATTTTATATTTCATATTTTATCTTTCGTGTCGGCCATCGCTTCGCTGGTCACAACGTAAACATCTACTTCTCGGCATGCTATTCGTTTACCGTTTCGCTGGTTGCTTTTTTGTTTATCATTGTTTATCATTGTTTATTGGGCATACAAAAACACATTAAAGAAACACATAAAAATTGAAATAAAAGCATGCAACAAAAAATGAATGAGTAGTGCCCAAAAGGAACATCCGAAGAGATGAATCTCGCTTGAGGATGACCAGTGCAGATGAAACATTTACGAATAATAATAATACAGGTACATACAATACAATAAATTTAGAATGGTAAAATAACTGAAATAAATTACTAAGATGAACAAAATAACAAAATTTAACATTTAATAATATACAATATACGTTCGAATCTGAGATGATAGAATATATTATAATTTTAATAAGTGAGATTTAAGACGAGATTTAAATAATGAAAAGGACTCAGAGGACTGTATTGAAATAGGGATGACTGAATATGTACGCGGACCTAAACATTTAATAGAGAAGGTTTTTAGTCTTGTGTTTGCAAATTCTGGACGGAAAAGATTAGATGATCGCAAAAAATGGGTATGAATATCGGACGACTTTAAGAAGAAATCATGAAAGGATTGAGGTAGAGTAGAATTAGAATATTTATACATAAAAGAACCAATTTGAAACAGATTGACTTGATAAATGTTTAAAAGCTTATGTTCAGTAAATTTTGACTTAAAAGAAGAAAGAGGATGTAAAAAAAAATATTACGGATGAGTCGTTTGAGCAAAATGTGTAAAGAAAGAAGACGAGTTGGGTAATTAGAAGCCCAAACAATATTGCAGTAAGAAATATAGGGAAAGACAAATGCATAATACAACATAATACAAGTTTTTGTGTCTATAAAACGACGTAATCTATACATAATTCCAATATACTTAGAAACTTTAGATTTAACATGCTTAATGTGATCAGTCCATGTTAAATGTTGATCAAGAAACACACCTAAAAATCTATATGAGGTGACACGGGTAATAGAAACACCAGAAATGCTGAGAGATGACTTTGTAATAATAGATTTACTCTTTGGATGAAATATGATATAGTTGGTTTTTTTTACATTTAAAGAAAGCTTATTGGCACAAAACCAATCATAAATACATATGAGACCATTATTAACGTTGTCAAATAAAATGTTCAAATTGTCACCAGAAGCAAACAGACTAGTGTCATCAGCAAATAAAGAAAAACTGAACAGGTTAGAAATTAAAGGTAAGTCATTGATATATATAATAAATAGGAGTGGACCCAATATAGAGCCCTGTGGTACGCCACAGTTGATGGGTAAAGATTGTGATAACACATTGTTGTAGCAGACATATTGTGATCGGTTCTTCATGTAATCCCGAAACCAGTCAAGAGGAACTCCCCGGACTCCATAGTACTCAAGCTTCTTCAATAATATTTCATGATTTACAGTGTCAAATGCTTTTGCAAGGTCTAGGAATAGGCCAATGCCAAAGTTTCCTTGATCTAGAGCTTCAGCGATTTTGGATTGAAGAACAACTAGTGGCATGTATGTGGAGTGGTTTTTTCTAAATCCATATTGGTATGGTGAAAGGAGAGAAAACTTTGATAGGTAACTGTA
Source organism: Erpobdella octoculata (assembly GCA_963978895.1). Classification (NCBI taxonomy): domain Eukaryota; kingdom Metazoa; phylum Annelida; class Clitellata; order Hirudinida; family Erpobdellidae; genus Erpobdella; species Erpobdella octoculata. The sequence goes on from OZ022241.1 coordinate 23,090,735, forward strand.
TAATCTTGTGTGCATAACTTTTTCAAAGAATTTGGAAAAATAAGATAATATTGATTTTAGAAGTCGATTTCTTGTAAGTCTACATATCTTCCAAAACTGTTTTTCATTCTATATCAAACACTCAACAATATATAACGCAGTTTTACTCCACTTCACGTCTTCTGTTTTTACAATAGTATTACTGTCTTTTGGTGGTACCATGTACCTCGGTTTAATTTTACTTCACACCATTTTACCTCCGCTTGGTTTTATCACAACTATATTCGTTCCCATTATATTCATCGCCTAATCGTCTGGTTTTAAGTAAACACGTTTTACCATTATTTTAATTTCACTTCGTTCGTTTTTGAATATTCGCATTATTTTCTATTCAAGGGCTCTGATGATGGCTTTCGAGCCGAAACTGTGCCGTAAGCCCGTTATGAAAATCAATAAAGAATTTTATTCAAAAAACAAAGTCGTTGTTCGCAGATTGGAGTCTTACGTTAAGAAAATAATAAACAAAAAATGGGCAGTTATTTTCAATAGAGCATGTATGAAAGAAAATCTACTGCCGAGTTATGCAAAAAACTCAATATATATATATATATATATATATATATATATATATATATATATATATATATATATATATATGCCAAATGGCGAGTTGTGTTTCTTGGAGCGTGTCTCAAAGATAAATTGATTCCACAGTTTATTCGCAATATATATATATATATATATATATATATATATATATATACACGACTCTACTAGGAATCGAACCCACGTGTCTACGGCAACACACACATACACACACACACACACACACATATATATATATTATATATATATATATATATATATATATATATATATATATATATATATATATATATATATATATATATATATATATATATATATCAAGAATCTCGCGAGTAAGAGACGTTTGATGAAGAGATCGAAAATGAGATTTAATGTTGCCACCTTGCACGTGCATCGTCAACCGTCGAGCCAATGTCGTACGAGTATGCCCGATATACGACTGATGTAGACCGTCATGTTTATTGCATTTGAATTCGTAAACAACATTAGTCTCTTTCAATGTACCTGATTTAAAGAGATTATTTCGCATTATCATTTGGTGGGCTGTTTTTGATTTATAATAAATTGTAAATAGAAGTCGTTGAGTATTTGGCGAAACAACTCTAACATTAGTGTTAATAATGTCACGAATTATTTTCTCTTCAACTCTATAAGCACTGTGCATCTGAGATCTGTAATATAACCGAATGACCTTGCTTTCTTTTTCATTTTTTAAGACAGGTAATGGTCGTTTACAGTTATCAAATTTAGCCTTGACAAATTTATTAATGGCATCATAAATTTCAGAGTTGGCAAAATTATTATTGATAAGTGTTGTCCGAATTTTATTAACTTCAACATCGAATCCACACCAGTCCTCGGCCACTCGATAAGCTCGATGTAAATATCCATAAATTACACTTCTTCTGTAACGATCTGGACAGTAACTTGCACCGCTTAGAGTTTCTCCAGTAGAAGAAGGCTTGGAATAAACAGATAATGCAACACGATCTTCAAATTGTTCAATTAATGTGTCAAGAAATGGTAGTTGTTTATCCAAGTTGCTCAACTCATATGTAAATTGTAAAACGGAATTCTTTTGAAGACAATTCTGTAACCTGTGCATCTGAGTAATATCCTCACATAAAACGAAGATATCATCAACGTAACGTCCATATATCAATGGTCGAACAGAGTCATCAACAAACACTCGGCTCTCAACAAGAGCCATATAAAATTCCGCAAAGGTGGGGCCTAAGGATGAGCCCATGGCCACGCCATCGACCTGTAAGTATAATTTTAAATATATATATATATATATATATTCGGTAATACACGCTCTGTTAAAAATACATTTGTATTCGCCGTTTAACACTTTTTTACAAAGACTTTCCAGCTTTCGTTTTTCACGTAAATAAAGACTTGTTCATGGCTACATATTTATTAGCCAACTGGCCAGTTTCGACATTAACTTGTCATCATCAGGGCTTAATTTTAAAATGTAAACATGATATAGAAAAGTAAATAGACGTTTAAAAGTTAACTTAGAGAAACATAAAATTATACAGATATTATGAATGTGTTATGATTTACGGAACAATTAAAATAAACTATTATAACTAAAATTAACTGTCTTCAAATTTAATGAATAATATTATTCTTATTATTACGTTTTATACATAAATAGACGTTTCAAAGTAAATTAAACAGACATAAAATTATACAGATATTATGGAATAGTTCGTGAATTACAGGACAACTTAAACTAAACTATAAAAACTAAAATTAACTTTTTATGATTTTAAAGGCATTACATCAAATATAAAAGTTACACCAAATTAATTTCAATTGCAATCATGCTATAGTAAGGTAAATAGACGTTTAAAACTTTTAAATTAAAAGTCAAATGAGATTACATGAAGTTTTAAGACAGGGATTACATCATATACAATCAATTAAGTAAATTAATAATGTCTAAGAATAAAAGCATTATGGAATTGTAAATTGCATGACTCAGCAAGGATAACTACAAACAGCATATGTAATTTAGTTATGATTACATATAAGATAAATCTACAAGATTTATATAAAAGGTACTTATAATTTAACATAAGTACTGTCACTTCCGCATATTACTTACGACGAACGGTTATATTGTGAGTGAGGTGGGAAAAGAGCGTATATATATATATATATATATATATATATATATATATATATATATATATATATATATATATATATATATATATATATATATATATATATATATATATATATATATAAGACTCTACTAGGAATCGAACCCACGTGTCTACGGCAACACCGCCTCGCCTAAATGCAAGTGCTCTTACCAACTGAGCCACCGACCATCACCAAAAAATGATGGCTAGAAGTCTCAGTCTTTCGGAGCTACTTAACATTAGACTACGACTATGATAGGCTCAGAACTCCTTACTTCGGCTCGACTCGACAGCTAGTTTGCTGCCAGATAGGTAAGTTTTTGCGAAGTGAAACACTGCGTTGAAATGTTTCAAGAGCCTACAAATAGGACGACTAACTGTCACCACAAGTAACGCAAATATTTATAAGACTCTACTGGGAATCGAACCCACGTGTCTACGGCAACACCGCCTCGCCTAAATGCAAGTTCTCTTACCAACTGAGCCACCGACCATCACCAAAAAATGATGGCTAGAAGTCTCAGTCTTTCGGAGCTACTTAACATTAGACTACGACTATGATAGGCTCAGAACTCCTTACTTCGGCTTGACTCGACAGCTAGTTTGCTGCCAGATAGGTAAGTTTTTGCGAAGTGAAACACTGCGTTGAAATGTTTCAAGAGCCTACAAATAGGACGACTAACTGTCACCACCAGTAACGCAAATATTTATAAGACTCTACTAGGAATCGAACCCACGTGTCTACGGCAACACCGCCTCGCCTAAATGCAAGTGCTCTTACCAACTGAGCCACCGACCATCACCAAAAAATGATGGCTAGAAGTCTCAGTCTTTCGGAGCTACTTAACATTATATATATATATATATATATATATATATATATATATATATATATTATTATGAACATAATTTGGCGTTATATTTTCTTTAATGCACGCTCCGTTAAATATTACTGCCCATTTGGCGTTAATTAATTTTCTAGCCAAATTCTCGACGTTGCGAAATGCAGGAGAAAAACGAATATTTTCGGGTTTGTCAGTCATTTTATTTCAGAGGCCGACTGCAGTTTCGGAAGAAATCCATCATCAGGGCCAAAAAACGAAACAACTTAAAACAGAAATCAATATTATTATCAAAAAAGAAATCAAAAATTATTATCCTAATAATAATTAATCAACTTTTAATATAATTCTATCCTATTCATAATTGTTTTCATCTTACCTTACCATCATACTTACTATCTTTACCTGGCCTAATTCACCTTACGAAGTTTGTTTATTTCATTCGCTTGCGTCAGTTTGCTGATTTCCTGTTCTGATTTCTGTTTTAAGTTGTTTCGTTTTTTGGCCCTGATGATGGATTTCTTCCGAAACAGCACCAGCAAAACTAAATTTGGCGGTTTTCGTAAACCGTATATGTACACATTCAACAAAGGCAACAAACACATCAAAGCATCATGCATGCCCGCTATGTCAAATCTGGCATCGTTCGTTTAACCCCAAGGGGCCACGCTTAAAAGACATTTATGCCTCGAGCAATCAACGAGTTTGTAGAAGACATTGCTGTAATATACAACAATTTTATTCGTCACATACAGTAAATAAAACAACTGGACAAGAAATAACGTCGAGATCTTAAGATCAAACGAGCAAAAAACAATTGAATAAAAATTTAAAAAAAAACTGTCTTCAACTGTTCGTACAAACTGTAGGTTTATACATACTCAAACAGCCAGATACCATACATCTAAAAAATCACTAACACCCGGTCTACCACTTCTGCCAAACTTCAAAGAGGCGCACACGCTCGCTTTAGCGAGGTCAGGAAAGGTCATTTCAAAGAGAAGTCTCAGTCTTTCGGAGCTACTTAACATTAGACTACGACTATGATAGGCTCAGAACTCCTTACTTCGGCTTGACTCGACAGCTAGTTTGCTGCCAGATAGGTAAGTTTTTGCGAAGTGAAACACTGCGTTGAAATGTTTCAAGAGCCTACAAATAGGACGACTAACTGTCACCACCAGTAACGCAAATATTTATAAGACTCTACTAGGAATCGAACCCACGTGTCTACGGCAACACCGCCTCGCCTAAATGCAAGTGCTCTTACCAACTGAGCCACCGACCATCACCAAAAAATGATGGCTAGAAGTCTCAGTCTTTCGGAGCTACTTAACATTAGACTACGACTATGATAGGCTCAGAACTCCTTACTTCGGCTCGACTCGACAGCTAGTTTGCTGCCAGATAGGTAAGTTTTTGCGAAGTGAAACACTGCGTTGAAATGTTTCAAGAGCCTACAAATAGGACGACTAACTGTCACCACAAGTAACGCAAATATTTATAAGACTCTACTGGGAATCGAACCCACGTGTCTACGGCAACACCGCCTCGCCTAAATGCAAGTTCTCTTACCAACTGAGCCACCGACCATCACCAAAAAATGATGGCTAGAAGTCTCAGTCTTTCGGAGCTACTTAACATTAGACTACGACTATGATAGGCTCAGAACTCCTTACTTCGGCTTGACTCGACAGCTAGTTTGCTGCCAGATAGGTAAGTTTTTGCGAAGTGAAACACTGCGTTGAAATGTTTCAAGAGCCTACAAATAGGACGACTAACTGTCACCACCAGTAACGCAAATATTTATAAGACTCTACTAGGAATCGAACCCACGTGTCTACGGCAACACCGCCTCGCCTAAATGCAAGTGCTCTTACCAACTGAGCCACCGACCATCACCAAAAAATGATGGCTAGAAGTCTCAGTCTTTCGGAGCTACTTAACATTATATATATATATATATATATATATATATATATATATATATATATATTATTATGAACATAATTTGGCGTTATATTTTCTTTAATGCACGCTCCGTTAAATATTACTGCCCATTTGGCGTTAATTAATTTTCTAGCCAAATTCTCGACGTTGCGAAATGCAGGAGAAAAACGAATATTTTCGGGTTTGTCAGTCATTTTATTTCAGAGGCCGACTGCAGTTTCGGAAGAAATCCATCATCAGGGCCAAAAAACGAAACAACTTAAAACAGAAATCAATATTATTATCAAAAAAGAAATCAAAAATTATTATCCTAATAATAATTAATCAACTTTTAATATAATTCTATCCTATTCATAATTGTTTTCATCTTACCTTACCATCATACTTACTATCTTTACCTGGCCTAATTCACCTTACGAAGTTTGTTTATTTCATTCGCTTGCGTCAGTTTGCTGATTTCCTGTTCTGATTTCTGTTTTAAGTTGTTTCGTTTTTTGGCCCTGATGATGGATTTCTTCCGAAACAGCACCAGCAAAACTAAATTTGGCGGTTTTCGTAAACCGTATATGTACACATTCAACAAAGGCAACAAACACATCAAAGCATCATGCATGCCCGCTATGTCAAATCTGGCATCGTTCGTTTAACCCCAAGGGGCCACGCTTAAAAGACATTTATGCCTCGAGCAATCAACGAGTTTGTAGAAGACATTGCTGTAATATACAACAATTTTATTCGTCACATACAGTAAATAAAACAACTGGACAAGAAATAACGTCGAGATCTTAAGATCAAACGAGCAAAAAACAATTGAATAAAAATTTAAAAAAAAACTGTCTTCAACTGTTCGTACAAACTGTAGGTTTATACATACTCAAACAGCCAGATACCATACATCTAAAAAATCACTAACACCCGGTCTACCACTTCTGCCAAACTTCAAAGAGGCGCACACGCTCGCTTTAGCGAGGTCAGGAAAGGTCATTTCAAAGAGACGCTTACGCTCGTCGATAAATCAACCAGACTCAGATTTCATGCATACTTCAAATAAAAACTAAATAAATTGGAAATCATTTAATTGATATAAAAACTTATTTTGTTTTTTTAATAAAAGTAGCGGTAACGAATAGTGCCGAGAATAGCTAAAAAATGTAGCGGCGCTGCCATCAACGATCTTGTTAGCCAATAGTACCGCTCTTAAAAACCCTGGTTGCCATCACTATTTTTTTTAAATTACTGATATGTTTAAAATTTATTTTATCAAAGATGAAGAACTGTCTTTTAAAAATACATCAAATTATTTTACGCTGAAAATATCTTGGGTATATATTGATAAAGGTTGTTGAGGAGTGCCTTCAAAATTTGATGAATAGTCCTCTTGATGAATAGACTTTAGATGAACAGTCCTTATGATGAACCGTCCTCTTGATGAATAGTCCTTTGATGAATAGTCTCTTGATGAATAGTCCCTTGATGAATAGTCCTTGATGAACAGTCCCTTGATGAATCGTCCTTTGATGAAAAGTCCGCATACCATACTTATACATACTTATACAACGTATATAACATACACCACATACATTGAAAAACGCTCTTGAAAGCTGCATGATAGATGTGTGGCTTATCTTTATTATAATAGGCAGTCAAAATACAACATCTAATGATTTCTGAATTTATAACTCTTACGCGTTGTGCTTATTCAGCGTTGTGCACTCAATGCTGCATGTACTAGAGGTGTGCGCCGACGTCAAATCGTCGGCGGCGGCGCGCCGGTCTGTTTCGATCGGCGGCGGCGGCGCGCTGACCAACTTTAGGCGGTGGCGGCGGCGGCGGCGCATGTTTTTTGACGGCGGCGGCGGCGTCGGCGGCGTTTGTGATAATTTTTTTTTATTAAACAATAACGACATGAAATAAAAAAAAAATTAAACGGACGTACTTTGTTAAAAAAAAATAAAGTTGACAAGTCCAACTAAATTTATGTTAGTTTGTCAAAAAGTGTGAATTTTCGTGTACAAAAACTATCTTGTCAACGGATAATGGAGTGATGGCACTGCGCTTGGAATTAATTGTTAAACCCGCAGTTGAAAAAATGCGTTCTGACGGCGCACTTGTAGCCGGTATAGCTTTTCTTTATAGATTGTATTTAATGCATTGCGGGAAAGTGTATATATATATATATATATATATATATATATATATATATATAATATATATATATATATATATATATATATATATATATATATATATATATATATATATATATATATATATATATATATATATATATATAAATGAATTGAAAAACTACTAAAACTTTGGATATTTTTTTTTTAAACAGAGAGATATATATATGATTATTTGCAACAATGATTATGAAAAAAAAACTTAAAAAACCGTCGGCGGCGCGCCGCGAAAATCTCGGTGGCGGCGCGCCGATCCCGAAATTTCGGCGGCGGCGGCGCGGTTCGGCCGGCGCACACCTCTAGCATGTACGCCTATGTGAACTGAGCTAGGTCGTTGAACCAGTTTTTAACGCCTTGAATGTTTCTACCGCGCCGCGTTCGTCTCGAATGGATTTTTAGTTATTAAATATAAACTTTTTTTTAGATTTGTTGATATAATTGAACTCAGATTTTTTTTATCTTTATAAGAATATTTTGTTTAATTTAATTAAAAAAATCTTATATTTTTTTATGCGACTGCCTTCTTTATTTAGTAAACAAGAAGATTTGAACAAAGACTTTTACGTAAACTCGCAAACACAACGTTAATACAAGACCAAAAATTATAAAATAAATATTACGAAAAAGATACTTTTTTCAAAAAACAGGCTTTTATTTATGTGTGGAAACTGCACTAAAAAATACAAATAATTTTTTTTCCTTTCTTCTATATTTAAATAAAAGCGTGGGACGCCCATCATAAACCATGGATTATAATGGAAATAGATTAGGATGAGCTCCCACGCTTTTATTTATATATAAAAGGAAAGGAAAAAAATTATTTTATACTTTTTAGCGCAGTTTCCACACATAAATAAAAGCGTGTTTTTTGAAAAAAGTATCTTTATTCGTAATTTTTTCAGCCATCTTCAGAAAAAGCAAAAGGCCGGGCGGTACAGGAACCGAACAAAAACAAAGACGAATAAAAACAAATAATGAAATGTCGAAGTACATAGATAAATAAAATAAATAAAATTATGATCAAAATAGAATAAGAGTTGAGGTATTAATTAAGAATAAAATCAAAGGAGCAAATATAAATTAAATATAATATAAGAATTGTAGGTGTTACTTTTTTCGTCGATACAGGTGTTAATTTTTCGTCAATGAGAATTGTACATACAAATTGAAGGCCTTAAATGTCAAAGTATACATAGATAGAAAAAAAATAAAGTTAAGAGCAAAAATAAAACACAAAAGGATGTATTAATTACCAATAAAATCATAAGAGCAAATATAAAATAAATATGGCCGAAAATAATACCTAAACTAGAAGACCATGAGCGAGAGAAATATAAAGTTAACGTCTACGTAATGTAATGTTTGGGTTATTAATTAAATGAGAAAAGGGGGTGTTATGGTCACCATTACTTATATATACATTATATATATATATTGACGTACTTAGGTGTAATATTTTCTTTCAGGCACGCGCTATTAAAGACAATAGACCATTTTGTTTTTATTATTTTTTTCGACAGACATTCTAAATTTTTCAAACTACATACATTCTTTGATTTAACTAGGGCTAACGGACCGTTTGGACTAAAATTGTCATCCTCAGAGCCCATTTAAAATTTAAACCAAACGTCGACGCAAGAAACGATACAATGAAATAAACAATAAAACCAGGTAGAAAGTACCTACCCTAGATATTAGAATATCGTAAAAGGAACTGAGATAAAAATATGTATTAAGAAAGATCAAATAATTAAAAAAATAATTTAAAAAATAAAATAGTGTGTACCAGAATATTGCTATGGTCGTAATTTGCATATAGAAGAATACAATGTAAAATTACAAATATGAACATGTTATTTTTTTTTTCTTATTGTTATATTACCACTATAAAGTAGAATAGGCAACTCAACGGGTTTGTCATCTCCCGGCAGGAATTCACATTGGTCCCCTTCAGGAATTCCACTGATATCACTGCTGACGCCATGGGCGCCATCAGTCACACAACAAACAGAAGGAAGTGGATCAACAGGTTCATTGCTACACATCATAAATTATGATAATGTTTGATCCGCGATCATGTCAGTACTTTGTGTGCAATCCGTCCCATGTTGACCCGAGATGAGAGAGTTAGTATTCAAGAGAGAATCAGGAATGCATCGTGTTGCAACATCAGACAATGCAAATTTAATTGGTTCTTCTGTTGAGGTTTTACTAGATGTATCACTGACATTCTGGGCACAATGAGTCCCACAACAGGTGGAAATGGGAGACTTGTCCCGACCCGACAAATCTTCATCAACACTGTTCATCAATGTTTCGTTAGAGGTCGTGTCATTATCCCGCGTGTTATCACTTGCAAGACAAGCCAAGATGAGATCTTCACTCCAAGAAGAAAAACCAGAAACGTCATCACATAAAGTACTATTCAACTCCACGTCACTATTAGCTACCGAACGTGAAGAAAGGATGGGACGAACAGATCCGTCAACAACACAAGCAGAAAGTTCCTTGCCATCAGTTACTAAAGTCGAACTGATGTTTTCATTTATATCCTGCAAATAATCCATCGCGAAATCAGTGGAAACTGGAGGGTTGACAGATCTGTCGCCACGACAACGAAAACCACCGACGACCAATGTTGAGACGACACGAAATGTAGTAGCCATAGCAGAGGAGTATGACTGATATTGGAGCAATAGGGTTCTGTCAAAATTATTATATTGCATATATATAGAGGGTCGTTCTTGAGATATCAGTAAAGCTTCTTTAATTTTTAATCTAACAGGATCGGTATCTTGAACATATATTTCGGTATTTTCATTCAGTGTTTTTTTGTTGGGTTTGTGTCCATGAGCAGTAACAAAATGTGAACATATACTTCCTCCTTGGGTATGCATCGTTAGACGCCTTGAGAGGCTAGTACGCGTATGCCCTATGTATGTTTCAGGAACTGTATGTGATTGTGGACACGTAAATTGTAGACAACATTAGTTTTCTGTAATTGAATAATTTTTCTAGAGTTATTAGTAGAAACCAGTTGATGCGTTTTTTTTGTTCGAGTAGTAGACAGGCCCGTAGGCAGGATTTAGTTAGTGGGGGGGCTATGAAAAGTAGTAGGGGGGCTACTGACGAACCGAAGAAGCGTGAGCGCGAGCGCCGAAGGTGCGAAGCCCCTCACGATAAGAAGATTCGCCAAAGCATTTTGTAGCATTTGACACAAAATGGCATCCAATTTTGGATATCCTATTATGTGATTTTAGGTTTTCTAAGAGTTGCAATATTGTTGCTCGTAATTACAAAAATTAACAATTTTCAAAGGCAATTTTTGTGAAATAACAGTATGCTTGTTGTTATCTTCAATCTTAATTTTTATGCGTGCATTGCACGCCAATGGGATGACAGCACTGAATCAAATTGTTCAAATTTAATTATTGATTAACACAACCGTTTTACTGTAACAATACAATAATTTCTTTATTTTATTTTTGATAAAAATGTGTACATCTGTATCAAATGCCAAGAAATCATTAAAATAAAATAGGATTTAAATATTTGTCTTGACAAAGATCAAACCACATTATAATAAAATGTACTATTTAGTTTAGCTTCTCATTTTAAGTTAAAACACTTACTACACATCCATTCATGTGTTACATATAAAACTTGTCATCAGTTTCTAAACAATCTAAATAGAAGATTAGATTATATATCAAGTATATCATTATACTTAAATTGTTTAAGAAATTGTGTGTGTGACAGTAAGCTTTAAATTGTTTTGTCGAATTGATCAGTTCAGCAATATTGGGGTTAATAGTATTGCACTATCAGACTAGCACTAAAAAGACTAAATTATGAAAATAGTTTGAATTATTGAGAGTCATTCATAAATCAAAATCAAAAGTTTGTCAGCTAAGCTGAATTAGCTTCTTTCTCTGTTCTAAAACTGTAAGATTGAAGTTATTATAGTATTGTAAGACTAAGTCCATGCACTGATTATAAAACTGATGACAATTTTCATGTGTAAAACATGCATGGATGTGTAGTAGCTTGAAATGAGAAACAAAACTAAAAAGTGCATTTCATTATAATGTGGGTTGATCATTGTCAAGACAATTATTTGATTCTGATTTTATTTTATTGCATTCTTGGTATTTGATACAGGTGTACACATTTTCAACAAAAATATTGGCAAATTACAATTACAACAAAATGCGACGTGATTGAATAGAAAATTTTTACAAGAAGGTATCCATATCAATTGCTTTAAAGAGCGATTTTTCAAATGTCAGAAGTACATGTTTGCTCTTTCTCTCATGGGACATTGATCTTCTCTGTGGTCGTAGTACTCGTGTTAGACAAGAAAATGAATTCTCACAAGTGGCAGTCGAGATGCCAAGAGTCATTGCAGCTGAATAGTGCCAACGTAAAGTAGGAAATACATCTTTATAGTCTAGCATAAAATCCATCATTTCCTGGAGCATTCAGCCTGGTTGAAATTTGTTTTTTAGAAACCTACTTGTAATGAGAGCCTCGTCTGCAGTATATTTTTCAACATCGTCATGCCTGTCTTGTTTTAGCAGTTGCGTTAACAGTTTAAGGTCGTTAACATCTAAAAACTTGTCTGATGTTGCTAGAAGGGCAGACACTGCACAAGTCAACCCTTTAAAAGAACCATCAACAAACCTATCCACCAACTCTCCTAATATACTGCCCAACATGCTAAAATAAACAGCACGAAGCTGATTCCACTCTGGTGAACACTCTTACTCATCACTTTGTCCAAGAGTAGACATAACTACAGAATCACGTAGCGTTCTACTCTGTGACTTTTGCTCTGTTTGGTATAGGTTGTAGCAATGGTTCAACTATTATCCTAATTTTATTTAATACATTCATATTTAAATTTAAACTGCGGATCGTAACTTCCTAATCACTTGGCTGGCTTAAGTGTAAATAAGGTAAAAAAACCTGCCAAAAATTCTAGTGGGGGGGCTTACATTTTTAGTGGGGGGTCTGCAGCCCCCCCCCCGCCCCCCGCTAGCTACGGGCCTGGAAGTAGATGTGAAGCTGAAGGCGTTGTGAAATTGGATAAGAAACCCGTACATGGTTATAAATCAAATTCCTGATGGAGTCTTCGTCTCTTCTATAATTATCATGCATTTGAGCACAATAAAACAAAGGTATCAGGGACTTATGCGTCTGTTTTTTAGAAGTACAATTGTTTTGCTTGCTATCAACAAATTTACGGATAGTATCATCCACCATTGAGTTGGAATAATTATTATTAACCAACAGAGTTTTAATTCGTTAATTATATATATATATTTATATATAATTTGAGAAAGTGTTTTTTCGATTTTAATATATACCGTTTTATTATTATAAATGAAGCTCTGAAGATGGTTAAATTAACCGAAACTGGCCAGTCAGCTGGAAAAAATAAAGATTTTAAAACGTTGCTTGGTGTAGTTTCAGAAAGGAAAGATATTGTTGTTTTGCAAGGTTTATACAAGAAACTGTTGAATGCAAAATGGGCGACAAAGTTCAATGAAACTTGCTTGCGGGAATATATATATATATATATATATATATATATATATATATATATATATATATATATATATATATATATATATATATATATATATATATATATATATATATATATATATATATATATATATATATATATATATATATATATATATATATATATATATATATATATATATATATATATATATATATATATATATATATATATATATATATATATATATATATATATATATATATATATATATATATATATTGCGAAGTGAAACACTGCGTTGAAATGTTTCAAGAGCCTACAAATAGGATGACTAACTGTCACCACAAGTAACGCAAATATTTATAAGACTCTTCTAGGAATCGAACCCACGTGTCTACGGCAACACCGCTTCGCCTAAATGCAAGCGCTCTTACCAACTGAGCCACCGACCATCACCAAAAAATGATGGCTAGAAGTCTCAGTCTTTCGGAGCTACTTAACATTAGACTACGACTATGATAGGATCAGAACTCCTTACTTCGGTTCGACTCGAAGGGTCAAAGTTTCACAGATATTTTTTAAATATCTGGCAGCAGACTAGCTGTCGATTCGAGCCGAAGTAAGGAGTTCTGATCCTATCATAGTCGTAGTCTTTGGCGAAAAAATTAACAAATACAAAATGGGCAATTATATTCAATGGAGTTTGCGTACAAGAAAATATCGTACCGCTATATGCAAGAAACAAATTACTAAACTACTCCAAAGCAGCCAAACAATACAATTTGCCTAGTCACGGAGTTAACTTGCGTTCTCCTAAAGATTGTTTGACAGCCAATGACGACACTACTGAACGTTTTGCTTGCAAACGGAATAGTAAAACTGTTTATGGTCTACAGCGTGTTAAAAATGAATTGCTATTATGCCGTAATAAGTTTGATTCGTTGGAAAAGAGTTATTCGTCCCAACGCACCGCCTTACTTGATTCATTTTTTGATTCTACGTTGCAAACGGATCTTAACTTGTATATTACTTCTTTTGTTAACCTTCTTGATTCTAAAAAAAATAAGTCATTCAGAGCAAGCTTTCTCGGCTGTATTTAGGCAATATTTGTTTGAAAGAAAAAGTTAAACATTTTGTGAATATCTCAGACTATACACCTACTCCTGAGAAACTCGAAATGTTAGAGATGGGTTATAACTGCCACGTTCAGCAAAGATGCAACCCTCTGGTAAAGCAATCTGAATTAAAAGTGTTATATTGTAATATTATGCAGTTCGTTTCTAATGGTTCTTTAACATGTAATCCGAGGCTCAAAATGCTCATGGCTCGTGAGGGACATGTCCATCGAAACGACAAAAGAAATTATCTTTCTCAGAAACTCGTAAAAGCTGTAAAATCCTAAAAAGATAATAAAAACATAATTATCAGAAAAGCTGATAAAACCAACACGTACGTTCTTATGAATCGTTCTGATTAGATCAATAAAATCAATGTTATTCTTCAGGATACTAATAAGTTTAAAAAAATCAGTTCTAGTTCTTTGAACGATCTTAAAAGAAATGCCAATAGATTGATTTCTATTGCTAACTCACAATTACGTCCAGACACACGGTTTTGCCAGATAATCGGCGAGTACGGCCCTGCTTATATTTACAGCAACATAAAAATACATAAAACCGGATTTCCATTAAGACCTATAATATCGCAGTGTCCTACTGCTGTATATTCTCTTTCAAAATCTATTAATAACCTGATCTCTCAATATTGTCTATCAACATACAGTTTAAAATCTACCTCTCAGTTTATCGATTTAATAAGAAGTTCTCAACCATCTAATGGCATTATTGCATCCTTGGACGTGGAAAGTCTTTTCACAAATGTACCGGTATTTGAAACTATGAAGATAATTTTAAATTACGTTTACCATAACAGCAACCTTTTTCCTCCTTCTCTTCAAGAACGTGTCTTGTCCGATTTATTGCGCTTCTGCACCACTGAAGTTCCGTTCACTGGCCCCGATGGTGTTTTCTATGTACGGGCTGACGGTGTGGCTATGGGATCGCCATTGGGTCCTACATTTGCAGGATTTTATATGGGACATTTGGAAAATAAAGTGTTCAACAGTATTCTTCAACAACCACATCTGTATGGACGATATGTCGACGATATTTTTGTCTGTTGCCGCGACGTTTTCGGTTTTGCGTGATACTTTTGAGGAACATTCTGTATTACATCTCACGTTTGAATTGAGTGACATTAACTGGTAGCTACCATTTCTGGATACGCTAGTCTCTCAGTTTATTGGATATTGCCAAGATCGTTATAAAGTTAATGTTATCAATAACTACCTACACAGAGCCTACCGTGTTGCAGAGAATTTGATTGAGTTTGATCGCGAGACTCAAAAAATTAAAACTCTACTTGTGAACAATAATTTTACAAACACTGAAATAGATAAAACTATACAGGTGTTTTTAGACAAAAAGCTCGCAAATACTATTGGAGTCGTTGCTGATTGTGGAAAAAACTTCCCATAGCGTTATACTATGGAGCCCAAGTGCATGGAGGACTGGAGACTGATGAAAAAGTTCTTAAAGATATTATCTCAAACAATGTCTTTGTCACTTCTCCTGATACCCACCAGTTAAAAATAATAATCTACCACAAAACTAAAAAAACTCATCAATTAGTTATGAAAAATAATCTGGTTAATTCTAATTTTCTCAGGAAAACCAACGTAGTTTATCAGTTTCAATGCCCTTTCCAACACGATAATAAAACTAGTTACATTGGACATACTCGAACAACTCTGGCTAGAAGATTGACGATTCACGTTCAGGGCGGAGGTATCCGTGCTCACTTCCTACGTGAACACAAAGCCATTTCTTTTACAAGATCAATATTGAATGAAAATACTACAATACTATCTTCTTCTAATGATATATTGCGGTTAAAAATACAGGAGGCCTTATATATACATAGAGAAGCACCTATCATGAATATTCAGCGAGATGCCTTCAATCTCACAATACAACTATTTGGAGATTATAAAACTCTAGCTTGTGAGGTCAAAAATGTAAAGCCCAAACTTAACAATTCTTCGGTAAAATTAACTTCTACCTGTACCAAGGGTCCTGAGATTGTCGGTGGAGTTACAGGTGGTGCGACTGATTTTGAGTTACACAGTGGCTACAGTTTCCAGTCGTCCCGTTCCAAGTCCTGCCACCGATATCATTTTTGATGCGGACACTTCATTTTCTTCTTTCGAGCC
Organism: Erpobdella octoculata; assembly: GCA_963978895.1. Lineage (NCBI taxonomy): Eukaryota > Metazoa > Annelida > Clitellata > Hirudinida > Erpobdellidae > Erpobdella > Erpobdella octoculata. The sequence continues at coordinate 23,107,264 of OZ022241.1, forward strand.
ATGGGAAGAGCAGTGCGGTGATCCTGTCGAAGATAACTTAGATATCTGTCCCTCGTCCATGTCGACATCTGCTATGGATCATGTCGTGGACCCTGAAAGTGGCGGCGATGAGAGCGGGAACGGGAAAGCAAACGGGAACGGAAAATCGACCGAGAGCGAAAGTGCGAGTGGGAAAGAAAAAGTGACAGGGAGTGGGAAAGCTACCGAGAACGCGAAAGCGACTGAGAGCGGGAAAGCAGCCGAGAACGGGAAAGCGACCGGGAGCAGGAAAGTGATCGGGAGCGGGAAAGCAATCGGGAGCGGGAAAACGACGGGAGCAGGAAAGCAACCGACCGGGAACAAGAGACAAGCGGGAGCGGGAAAGCGACCAGGAAGTGAGAGCAAGCGGGGAAGGAAACGGAAGCGAGAGAGAACGATAGAAAAACCTCTAAAAAGCCGCGCAACGCCGGGTACTCTGCTAGTTTGTTTTAAAAGTCAAGTTAAAAAAATTACAAAATTACTTAATGCAAGATAGTTATTTTGTACTATTGAAAAGTACATTTTGTTTTTGAAGTCCGGACACGGTTTCGGCAGGATTAAAGTAAAATATCCGATTCCGGTTCCTGCAGAATCTAAATAACACATAAGTGTCGTTGAATCTAAATCATCAAGCAATTTATCAGAATGTATGTGTCAACAATTTATCAGAAATTATGTGTCAACAATTTACAGCATTCATTTTGATTACTTTTTGTTAGGTCTGGATATGCGCTTGAGTGGTTGTTCTAATATATCCTCGGCCACCATGGATTTGCTTGCTTCCAAATTGTCTGTGAAAACTTTTTCATTCGTCATTCTTTTCAAATTCTCAGCAGTAGTTGCTGCTCTTTGTGTCAGTTTGTATAGTCCATTGCATATGCCTAGAAATTGGCAGGCTAGTAACACAATATCTGGTTTCATTCAAACATAGAAGATGAAAAAGAAGAAGATGGAATACAAGAATATCTGGCTTCAAGTCAAAGGTCAACTGGATTTGTAAATCTAAGATGGTGAGTCGATGAGGATATGTATTCCCATTTAACCCAAGCTAGGGCTGCCAATTTTGGAAAAGGTCATTCCGGGACATTAGTTTTTACATTTTTTTGCATTAACAATTATAAGAATTTTAATTTAATAACAGCTTATAGTTCTGAGACTTTCATAATTATTTTGGAAATAAAAAATCAAATATGATATTTTAGTGTTTTCTTATAATTATTAAAGGCATTTAAAAAACAATTATATAATTGTCAACTTCACAAAATAAAAACCAAATTATTTTCGCCCCTTGTCATATTTAGATTAAAAAATAAACTTCAATTAATATCCTTCATCTTCATACATTAAATATTTTTCTTGTTGGTAATAGCTTTATTCTTGAATTTGTATTTTTCCTGAGTCTTTGCAGACTGTAATAACTTTTTATCTTGAGACAAAAAATCATAAAAAGAATTGCATGACATCTGATTATGAAAATTAATCTTTACCATCAATTCTGCCTTAACAGCATCTATATTAAGTTTGTTCCTACTGTTAGTCCATAGTTCATTCATAATGCTGAACACTCTTTCACAATTTGCATTAGACACTGGAATAAACAGCACAAAGGAGATGATATGAAGAAATTGAATATCTTCCTCATCTAAGCATAAAAAAATTTCATTCATCTTTCTGCAACACTAGCAATTGAAGTTACAATATCATTTCGAACTTTGCGTAACATACAATATTCATTATATAATTTATCACTGTCAATGTTTAAACAGCTTATATGCTCAACAAGTGTTAATAATTCAGACCATTGAAAGTCCTGATTCATTGAAAGCATTGCAATGCTTTTAAAAAAGGAATGTTCATAATCATACCATTTATTTATATAAGTTAAACAACGTTCCAAGAAAGTGATGGCTTCGTGTTCAAATTTATGTTTATCATTTGCACTGATACCTTCAGATTTAAAAATTTTGATAACTGAACTTCCAAAAATTTTTTTATCAAGTCTTTGTTGTAATTTCTCTTTAACATTCATCATTATTCCATGTATTTCAGTAGCTGTTGTATTATTTGACTCAAGACATTTTATGGCTTCATCAAAGAAAATCATAACGTTGTGTACAAAACAGAATGTGCATTGTGGTAAAAAATTTACACGGTCATCTCCACAAGAAAAACCTTCTCAAATTAAATTAGCCACTTTTTCTTCACCTTGAGATGAAAAATATGATTTCAAGGCTGGCCAACAATGCAATATTCTATCAATAGCAGGCATTAAACTTAGCCATCTCGTTGGAATATGGCGCAATAATTCACAATATTCTATGTTCAAGAAATCATAAAACTCTTTGAGACTTTCTGATTTTTTAGCTGATGATGAAAATGACCTATAGCATTTTATAAAAAAAGATTCCAAATCAAAGCTAAATGCTTTCAAACCATATTTAACACAGTTGTTCATTACATGACAATTGCAATTACCTTGCAAAATGTTTTTTTTGTGCTGAAGTAATCGTTGAAAACAGATGAATGTTTTCCAAAGTTAACAGATGCATTATCTGCACTGTATGAAGAGACTGATTGCAAATCTAGACCAAAACTTTCAATTGTTTCTTTTAATTTGACAGTGATGGTTTGACTGGTTTCATCACTATCATTATAAAAATCAAGAAAGCGATTTTTTAGACCTTCTTTCCTTAAAAAGTACCTAACAGTAATAGGAAAAAGTTTTTTATTTCCTTTATTAGAAGCATCTGAACCAATACTAAAATAATTAGCTTTTTTCAATTCAGTAACAACTATTTCCTAGGCTTTAGGTCCTAGAATATTTTCTACGTAGCTTGTTGCCTTAGGGCGACTACATGATAATTTTGTGGCTATTAACTAATCTGGACACAGTTTTGCTAAGTTTGTTACCGCAGTCTTGACTGGCATAACCAGGCGATGCACAATCCCTTGATAGGTTGCAACCAATTCCGACAAAATTATTTTGTTTTCATCAGTTGTATTTTTTTACACAAAAAATGACGAATTTGCCGTATTTTTTCCTGTGATGCAACACTTTTTTTTATGTTTCTTCGATTCGGAATGACTCGTCACTGCTGTTTTACCTTCATATTTAACAGAAAATGACAGGCGGCAAATAGAACAATAAGCGGTGAACTCGTCAACCTTACCGAGCCAGGTTAAACCGTCTTTCGACAACCACTCTGACCGAAATTCAGTATTCACAATAACGCTTTAATTTCTTTTTGGCGGAGTCAACGAGCTATTATTTTTATTTTTAGGTGAATTTGTTATTTCGGATTTAGAAAAGCTAGCAGACGCCATGTTTTGCAAATCGACCAATAATGAAAGCAAGGATAAAACAATTTAGAAAACTAAATAATGTCATGTCACCGTTCTTTGTTATTGACTTGAAAATTTTTTCAATAAATAAGTAAATTTTTATTATTATTTTCTTTATTATTTTTTAATATTACCTTTATTAATATTTTCCGGGACACAACTGACTAAACACGGGACACGGTATGCCCACTGATCTCTATAATATTATAGAGATCAGTGGGTATGCCAATTCCGGGACTGTTCCGGCTAAACCGGGATGGTTGGCAACCCTAACCCAAGCAAGTAAACACACAGGTATTAAAGCAGTTTATGAAAACGTGAAATTAAAGGGTGCAAATGCTGTTTTTGTAACAAAAATTTTAAAGGGTGCAAAATGATATGTTTTTTTCCTTGCAAGAGGAAAACGATAAAAATCCCTCTAAAAACCCCGGCAACACCGAGTACCCCGATAATTATTAAATAAATTTTAGTAGAAAACGTCATTTTGACATGGAATTTTGTTACTTGCGTAGATTTTTTGCAAAATGTTTGAGTAATTATTCTATATTTTAAGTTTATCTATGCTCTAATTCTGATTTGGATAATTGTAAAATTAAGTGCAGTTCAACATAGAGACTTTTGACTTATCATAAAAGTGTCATAGTTTACACATAATCGTTTTCCAAATCTTGATAGTTTTTTTTTTTAAGAAAAGCACTTTTTCCAAAGCTGCAAAAAAAATGTTCATCTTCATCTTTACAAACATCGTTTACTTACTAGTCACCGTGGAAATATTTTTACAATACGATGACGCTATGAAATGTTTCAGCTATATTAAAGCATGTTTTTAATGTTTTAAATTAACATCCACTTGTTTAGGTTAGAGAAAGGAATTACCTCCGCCTGAGCAATGGGGGTAAACTCCTTGCTCAAGTGAGCTACGCTGGTGACGCCGGGAGATTCAAACCGCCGACCGGTCGACAGGCAAACGCTTTACCGCAATACCACCACCTATTCAAGTTTCTGTGATTTCAAACAAATTTAAACTATTTGCTAAATTATTTAATCGTATTTTCTGCAAATAAAATTTATTTTCACGATTGTGTAAGTTACGAGTGATCGCTAGAGGTTTCACTGCAGGTCAAAATTCATTCAAAAGAGAGAAACAAATAAAAAAAGTTTTCCGTCAACAAATTTATTTAAATTAAAAATATATTTTAATTTAAAAAGATTTGGTGAAATAATTTTTTTCAGCCCGGAAGGACAGACTAATGCAAAGTTACATTTAGTTATACGAAAGGACTACCAATAACTAATTTCCTAACGAGTGTAATAAAAATAAAAATTCAGAATTAAGATCCACTTCGGTAACAAATTTAAAAATAATGTTTTGTAATAATAAGTAAAAAAGATTATGGAGAATAAACATCAATAGGAGCACCTTAATTTCAACTTTAAATGAAGAAATTCACCTTTACAACTGTTGCAAGTATCTCGACCAATCATATATATATATATATATATATATAAGTTCAATAATTTATATTTTAAAGTTAAAAAAATTTACATAGCAAATTTGAACTGATTAAACATTTAGCTGGACGAGTGTGTCTGCGTTGTATGAATGTTTGTTCATAACCTACACGTGAAGTTATTGGTACACTGTGATTTTTTAAATGATATTTTAAATGTTACAACTGACCCATCATGCGGGATCATCGCAACTGATCCCAGGACAACTGATCCCAGGACTACTGATCCCAGGACAACTGATCACACGTACAACTGATCCCGCGGACAACTGATCCCACGGACAACTGATCCCACAGACAACTGATCGCAAATCTGCATCATTTTATATTTCACTGTTTCATGTTTGCATGTATGTATGAAAAGGCTGCTGACAAAGTGCGATAAGGAGAGATAGATACAGAAAAGAAGAGAGCACCTGGAAAAGTTAATAGGCCTGTTTGCAGGCTGTCCATTAGTGCATAGCATGAAGCGAGTATGTTTGGACGCTGTAGTGATATGGACTCCGAAATAAGCCGATAAGAATTCATGTTGGAGTGTCTTCATGAATTCATATCTTTGATGATATAGTGTATAATGAAATGAAGAAAACAACATATGAAATGAGCTAACACTATTATTCTTGGATTGGCAGGGTTCCATTTCTCATAATGAACTTCACGCAGAAAGGATTGAAATGATGAAAGTGAAAAGTTCGTATTACTTTTCATCAGTTCCCGCCTTTCTGCGTTAAGTTCATTATGAAAGAAACAAAAACTACTTGGCGATGCGATCGTTTCAAGACTGTTTCATTAATGTCCTTGAGAAAAAGTGACAATAAATATTAGACACTGATTAATCTTACTGGAGTAGCCAGTATCATTATCACCACCACCGTTGTCGTATTCAGCCGGCCATCGTAAGCTGGCTACGTAAGCATCATCATCACCACCATTGTCGTCAAAAAATGAGTTGCTTATTGGATCAGTTGTCCATGGGATCAGTTGTCCATGGGATCAGTTGTCCATGGGATCAGTTGTCCTGGGATCAGTTGTACTGGGATCAGTTGTGCTGGGATCAGTTGTACTGGGATCAGTTGTCCTGGGATCAGTTGTCCTGGGATCAGTAGGCACTAACCCCCATCATGCCAGCTTTGATGATATTTTTTAAGATAATAAATAAACATTGAAAAAGGAAAATGATAATTTGTGAAAGTCACGTGTGAGCGAAATAATGTCATAAAAACATATAATTTAGTAATAATAATTTAACGTTTCATTATTTGAAATTCCTGACCTTTTAATATTCACTAAAATTTGACAAATACTTGTAACTCTATGCAAACTTAAACATTTGTTCTGTAACTTTTATCATGACTGCAAAAACCAAGCGACATCATTTAATGCAATGAAATTGGTGACGTAATTGAAAATTAAATTGCGATAGTTTCACACACACAATATATGCTTAACCACGCGAACATACACATGCCTAATAAGGTTTGCCTTAAAAAAGTTTTACTAACGGCACTTTTATATTCAACAACGCATCAAATTGTCTATGTTACCATTTCTTTTCCAAATCTGCTGCTGCCCAAAGTTTCATAAACGGAAATCAACAAACAAATAAACAGACTACACACAGATAATTATGCGGTTAAAGAAATTCTTCAAGCCAAATGTTGTAACGAAAATCATAAAAGTCGTTTCCAGTTATTTTGATTTTTAATCTGATGAAATAAAACAAAATAAAAACAACATAAATATATCTTGTCTCATGATTGCATGTAGTTGCTACGTAACACAATAAAAAAACACATAGAACACCCAAGTAAAGATCTAATAGTTGCTTTAATATCGAATTTATAGTCTTCCAATAAATAAATAAAAAAAATGGCCAAATGTGGTGAAACGGATAAAGATAAAAATAGAAAAGCCGTGAACATAATTCATGTTCTGTGCTTTCGTGGATGGAGAATTGGCGGTGTTTCGGCACTTTCTGTGGAGGAAGAAGTTGGTTGGTTATTTTCGACTGGAGGTTCGCTGCTATGTCTTTGTGAAAGAAGTTCATGTCGTTGTTGCTCTTGCCGCTGGTGTTGCTGCTGCAATGGTCGAAAATTAGGAACGGCTTGCTGGTTGCGCCGTACTTGACCGACTGACCCTGGTATGCCAGTGTCTTGCGTAGATCTTTTGAAGATTTCGGCAGCATTCAAACGCGCCTGTACAATTATTCTTCTTGATAATGTTTCTGATTGTGGTGGAACAATGCGTCTTGGAAGTAATGGACCTGGTGCGGTCGAGTCGTAGAAAATTGATGGCGTCGACTCGCTGATAAGAGGGGCGTCACTGTCTGTTTTGTCGGTGCTGTTCACAGTATGGCCACAGTGGCGGCATATTTTACACAAATGATCACTATCCAGAGGAACTGAGTCAGACTGCAGTGACATGGCGATGGTATTGTTGAGGATGTTTTGATGTGTTGCAATCGTTGACGTAGGAAGTGAGGACTGCTTGGGAAAAGTCATGCAGACGGGTTTCACTGCAGAGCTGTCACATCTGGAAGAAATGTTATGACCCACTGTCATGTGACTGCGGGGTGCTGAAGTACCTGTAAACGAAGAATTAAATTTTGCGCGATCGAAATTAGACAAATTTTCGTTCCCACCAGATGTCGCTTTGAAAGAAGAGTATGGCTGTCGTGACGTGGGCATGCAATCTGGGTGGGAACAGCAGCACAAACAGGGTTTGTCTCCAACGATCTTTGTTTGGCCGCCAGTTGTACCGAATGCCATTTTCTGTTTCAATTCTACATTTAAAGGAGCTTTGACGATGAGGTTTTTCGATTTAAACGACTCTAGCTTGCTTGTGGTCGAAGAACGATTCTCATTGAGGAGCTGGTTAAATTTTTTATTAGGTGAATTATCTCTAGATAAAAGAGTAAGTAATTTTCCTGACGGTACTTCCCAAACGCATTCATATTCCTTGTTGCTTTTCGCACTTTCGGTCTTGCCATGCTTTCCACAGACGGAGGATGAATGTTGCTTCAAGGCATTGTTAGTGATGGATCGGTGATCCGTAAGGATTGTTGTATTTTGCGAGTAAGCAAGGTCAGAGTTCAGTGGTCGCATGTCTCTCATTTGTAGACCATTCGTAAGAAGGTTCCGACGTCTAAAAAACAAACTACAATCATAAATTTAATCTTTAATAGTGATAAAACTAAAAAAACACAATCATAACTACAACAAAAACAACAATTGACATACTTCTTCATATAGTAGAGACCTATAAATAGAACGAGAAAACCAATGAAGAGAGACACTCCTATGACAACAAACACTGCCGCCCCTGAAAACAGAAATTTCGAAATAAATAAATAATTTTGTTTTAATCGCATTTGCCAAATATACAGGTTTACACCTTCTTCGACATTATAAATACCACTGCTATCATTATCATAACCTTTGCCATTTATTATCACCCTAGTGCCATCATTATCAGCACCGTATCTCTACATTTGTATCTTCCCGACACATTCCGAACCACCCACAGCAGTACTTATTAAATAAAAGTTTGCCAAATTCAATTTTTCTCACCGATTGAAAAAGTTGAAAGGTCGTCTTTTCGTGCGTCGTTGGCTCCAACTGTAACATTTAATCGTTTGAAAAATATACAGAAAAATTTGTAAAAACAATTGTATAAATTTTTATATGACATAATAAGCACAAATATTGTTCAAATACCACTACAAACGATTAAACATTTATATAACATAACATTAACCATGCAAAACAAAATTTTTTTATTTCAAGTGTCCGGTTATTATCTCAAGAAAAATATCCTGGTTCCTGAACTTTTCTGTAACATCGTCGCTGAAGAGATTACCAAATGAACCGTAAAAACTTCGTTTTTTTTAAATTCTTTATAAAACATGGAATACAGTATTCTAAATACTTCTTCTTCTTCGCCATATCTCTGTACAGCTTTTACTGGACATTATAGACGTGGGCTCTTGCATTAGTTGACAACAAACTGAACAAACGCCACTCTTTTTGGCAAATCGTAGGTTGTTGATTGTTTTGCCATTTATACATGCTCCAATGTCTTCTGAGCCATCAAGTGCCTCTCCCATAATGTGCTCAAAGTAGATGTTAAACAGATCTTGTGACAAAATACAACCCTGTCACACACCAATTACCTGCTGAAACCACTCGGTTACATCGTTTCCAACTCTAATGGCACTTTGCCTTCTCCTGTACAAATTTTCAATCAGTTTTATCATTTTCGGGTGTAATCCATAGTGGTGTAGTACTTTCCATAGACCTTGGTGCCACACACGATCAAACGCTTTCTTGAAATCTATGAAAATCAAGTAAAGCTCCTTATCCTGCACGCAAGGTATTTTTCTGCTATCAATCTGAGTGAAAAGATTTGCTCGATTGTTCTTTTTCCTGATTTGAATCCGGCCTGTTCTTCAGCCTTTTGCATTTCAATAGTTCTCTTCATTCAATTCCTGATGATCTCCAATATGATCTTACTTGCATGGCAGATAAGGCCGTAAGGCAGTTCTCACATTTGGTAGTGTCTCCTTTCTTCGTGATGGTAACTACGAGGGACTTCGTCCAAAGTTTTGGGAATTTTCCAGTATACCAAATCTTGTTGCAGATCTTGTGCATTATTTGAACTACTGCTTGTCCACCTTCTTATATTAGCTCTCCTTCAACACCATCAATTCCAGGAGCTTTGCGCGACTTAATCTTGTCAATCGCTGTTTTGACCTCGCTTTCAAGGATATTAGGTTCTTGTTCGTTTCTCCTACAATTTTGCCAAAGTTGTTCAAGAAAACCATCATTCGTTTGTAATTTGACATACTCATGTATTATACTCATGCCATCTTTGGAGGATGTCGGAGTCTTTGGTAAGCAGGTTGCCATCCTTGTGTCTGATGTTTCTACGCTTTTCGTTCAATTTGATTCCTTTCTTAAGCGTTTTGACCTTTTGAAAGAGAGCTCGCATATCGTTCTTCTGATTTGCTTTTTTTCCTTCACAACACTGTTTGTTAAACTATTCTTCACGACATTTTTCAACCTTGTTGTTTATGACGTTCTTAAGCTGTGCAAATTGGCGTTTCAAGTCTCCATCTTGCGGACTGTTGTTCATCTTCACTCTTATTAACCGTCGTTGATCAGCCAGGTTGAGTACTTTGTCACTGATCCTCATTTCTCTCTTATATATCTTGAAACCAATCACTTCTTTAGTTGTTTTTTTATTGCATTGTTAACAATGTCAAGTGCTACATCTAAGTTTTTTCTTCGACCATGCCACTTAGTGCTTCAAAACGATTCTTGATCTCTATCTTGTAGCGTTCGTTAACTTCAGGAATACACAGTCCTTCAATTTCTACCTTCTTCGTGTGTGTTTGCTTTTGTACATTGAATCTTGTTTTGAAGTTTGCTATCACGAAATTGTGATCATTTATAACGTTTGGCACTATTGCACAGGATAACTGCGTGCGTTGTTAATGCAACTTCTCCACCTTCGGTCAATCATGATGTAGTCAATCATCTGTCGCGTTCGGGCACCGGGTGATCTCCAAGTTCATTTTCTCCATGGACTCCTAAATAAAAACATCTGGACACAAATCTGCCACGCGCGTCTACCACGTCGGGGGATTGTATCGCGTTACGCTTGGCTTTTTGAGAGAGCTACAAGTAATAAAAACTTTGACAACTTTTATTATTTTACACTTGAACAACTGAAATACATAAATAAAACATTTATTTTCTGACAATTAACATTAAAATAGTTTATTTTAAAACACAAAATAATCGAAGTTAAAATGTTTTCAAGTGCAATTTATTAGTTTATCTTTTTTTTAGCTCTATTATTCTTGTTTGCTTCTCTTGTTATTTCTTTCACTTATATTTTAATCAAAATGTCATAAAACTTGCAAAAGATGTGATTTTGTTTGTAAATCATGACTACCGTCCCATGTTTTTTGCCCATGATAAAATATTATACGAGCTTCACCGGCTAACAAATGTCCATCCATGAAAAGTTTTTGAACTATAAAATTTGCTGTGTTGTATTGCTTTTTGGAAACTAAAGTTGAAATTGTATCTTCTTGAAAAGTAATGTTTTCATAAAACAAAAATTTAGAGAACTTAAGGCCAAACATTGCTCGAATCTTTCTATTGCTTTCCAACACCTGGTGCATTGAAGTGTAATAGTTGCTTCTGAAATTTGATAAAACTATCCAAAACATGACTATAAATTATTAGACTGAAGCTGACCAATAATTAGTTAGTCTTATAAACTCCCTTTAAGATGATCTCGATGGAACAGAAAACGAAAGGTCATTCTAAGTTCTTGGTCGATGATGCTAAAATTTCTGTCGTCAAGTGCTGTTCGTCACAAAACCAGCACAAACAGTTGTTGTCGATGATGATCTGAGTCTCTGGCGGTGAAAACTGATAGGTAAGTGATAAATGAACACGCGTGTCAAATAGCTAGAAAAATCGAGTCTGAACTTTTTTTCCATCTTGCTTTCCAATTTTTGGCCCGATGATCTCGATAGAACAGAAAACGAAAGGTCATTCTAAGCGTCACAAAACCAGCACAAACAGTTGTTGTCGATGATGATCTGAGTCTCTGGCGGTCATGAATACAACTGATAGATAAATGATAAATGAACACGCGTGTCGAATAGCTAGCAAAACTAAATCAAGTCAGAACTTTTTCTGCAGCTTGCTTTCCAATTCTGCAAAAACTCAATAAACTCCTGCATTTTTTTAAAATTCTTTTTAACAGAAATTTCACATTATTGACATTCAAAAGCTTTAAAACAAGTGTGATAAACTTTGCTGTACCATGCCTCTGGTTTGTAGGCTTAATTCTTATAGTAACTGAAAGCATCATGAGTGCATACTAAGGAAACTAAAGTATTCAGAGAAACTGAGGTTTTTTAGTGAGGCTATCAATGATTTGTTTTTTTTTTTAGTGCATGTTAGTACAATCCACCAATAATTAGTCTTATCAACTCCATTTATTTAAGATGATCTCGATGGAACAGAAAACGAAAGGTCATTCTAAGTTCTTGGCCCGATGATGTTAGAATTTCTGTCGCCAAGGGTGTCATTGTTGAACTGCACTAAAGTCTGCTCTGGAACCAGGATGCAAGCTTCTTTAAAATTCTGGACAAGACAATTTTTGACTGAAAATTGTTGTAAATATTTTTTAAGTCATACCCCTGGTAGAAAATGAAGAAGATGGTTTTTGTTCACAGAATCAAATATATTAATCCCAGTTTGTCTCCATAAGTTGATTGTAAGAACAGGTGAATGTTGCGTTTTCAACTAAAACGGTTGGTTAAATCAATCTCTTCTTTAGCTTTTAGCTGAATTGAAATATACTTTCTTAGCCGATAAGAATTCATATCTTCGATGATATAGTGTATAATGAAATGAAGAAAACAACATCTAAAATGAGCTAACACTCTACTATTCTTGGATTGGCACGGTTCCATTTCTCAAAATTAACTTCGTCACGCAGAAAATAGTGAAATGATGAAAAGTAATACGAGCGTTGACTTGTTAGTTTTTACCGTGGCTAGTTTTGTATCCAAATGCTGAATATAATGTTAACAATGACAAAGTGTGTAGTAGTAAATAAACTGAATTGCTGAATAAATACAAAAAATCTGAACTCCGGAATCAGAATATAATCCTTGTCAAAATAAAACCATCCGACGAACCGACGCGCTCGAGACATTGAAACTGGATTATGATTAAGTTGTAACCTTGACCATTGAACCTCGCACTAACTATTCTTGGTGATATAGGGTTCAAATCGACTAAACTTCTGAATGCCGTCTTTGATATAAGCAAACCAACTCCTCCTTGTTGAATCTTTTCTTCACCTGAGCGTTGTGTAATGAATTGAGTACAATATCATGTGACCAATTACATCCCATTCGAACCACTCATTCATTATGGTAACAAATATTTCAAGGCTTCCTTCTTTCCAAAGCGTCCTTACATTCCATGTGCCCAAATATACTTGGTGTTTTGCATCAACCAATCTCTCAGTATTTCTTTTCCTTCTCTTTAGCCCATTTTTCGAAGTAGATCCCAGAGTTGCCCTAGATCCACAACGTTTGTCCAGGCGACCGCCCAGCTGGCATTTTTGTTTGTTTGGTTGTCTTCTCATGTTTCTTTCTTGTGGCTTTTTTACCAGACGGTTCCACTTTTTTTCTTTGCTATCTAGTTCTCTATCGTAGGTAACCTCGTTGATTTCATTGAAATTCTTCCGCCGTTTAGATAGCTTTTAACTATCAAGGGCATTACCACGTCCAAAGCTAGTGAGTTAGATCAGTTATTTAACCAGCGCCGATCAATCGCTGTTAAAAACCTTGTCTTAAGACATGGCTTATTTATACTCGGTTTAACGTCATGAGCTGAACAAATATTAAATACTATATAAAAAAATAAAATAATATTTTTAGTATAAAACTAGCGGGGTTACCCGCGTTGCTCGGGGTTTTCAGAGATTTTTTAATCGTTTTTCTGTCTTGCTCCCGTTTTTCCCCGCTTGTTCTTCCGTTTCCGGTCGTTTTCCCATTCCCGCTCACGCTTGCTCTCTCCATGGAGCTCTTAATATAAACCAACGTTATAACATTGGCGACGAGGAATCGGAAAACTTTTATGTATTAATTAACGAACTTTGAAACTTTTAACGTTTGATACACAAATGGCTGACCAAATCGCTCAAATCATGCAGCAGATGTGCAAGCAACAGATCTTCATGAAGATCGTGGAAAAACTGGCTACAAACACACACATATATATATATACAAAATACAGATATATATATATATATATAAACAACAGATATATATGTATATATATATATATAAACAAATATATATATATATATATATATATATATATATATATATATATATATATATATATATATATATATATATATATATATATATATATATATATATATATATATATATATATAAAAATATATATATATATATATAAACAAATATATATATATATATATATATATATATATATATACATATATATATATATATACACACAAAACAAAGATATATATACATATATATATATAAACAAACGTATATATACTATTTATTTATTCGCAAACAGAAGGGCCTTTCGGCCTCTTATATCGTCCGGACAGTACAAACGAAACAAAAAAAACCAATAAACGAAATATGTACACATACTTAGTTGCAAATCGTAAATTGTTAAGATGTTAGAAATATACAATAGCAAGGTATGCTCGCATATAACATATTGAATAAGATATTAATTCTTGTAACTATTTAAATTTTGCATTTATGGATCGGTTAAACCTGAAAAATTTTTGTTCTTAACGCTTATAGATAATGGCGTGAAGTTTGAAACTTCCACCCCAATCTTCAAAATCCCTCTAAATACTTCGAAGAATCTGTTCATGTAAAATCCAGATCTGCTAATGCTTCATGAAAAATTCAAATTCTTGAAAACTTAGATAAATCCATCAGATTTATCAAGCTTCTGAACCGACTGTAGTTTGATGATCCAACAACATCCTGAGGCAAAGAATTCCATGCTGAGACCACACGGCCAGTTATGAAAAACCTGGCATCGTCAGTTCTATATTGACCTGGCATCAGTTTGTAGCTATGGTCCCTTGTTTTTTCATAATTTGCTTGTTTAAATTGTCCAACCAGGCTAGAATCCACCATTCCATTTAAAGATCTGTATCTGCTACAAAAGTCTGCGATAAGTCTGCGCTCTTCTAGAGTTTTCAATCCCAAAAAGCTGAGACGGGTCGAGTATGGTAGATGGCTGATATTTGGAACCATTCCGGTGAATCTTTTCTGAACCTTCTCCAGGCCGTCGATTAGGTACTTGTGCCGAGGGCTCCAAACTGGAGAGCAGTATTCAAGCAATGGTCGCACGTATGTAGTGAATGCTTTTTTCATCAGATACGGATCTTAAGACAGGAGGCATAGTTTTATTAATCTAAGTTTTACCGACGCAGAGTGGATAATGTTCTCAATGTGTTTTTTGAAGTCAAGGTTTTTATCAATTAGTACACCCAGATACCTTGCTTGCTCGGTCGGTTTAAGCTCGTATCGTATGTCACAATTCGATATTTAGGTATTTCGAAGCCTTTGTCGTTTCTTCGCCTGTGAATGGGACATACAAAACACTTTGATGGTGCCAGATTCAGTTGCCATGTTTCACTCCAGAGAACTAGTTCATCAATTGCTCTCTGTATTTCTGGAGCCGAAGAAGATGTGGGCTGAGTTGCTGAGTAAATTTTTATGTCGTCTGCAAACATCTTGTCAGAGACCGATCCGAAAGCATCACCATCAGTAATATCGTTAATAAAAATTAGAAAGAGTATGGGGCCCAGGACACATATACACAAATTAACATAATAAAAGATAATAAAATAAGCTATTTACACAAATATACGTAAGATGAGCCATCTTCATCTTACAATTTCAAGCTGCAGAGCTCGCGGAGTTTTTTGTCAGATTGCTACGGAAACTGGATGAAGCAGATGAGGTAACGTTGAATGACCTGGTCAGAGAGTACCACACTCTGAAATCCATTAAAGAAGATTTAGAATACCTGGAAGCACCATCCACAGAAATCCGTGCAGTCAAACATCGACAAGTCTCCAAGCCACCCAGCCCCTGCCAGTTGTGCAGCGGTGATAATTGGAAAAAAGATCGTCTTCAATTACTAAAAAGAGGAAAATCAACAAACAAGAATAGAAGATACCACCCTCAACAAAAGAGAGCAGTCTCAAATGTTTCTGGGGGGACACCAAGGTATCTGGAGGTGAACCTCCAAGGTCATCCGGTCCGACTCCAGTTAGACACCGGGGCCGACATCCCTCTCATCTCCCATCCAACATGAATAGTAATCGGAAAACCACAGCTCAAGGCAACGACAAAAACGTATCGAGCTGGAAACGGTCAGCCACTCCACATTGACGGCTGGTTCAAACAACATTTTCCAGCACTGACAACGCTGGTGGTAACCACTAGGGCCATGGAATATGTCATGTAACAGAGTCCAATGACCTTCTGGGATTCCCTTGGATTAAACAACTTTAAGAGTTTAAACAGCTCATGGAGAAGTTTATGATACAAGAGGCCGCTACAGTCAACATTGATTCTACACTCTCAGATGTCATCAAAACCTTTCCAGTTGAGAGCACAGACACTACCCTTACCACAGCAAGTGATGCCACCCTTAAACAAGAAATAGCTACAGTCAACATTGATAAAGACATTGAAGATACTGTCAATGTCATTCCTGCCAGACTGCTGATCAATTACCGGCCAGACATCCAATCTGTCTCTGGCCACCAGAATCATCACCATGGAGTAGAATCCATATTGATTTTGCAGGTCCCTTAATGGGAAAATGTACCTGATAGTTGTTGACGCGTACTCTAATTGGCCGGAAGTTATCGAAATGACTTCTACCACTACCACAACAACTCTGAAAGAGCTCCGACAATTGTTCGCACAATTCGGTTATCCTAAAACTATTGTGTCTGACAATGGCACCCAATTTTGTAGTTCTAATTTTCAGGTTTCTGCTGAGAACATGGTAGCACCCATGTACGATCTCCACCTTTCCATCCGCAGTCAAACGGACAAGCCGAAAGATTCGTGGACACGTTCAAACGTGGATTGCAAAAACTGAAGGGGGAGGAAACACCAGCCAAAGCTCTGCAAACCCTGCTCTTTGTGTACAGGAACACTCCTTGTCCAGCCTCAGTAGACGGAAAGTCACTAGCTGAAAACTTCCTAAATCGAAAGCCTCGAACACTCCTAGATCTGCTTATGACAGAAATGGACTCTAAAAGTACCAACACCACTAAAGATTCCAAACAAAACGACCAAGGTTCAAGGAGGTTCAGTTCAGGAGACTTGGTCTACGTCCAAGATTATCGTCCAAGACGACCCACATGGACATCAGGCAAGGTGAGTGGACGAAAAGGCCGCATCATGTATGATGTAATAGTAGAGGGCCGCACATGGCGAAGACACATCAACCACAGATGCCACCCCGAAAAGACACTACAGCGACAACTCTACACCACACGTTTGATTTGCCGCTGTCCCCATCAGTGAAACCCACAAAAGATGCCTCAGAAAAATTGGACACACTAGTACCACCGTCTTCAAATGAAGTACATTTACCAGCAGCTCTACCAACAGCTAGGTCACCTCGGGAACAAAGACACTGACGTCCACCATACCGTCTATTGATGAACACCCAAATGAATAAATACCCCACAGAACCTTTATACTATACAGTGTTGTGACATACAAATTAAATAATTGTCTATTTAATTATATATCTATTTAGTATCTTTGTATGGACACGAGCTTCGCGCAGTTCCGCTTTCTTTGTCTTTTGTTCGGATTGCCATCGTGCTGGTCGTGTCTCGTATCTCGATAATAAACGTTCGTGAGTTCATTGTTTGTATTTTTATTACAATATAACCGATGTTATAACACAACTCTAACTGATATTTGTTATGAGTTTACAGAAAATGGTTTTCAAATGTTCAGCATGCGGTTGCAAGACAGGCTAGGCTATGTCAGTAATAAAAACGAATCCAATGAACATATTAGTATGCATGAATATCCGATTGAAAATAAAAAGTTATGTGATAAATGGATTAAAGTATTAACGCAAATCCGCGTGAAATTTTTGTGCAAACAATTATTCAAAGATATGTTCACTTCATTTCACCGAGGATTTTATCTATAGTTCAACTGACACAAAGACAAACACTAGACGGGTCAGCAAGTGTAAGAACTTAGGAATTAAAATAAATTTGAATGTGTTTAATGCCCGAATCTGTACACTCAGTTTTTCCTAATGCACCTAAATATTTAACAAGCTCTTATAAAATATTGAACAAGCTACTTCTCAGGAAATTAAGATTTTTGTTGGAAAGCTACCACAGATTTTATTACAATGATATTGGAAGTATGGAGCATAATAAATGTGAAAAATCTTTCAAAGGGTTATCATAAAAAAATTCTCGTATGGACCCAATAAGAAGTACTATAGACTGGAAACTTATAAATTGAAAAATTTCCTGAATTTGTTAAGGAATTGGGAAAGTTTGGGGAAAATAGGACTACATCAAGAAACAATTGGTGCTGTAAAGCAATCAACATCTGCTATTATACAGTGCTGCAAATATTTGATTGAAAAACTTTGTGTCAGTAATGTTCTGCTGAGTAATTTTCAGTCTGACTCGATTGAATAAAGGTATGACTTATATTTTCATGAAACAAACTTAAATTACAATAAAAATTTTCTATTTGAATTTGGCTGGATTAAACAGTTGTCAAGAGGGTATTATTATACATCCTGCCGGCAAGTATTGGAAAGTATCAAAGAGATTAGAGCCTTATCACTCCTGAAATTTTCCGGGTTCACGATTGATGAAATTAAAATTTTATCGTTCCACCTCAGGATTCAAAAGATAGTTTGAACTTGTTGGCAGATGAAATTGCTGGTTAATTAAAATTCAGTGGCACAATGATTGAACATGATTCCTTAAAAGAGTATAAAGAACTGCTTGACAAACTTCTGAGATCCTCTGATTACATGGTTCTGTTTCAGAAAATATCAGAAAAATGTTTTAATGACAATGTTTATTTATTTTTATCTTTTTCAAATTATTGCATAATTAATCATGAACTACCTTATTTTATTTCTAAATCTCTTTTTAACTGTTTAAGCAAAAATTATATAAATACATTAGAAAATATAAAGAATGCAATTGAAGGAGAAACCTTTTTAGCATTATGTCAATACATGTTCAGCAACTGCTAACTATTGCAATTATCTATTGAGTACAATGGACTTCAAGTTTATTCTCCTCGGTCATTTCCAGTCTGATCTGATTGAATCACGATTTGGGTGAGTTTGTCAAATGGCAGGAGGAAATTATTTTATTTCTATAAGACAAGTAGTGGAGAGTGACACCAAAAAAATGAGGTCACTGATAAGACACTCCAAGCTATCTTTGTCTGATATAGATAATTTCATTGACGATGTCAGAGATTGTTCGAACAATGTGGGTGTCCGGATAATTCGTCGCAGGACAATTAACAAACAATTCGTCGCGGACAATTCGTCGCAGGACAATTCGTCGCAGAAAAACGGACAATTCGTCGCGGACAATTCGTTGCAGAAAAACGGAAAATTCAGTGCGGACAATTCGTTGCAGAAAAACGGACAATTCAGTGCGGACCATTCGTTGCAGAAAAACGGACAATTCGGTGCGACAATTCGTTGCAGAAAACGGACAATTGTTAAATAATAGTTACTATATTTATTTTATCTTGTTTGTTCTTCAAAATAATACCAAAAATAATAATTCCGAGAAAAGCTAAAAGTTCTTATGACAGATCTTTACACAAGTTGTCTCTGCATCATTTACTCCTGACATACCCCTCCTCTTCGGTGCGTACGTAATATATAAATGGCCTTTTAATTATTATAAGTTTTGATTGATTAGAATAATTTAATATTAAATCTACCTCTTATGTGAAAAAGATAGTAATTTAACACAAACATATGTTTGCAAAAAGTAATTTATTAATCTATTGAAAAAATGTTATGGCTGTATCTCCGCAAATAATCATTTGAGGAACGATTTTCACAATCCATCACAACAGTCCTCAGAGGAGGACTTTTGCTTGCAAGCATACGCTCAACCTTCATTTAGTTGATGGTTTGTTTGTTTTTTGTAGTTTAACTACTAACTTCAATAGTGTTAAACGTGCAATTTGAACAGCCCGTGCAAATGCATTGTGTCACATTTCAACTGCGTTGTTAGTACAAGGAATGTCATTACGGACAGCTTGATAACAGTTCCAGATATCATATAAAGAAAAACGTGGTAAAAAGAGCACATATCAGTGTATTGGCTTCAAGTGTAATTTGTATAGGTTTGGTTTGCGACAAATTTTCCTGCAACGAATTGTCCGCGACGAATTGTCCGCGACGAATTGTCCGCGCCGAATTGTCCGTTTTTCTCCGAAGAATTGTCCGCGCCGAATTGTCCGTTTTTCTCATAGACTCCTTAAAACGGACAATTCGGCGCGGACAATTCTTCGGAGAAAAACGGACAATTCGGCGCGGACAATTCGTCGCGGACAATTCGTCGCGGACAATTCCTGCGACGAATTGTCAGCGACGATTTGTCCTGCGACGAATTGTCCTAGAACCACAATGTGGATGATCAAGCAACAAGAATTGCAATCCCGTTGAAGAATTTGACTCTTCCTAATGAAAGTGAAGCAACAACAATATACGATGTTGCTGGAGCTGTAGCTCATTTAATAATTCATCAAACGAAATGCTAATATTGCAAAAAACATCCTGTTGATAAGGATTTTTATAACTTGGATGAGTTGAATTTGCAATGACTAGATGTATATCTCAATGATATCAATCGAGGAGGTCTGTTAAAACCTTCTGAATATACTTTCTCAGTTTTTTTGCAAAACTAGAATATATTTGATGCCTTGAAAAGTTTAGAAAGTAATTTAAAGTTATTTATATCATCTACAAAACATAAAGAACTTTTTATAAAAAATAGTTGACAGACTGCTAGTGGATGGTTCTCTTTTGATAGAAGAAAACTTTTGTGCAGCTAATCACAATCTTAAAGAATTTATAAGTTTCAAGTTTTCCAACTGCATAGCAAAAAATTATGTGAAAGAATTGAATGAGAAAAATGAAAATTGCAGCAAGCGAAGAAAATTAGATAAACTTGTTGAATAAACATGACTTGCCAAATGAATACTAATTAATATTTTGTGTATGTTTATTGTGTGTATGTGTGTTTAAACATGTTTCAGATACTTTTAAATTTTGTTTCATTAATAAATTAGCACCAAAACAGCTGTGATTAATTTTATCTCAATATTAAAATACTGTATTTCATTCTAAAGAGTTGAATAGTGCATTCAACACTTAGGCCCAAACGCGTATTGGTACGCTAATGGGTTGTGATTCCAGATGTTATATCTAGAATTCCATGCTTGAAGCCTTCACACGTTGTTACGTAAACTAAATTTGAATTGTATTACGCAATTACCTTTGATGATCTGGAAAGTTTTTTAGCCCCCCTGAGCAGGGGGATCGGAGTAGGGAGTCCAAACTCTTTTAACCAAATTTCTGAAATTTCAGATCGATTGGAAGATGGGAAATGATTTTGTGTTCAGACAGACAGACAGAAAAACAGAAAGGCGAAGTTAATATAAGGATTAAAAAAATACATGACATCCTCAACATACTGTCAACCAGCGTTGCCCGGTTTTTTCAAAGGTTTTCAAAAATTAAAAAATTGATTTTTTTCTAATGAATTTTCTGGATAGTAACTTTTCACCATGCCAAGTTTCAGCCAAATCCCTTGTTGGTTACGAAGTTATTAAAGGATACACCCATTTCTGCTTTATATATTAGATCTTTTTTTACCAGATCCAAAAATATTGCGCCGCTAATTATGTAATCGTTAATAATTCATTTATATCTGCCAACCAGAGCGACAGCAACATTAATCAGAAATACAAGCAGCAAGAGACCCACGACGCTGTATAATAATAACAAATCTCATTTAAATGTCATTTGTACTTTTATGTACCTAATGACCCGTGGAGCATCGTGAGTCGAACACGAGGCTTTGCAGCTGACGACAGCCTGTCTGGAGACTGCTAACGAGATGCGACGAGGTTTTCAATCCAATCAAGAGTTCCGTACAACATTACGCGTACGTCTTGTGTACATTATTTTAAACGTTGAATGCAAAGAGTCTCTTGTAAGCTAATTGTGCATGCGAGTGTACAGTGTTATTCGTATATCTCGTATATCGTGTCTCAAAGTGTATGTTATTGCTGTTAAGCATCAAGTGGAGGAAGAAATAGTGAAAAGTTGAAAAGTATGAACTGCCCATTTGAAGTTAGAATGCAATTCTTTCTGTGGTTAGCATTGGCTCCAATCAATCAGCCTTAAGTTTTATGTTGGACTTGAATAATGAAATAAAAGAAAATTTAAACGAATGGTATAAAAGTTATGAAATTACCAAAATTCATTCTTTTGTTTTCAGAATTTTACCTTTAAAATACGCTAAAAATTCCGTCTTTTCCTCAAGTCTCGAATACATTACTATACACAGTAAAAAACTGTTTATCTGACCATCGAAAGTTCCTATTGGTGTCGTGATCATAATCATGATCAGTGTTGTTGTCATATAATTATTGTGCCAATATCTCAATGAGCCCATAACTTCCAGCATCGTTAACATTTGACAATTATCTTATCGCCATGTTCGTCCTTAATAAATGAAAGGAGATACGAGAAATTGTTTTTGTTGACTTTGTCATTTAATGTCTTGCGGATTTAATAATCATACCATAATATTAAAATCCATCATGTCTACCTTCAACACAATCATCAACTCCACCAGCTTCAACATTATCATTGTCACTACTAAAATCTTTGTCATCATTAGATTCATTAGCATCATTATCATAACTATACAACAGGTATCATCACAATTGCATCATAAGAATCTTCAAATGACACATGCTGCGAGAATAAAAAAAAAACATAATTTGTTTGCTTTACGAACTATCATAAACAATTTTAGAATAATTTCATATTTTCGGAGTTTTCTTGTGTTTTAACATTTCTCACGAAGAAATTCTTTTCTGTGAACAAAAACATGAATCAGGAAACATGCGAGATTTATTTCTTTAATAGAAATGATATGGAAAAAAATAAGGCATTGAAAACAAATTTAAAACCTGTGAAATTCATCATTTGATGATGATAATGATAATAATAACGATAACGACAACGATAATAATAAAGATGACGACGACGACGACGACGATGATGGTGGTGGTGGTGATGACGATGCCGTTGACGTTCGAAATGATATTTTACTATTTTACATCGTATGAATAAAAAACAATTCCACAACCGCAAAGAGAACAAGTAAAGGAAAAAACGAGTTTTTCAACACAAACTTTTATTTCAAATACACTCGATTTAGAAATACGAAAGATATTCAAATTTAGTTTTTTGGTTTTTGAAAATACCAATAAATTCATTATTTTTAAATACCACTGAGTTTGTTATAAATTTATTTTGAATTTATTTTGAATTGAAATCAAATGAAATTATTTTAAACAAATATATATTTTATGGAATATTTTCCAATATTTTAATATTGCTTATGGAAATTGAATGAGGATACAAGTCTAATGGGAATCGGGTCTATATTAGTCTATAAGTTATCATTTTATCATAAATACATAAATACAAGACGAAGATACAAACACAAATATACCATCATACTTACCCAATAAGTTGCACAAAATCCAAACAAGCGACAAAAGTGCCAAAAGTCGTTTCAGCAACAATTTACTTTTTCTTTTTCAACAAAAATTTCTTTTAATAATCGAAATTAGAAACTGATGTGAAGTGAAGTGAAGAAAACGAAAAAGATATCGATGTTTATGAAGAATTTTATAGCTGTGGAAGTGAGAACAAAGGCGTAGAAGATGAAAACTAATGATCTAATATAAACTAGAAGACTGCCTGCTTTAATTCTAAGTTCAATTCAATTTGTTGACAACAAAGTTAATGCGAAGATAATGCGAAACATTACAGTTTAATGAATTTTATTATGGTTAAAATTTGCTTCTCCTACTCCATCAAGAGAAAAAAATAAAGTTGACTTTAATGGTTGTATAATGAGATGAAATTTAAAATATCGCCTGTACTATTTTTTAAGGAGACATTTTTTCAGACTCAACAAAGCCCCGTTAGCTGGCTTACCATTCCGACCTATGTTTAATTCCCAGTCGGAGTGGGCCCTAAAACCAACGGAGGTCCAGGGCGAAATACCCGCCAGCCCCACCTCTCGACGGCCCTGAGGACAGGACGAAGAAACATAAATACAGGACAGAAGAGGACAAAGAATAAGCACAAGAATAAAATATATAACTACATACATAATCTCCTATTTCGGTATGTATGTATGTATGCATGTATGCATGTATGCATGTATGTATGTATGTATGTATGTATGTATGTATGTATGTATGTATGTATGTATGTATGTATGTATGTATGAATGTATTATTATTGTTATCATTATACAGGTTTTTTATATAGCCCTTTTTCACAAAATAAAAGTCACATAAGCGCACTGCACAATGAAACGGAAGAGAACAAATCTGTCTTGAGCCGTTAACGAAAGACACTAAAAGGCACCGTTGGATCCTTCAGAGTGGTGGGAAGGCTATTACAGGCCACAGGACCAGCCACAGAAAAACCACGCCTGCCAATCGTCACAGTCTCCGTCTGAGGGACAAGTAGATCGCCGGCCGCCGCCGATCGAAAATGAGACCGACCAAAGAGTTGAGAGACCGGAACACATAACTTTTGAAGATAGACAGGAGCCATGCCATGGAGGCACTTATAAACCATAGAGCAAAATTTGAAACGGTTTTTCTGCGGAAAGGGAACCCCATGAAGCCGCGTCCGCATCAGACCCGAAACGCTGGCCCAAGCAGGCAATCGCAGCACGAAACAGGCAGCTGCCCAAAGAACAGATTGAAGCCTGTTGATCTGGAACAGCGGTAGACCGGCCATGACCCCGTTGCAATAGTCAACCCAGGTGTACCAGTGTTCTTACAAGGGAATGTGGAAGGTTTCCGTAGTATGTTTGTTGAGAAACTACACATGTTATACATATGTTGCGTATACACGGTGTGCCTACGATCCTTTATAAAGTATTGACAAAAAATGCATTTTTTTATACAACCAAATATTCCCCGTGCACGAGCAATAGACAAGCTGACTAAGAACAATTTTAAGTAACATACAAATTAAAAAATCACTGGTTTTCAAGAAAAAGAAAAATTTTATGGACCAACCTTTTTCCTGATTCCATAATAAAAAATTGAACTTCAAAACGTATCTAAATTCCAACCAAAATGAAAAATACAAATAAAACAAAAATACTATGGTTTTCCGTAGATATCCTTTAATTGATTTTTATTGAAACATTGATATTAAATTGAAAATTAAAAAAACTGCAATTAGTTTTCCATAGATCCTTTATAAAGGACTGTCGGCTTATATGGGTTAATGCTACAAAAGTAAAAATTAGTATTTAGTTTCTACTCTAAAATTAATGATATAAGTGTTTCACCATTTTTTGAAAATTTGGTTTCCAGGAGTTCAAATGTGGGGTGGAAAATAGGGTTATTTGGTTTTTAAAGTAACTGCTACTCAACAACTGTTATTGCTACAGATGCAAAAATTAATACTTAGTATCTACTCAAAAAAAAAGATATACGTGTTTCACGATTTTATAAAACTTTGGTTTCCATGACTTCATATGTGGGGTCAAAATAAAGGTTATTTGATTTCAAAATAACTGCTACTCAACAACTGCAAGCATTACAGATGTAAAAGTTACTATTTTGAGGTTTTGTGCCGGTTAAAAGTAGCTGAGTCCAGTTTATCACCGGTCGGGCCAAGCCGTTATTTTAGGGTCTTTTTACGGGCTAGGCTAAACCTTAAATCAAGGTGGTACGGCCGAGGTTTTTCACTAAGCATATAGACATTTTAGTGATTTTAGGGTCTTCAGTTGGGCTGGGCCAAACCTGAAGTCAAGGTGGCCTGTAAGAATGGGCCGGACCTAATTCAGACGGGCTGTGCCGGCCAGGAGTTTGGGTTTTTAAAACGGGCTGGGCTAAGTTGTCGACGGGCCGAGCCGAGACCTAAAAAATTGTTCTCTACTATGGATGCACGGTTCACACTCTCTAATTGTATACATATATACAGTTTGTTCAATGATTTACATTTATACTGCCTCTTATGAAATTGAAAATGATCATCTTCTGGCATTTTGAGGTCAAAAACATGGCAAATCTTGCAAGTAAAATTTAACTAGCTTTTTGAATAGATAGTAAGCTGACATTTTTAGACTATCTTCATATTGGATGACAATACATAATTCAATTAAAAAAAAACGTAATTTGAACATCTTTCGTAAACATACACACAAACACACATCGAGTGTATTTGAAATCAAAGTTTGTATTAAAAAACTTGTTTTTTCTTTTTCTTGTTTCTCTGTTTTGTTTATTAAAATGTGTCAAAATTAATTGAATATTGTATTGTCATCCAATATAAAGCTATGCTGAAAGTTTCAGCTTCCTAGCTAGTCAAAAGCTGGCTAAATTCTACTTTCTGGATTTGCGTACTGAGAAAGTCACAAACAGAGATTGTAGCCTAATAAAAAGTTTTTAATAAAACTACGAAAATGAGGAAGAAAGCGGCGCATATAACAAAAAGGTTAACTTTTAAATAATAACATTAAAAACGACATTAATAATGGCAATAAACGTGACTAACATTAACACTAAAAATATTAATACTATCATTAGTACTAAATTAATACTAATGTTATTAACACTTACATTATTAACACTAACATTCTTACCATTTTAAATGACGTTAACAATAACTATGGCAACAATAATCACAACCAGTGAAATTGAGAAAATATTTTTTTTTAGGAAAAAAACGTTACATTACAAAGAAACAGCAATCTAATACAACACGAAAAACAGGTCCATTCGTCAACCATTTACCTGAAGAACAGTTAGCTGGGTCTCCTTCCCATCTGTGCTCTATGCACGAGAGCCGCCACGTTTGCTCCCCATTCAAACACCCTAAAGTCATTTTTTCAGTTGATTCCCTCCTGATCCAGGTGTTAGAAGTTGTGGGAAAGCTATCTGGACAGCCGACGGCTGACAATAAACAAACTAATTAATTAATTAATTATTAATAATATAATTTGTTACTGAATTATGCTTGTATTCAATCAAAAAAATGTTTTAAATTGTGATTATTAATTAAATGTTTAAAGTTATGATTAATAACAATTTTTACTAAAAAGTGAGTTAGTCTGTTTATAAACAACTAGCGGACCCGGCGAACTTCGTTTCACCTTTTAAAGAGTGTATGTTTTTGTTTTATTATCGGGCGAAAAAACAAATAAATCTGATGGTCTGCCGACACGTGAACACGCCACATACATTTGACCATGAGAAAAACATGCATTATCCAAGTTGGGCACACTATACCATTGATAGTTCGTAGTGATCCAAAAGATGTTGGGCCACAAACATTGACCAACAACAACCTCAAATAGAAGCATTCATCGTTTTTTGGGTGAACTGTATAAATACGACCAAGAGCATCAGTAGAATACACACCCGGATGTCAAGGAACCGCACTGTCTTGCTTCCGACGTTGAAATTTCTTTGATGAAGCTTTCCAAGTGTAATAACGTGGCATCTCCGAGTAAAGCAACGTTTGTGCAAATGGATCGCTTTGGCAAATCGCAAAAAAACTCGTTAATGTTGTTGCTGGAGGTGTTTCAGCACGTTGAATAATATTCGACGCGTTAAAATAAACTCGTTGACCATTCTCCAGATGGACAACAGTGGGATGACGTTCGTGAATAGAGAATGAGAATATACGCCAAATTGCCTCATTGCAGTTCACATATCTACCAATTTGATAGCGTCTAATCTCGTCGTTATCTGAGCTTTGAATGCCAAAAACTGCCATATTGCTGCCTTTCGTTGCATATTTGCAGATGTACTTAATTGACTTTACAGAATTGCAATACTCAACATTGCAATGTGTCTTGAATGTTTTGGAAAGAAGTGGCGAATATGGAACAATCCAACTGTTGTCAACCACGAAATCGTTTCCTTTCACTTTCTTTGCGACAGTTCGACCGTTATCATCGGGAGATCCAGTTCTTCCGCGGTGGATTGATTAACATTGTTCCGATGCCTAATTGCCTGACGGCTATTTTGGGAAAGATTAGATCTTCTGGGTCGCGCATTGTTATTAATAATGTTTTTGTTAAAAGTAATAAAACTTTAAAACTCGCAAATTAATTCCAACGAACGAAAATATAATATTGACAGAACTGCATTGACACTTTGTTAATGCCAAATGGAAAACGGAAAATGCGAAACTAAAAATCATATATCTATGCTAAAAATATCTTTTATATTTTTATGGCCCATAAACAATTATTTTATTTTATATTTTAATTGAAAAAGATATTTACTAAATTTTTTCTGTGAGATTTTCAATTGTAAACAATGAAATAGTCAGAAAATTTAATAGCATGCGCTCTACCCCATTTGCGCATAAATGTCATGTCGCGTTAAATTAAACATCTGTATATCTCGATAACTCAAACTCCAATTTGAAAATTTATTTTTTCGTAAGACCAAAAAGAGGGGGCTCTACAACTTTGCCATTTGAAGTTTTTTTCTAGGACGCACTGTTAAGGTCGTATAGCTACCGGGGTATACTGCGGTCCCCATGGGCCACTCCATGGTTCAATGTCAATTTATTTAGTTATTCTGTTAATAAGAGCTGAGAAAAATCCAATAAATCAAAAATCTCTAAAATCGGTTTAGCCGTTCTTGAGTTATAAGTTTCGTAACACAAACCCGACTTCCTTTTATATATATAGATTTTAAAAAAAAAATTTTTTTATGACCTCATATGAACAAATACTTAACTTAGTTATTACAAATCTGATACAACATTCAATTCAATATTTTCTTCAAAACGAAAATAAAATATCAGCCGTGCACTCCAGGTACAATCATGTGTGTTGAAGTCAGAACGAACTGATTTACCTGTTAGGAGTTATGACGTCTAGAAAAATATTTTTTTAAATTAACTGAAACGCAAAAAGTTATCACAACACAAACTCTAATAATATACATATACACACATACATCAATAAATAAATAAAGATATATATACTAGTGGTTTTGCCCGCCCCAAGGACGGATGTTTTAAAATTACAATGAACTTTGGATACATTTCTTTGATTAAAATATTAAAGGTTATTAATTATTTTGTTATTTATTTATTTATTCATTTATTCATTTATTCATTCATTTATTCATTCATTCATTCATTCATTCATTCATTCATTCATTCATTCATTCATTCATTCATTCATTCATTCATTCATTCATTCATTCATTCATTCATCCATCCATCCATCCATCCATCCATCCATCCATCCATCCATCCATCCATCCATCCATCCATCCATCCATCCATCCATCCATCCATCCATCCATCCATCCATCCATCCATCCATCCATCCATCCATCCATCCATCCATCCATCCATCCATCCATCCATCCATCCATCCATCCATCCATCCATCCATCCATCCATCCATCCATCCATCCATCCATCCATCCATCCATCCATTCATTCATTCATTCATTCATTCATTCATTCATTCATTCATTCATTCATTCATTCATTCATTCATTCATTCATTCATTCATTCATTCATTCATTCATTCATTCATTCATTCATTCATTCATTTATTTATTTATTTACTAGCAGTGCCCGTAGCGGCTTTGCTCGCATGAAATTAGAGAATTTGAACCGTGCATCCATAGGTGTCGGCTCGGCCCGTCGACAACTTGGCCCAGGCCGTTTCAAAACCAAAATTCCTGGTCCGGCACGGCCCGTCTAATTTGGGCCCGGCTCGTTTTTACAAGCCTAGAAATTCTATATACTTGATGAAAAACTTCGGCCCGTCCCACCTTGACTTCAGGTTTGGCCCGGCCCGTCTGAAGACCCTGAAATCCCTAAAATGTCTATATGCTTAGTGAACAACTTCGGCCCGTACCACCTTGATTTAAGGTTTAGCCTGGCCCGTTAAAAGACCCTAAAATAACGGCTTGGCCCGACCGGTGATAAACTGGACTCAGCTTATTTTGACCCCACATTTGAAGTCATGGAATCCAAAGTTTTAAAAAATGGTGAAACACGTATATCTTTTTTTTTGAGTAGATACTAAGTATTAGTTTTTACATCTGTAGCAATTACAGTTGTTGAGTAGCAGTTACTTTAAAAACCAAATAACCCTATTTTCCACCCCACATTTGAAGTCCTGGAAACCAAATTGTCAAAAAATGGTGAAACACGTATATCATTATTTTTAGAGAATAAACTAAATACTAATTTTTACTTTTGAAGCATTCACAATTTTTGAGTAGCAGCTACTTTAAAAACTAAGTAATCCTATTGTCCACCCCACATTTAAGGTCCTGGAAACTAAATTTGTAAAAAATGGTGAAACACGTATATCTTTATTTTTAGAATAGAAACTAAATACTAATTTTTACATCTGTCGCATTTACAGTTTTTGAGTAGCAGTTTCTTTAAAAAACAAGTAACTCTATTTTCCACCCCACATTTGAAGTCATGGAAACCAAATTTTCAAAAAATGCTAACACACGTATTTCAATATTTTTGGAGTAGAAACTAAATACTAATTTTTACTCCTGTAGCATTCACAGTTTTTGAGTAGCAGCTACTTTAAAAACCAAATAACACATTTTTCCAACCCACATTTAAGGTGCGGGAAACCGAATTTTCAAAAAATGGTGAAACACGTATCTTTTTATTTTTCAAGAAGAATCTATATACCAAATTTCAAAATCTCCTCATTTTTGGTTTTAGAGATATACATTGTTTTAGAAAAAAGTTTGTTTTCCAGCTTCTTCCCAGTGGATTCTTACGCAATAAAAGTAATATAATTTCCAAATTTCACATTCCTAGGATAAGGCGTTTGAGCTCGGCGTTGATTATCAGTCAGTCAGTCAGTCAGGACATGTTCTTTTATATATATAGATTTATTTATTTATTTATTTGTTTGTTTGTTTGTTTGTTTGTTTGTTTGTTTGTTTGTTTGTTTGTTTGTTTATTTGTTTGTTTGCTGGTTTGTTTGTTTGTTTGTTTGTTTGTTTGTTTGTTTGTTTACTTACTTACCTACTTACTTACTTACTTACTTACTTACTTACATACTTACTTACTTACTTACTTACTTACTTACTTACTTACTTACTTACTTACTTACTTACTTACTTATTTACTTACTTGAATAGTTTAAGAGTCCGTCCAAAATGGTCATCTTGGACGTTTAGTATTGGTTTATCCCGGACAATGTAGAGGGCCTCGGCAATTTTTAATCGAGAGGGGTCAGCCTCGTGATGGAGAATAACCGTGTTGTCGACGAGTGTTTGTCTGGTGAGTTTTGTGTTGTGAGCTAGTTGCGAATGCGTTGTAATACTGCCACCCTGTAAATGCATAGTGACTCGGCGGGAGAGCGTAGTACGTGTTTGGCCAATGTAGGTAGCAATGACATCATGCGGTGCAGGACAAGTAAATTTATAAACTACATTTGTACACTGGAAAATGCTGGCGTGTCGAGGGCTGTTTTTCATGATAAGGCTGTGTGATTTTCTGTCTTTATATTATATGGAAAATGACAGTCTATGTCGGAGTCGATCTTTAACTTTAACGCAACTTGTAATAATTTGACGTAATATTCTCTCATCAAGACGGTAATTGTCATGCATCTGGGAACAGTAACGGTCCTGACGACATCATTAGGAATGTTTGCTAGAATGCCAGAAATCTTTTTATGCACAAATCTTTTCACAACAGAATCAACCATGGTGTTGGTGTAGCTATTGTTAATCAACAGCGTTTTGAGACGTTTGACTTCCGTGTGAAATTTACGTCAGTCTTCTGAGAGTCCATAAGCGCAAGCAAGTATGTTATGTATAACACTCTCTTTGTATATATCAGAAAAATAGCCGGCACCGTTCATTGGAGGACGGCTTGACGTACATTTCATGTGCAAGGCCGGAATCCGTTTGAGAAACCAACACGTCCAGAAAAGGTAACGTATGATTACAGTCGCTATATTCGATTGTAAAATTCAACATAGAGTATTGCTGAAACTTAGTTTTTAATTCTTCCAAATGTGTAGTATCTCGAGAAATCACAAAGATGTCATCGATATATCTATATATATCAAAGAACATGTCCTGACTGACTGACTGACTGACTGACTGACTGATAATCAACGCCGAGCTCAAACGCCTCATCCTAGGAACGTGAAATTTGGAACTTATATTACTTTTATTGCGTAAGCATACACTAAGAAGGGATTTTTTAAAATTTTGCTCCTGAGAGTAAGAAACTGGAAAACAAACTTTTTTCTAAGCCAATGTATATCTCGAAAACCAAAAATGAGGCGATCTTGAAATTTGGTATATGGATTTTTCTTATAAAATAAAAAGCTACGTGTTTCACCATTTTTTGAAAATTCGGTTTCCCGTACCTCAAATGTGGGTTGGAAAATTGGGTTATTTGGTTTTCAAAGTAGCTGCTACTCAAAAACTGTGAATGCTACAGGAGTAAAAATTAATATTTAGTTTCAACTCCAAAAATAATGAAATACGTGTGTTAGCATTTTTTTGAAAATTTGGTTTCCATGACTTCAAATGTGGGATGGAAAATAGAGTTATTTGTTTTTTAAAGAAACTGCTACTCAAAAACTGTAAATGCGACAGATGAAAAAATTAGTATTTAGTTTCTATTCTAAAAATAAAGTAATACGTGTTTCACCATTTTTTACAAATTTGGTTTCCAGGACCTTAAATGTGGGGTGGACAATAGGATTACTTGGTTTTTAAAATAGGGTTATTTGGTTTTTAAAGTAACTGCTACTCAACAACTGTAATTGCTACAGATGTAAAAACTAATACTTAGTATCTACTCAAAAAAAAAGATATACGTGTTTCACCATTTTTTAAAACTTTGGATTCCATGACTTCAAATGTGGGGTCAAAATAAGCTGAGTCCAGTTTATCACCCGTCGGGCCAAACCGTTATTTTAGGGTCTTTTTACGGGCCACGCTAAACCTTAAATCAAGTTGGTACGGGCCGAGGTTTTTCACTAAGCATGTATACATTTTAGTGATTTTAGGGTCTTCAGACGGGCCGGGCCAAACCTGAAGTCAAGGTGGGACGGGCCGAAGTTTTTCGTCAAGTATATAGAATTTCTAGGCCTGTAAAAACGGGCTGGGCCAAATTAGACGGGCCGTGCCGGGCCAGGAATTTTGGTTTTGAAACGGGCTGGGCCAAGTTGTCGACGGGCCGAGCCGACACCTATGGACGCACGGTTACAATTCTCTAATTTCATGCGAGCGAAGCCGCAACGGGCAATGCTAGTCTTGCATATAATGTAGGTTTATTGATGGCGTCGAACACACGATTCTCTAAATGACTCATATAAAAATCAGCAAATAGAGGGCCCAGGGGTGAGCCCATGGCCACACCGTCGATCTATATATAACCACTTTGCGTTGATACGTTTTTTCGCCAAGCTTTCAAAATCTCTTGAATTCATGATAACTCCGCTTTTTAAATAGATTTATTAAAAACGAGGGCTGACCGATCGGTTTCGCAGAAAAGCATCTTCGGAGCCCTTTAAATTACGAAGTTAAAATGTATTTACTATAATGCGAAAATAGAATGAAACTATAAAACGACGAGAATAAACATTAATGAAAACTGAAATAGAAAAACAACGTATGGAAAGTGGAAAGCAAGATATAAAAGGTAGGTAACTAACGTACAAGATTAGTAAAAACCGAAGCGGAAAATAATTGTAAACAAAACGAAAACATGGCGATAGTGGCCGCAGCACAGGTATTTACGCAACTATGCGCTAGGTAATTGTTGTCAGGTGCGCGCAATCAGGCTAGGTACGTCTACCGCGTCGAATTGTTATATTAACGTTGTTGACGAGTCGAGCAAATAGCTGGAACGAAGACACGGACTCCACCGGAAGACGGTCATCCGACGAGTCACCAACGCCGCGGCCACGCACACTTTCCAGACTGGAGTTATCACGTGATGGGGATCCATGGACGGGACACAGGCCCTGGCCATCATTGCCGACGACGTCGGCGATCGGAAGGTGAGCAGGAGTAAGAGGGCCGACTCCTTGGTTGCCACGAGAAATAAAGTTGTCCTCACCGCTCGCCGATGAAACCAGATGAACATTGTTAAGAACATCGGTTGTCGGAGTCAGAGGACAAATGGCGATTAGAGTGTCTTCTTCTGGGTCGCCAAAAGAAGACACTCTAAAGACAATCAATCTTCTTTCCAGCTATTTGCTCGACTCGTCAACAACGTTAATATAACAATACGACGCGGTAGATATATATATAAAAGAACATGTCCTGACTGACTGACTGACTGATAATCAACGCCGAGCTCAAACGCATCATCCTAGGAACGTGAAATTTGGAACTTATATTACTTTTATTGCGTAAGCATCCACTAAGAAGGGATTTTTGAAAATTTTGCTCTTGAGAGGAAGAAACTGGAAAACAAACTTTTTTCTAAACCAATGTATATCTCGAAAACCAAAAATAAGGAGATTTTTAAATTTGGTATATGGATTTTTCTTGAAAAATAAAAAGATACGTGTTTCACCATTTTATGAAAATTCGGGTTCCCGGACCTCAAATGTGGGTTGGAAAATTGGGTTATTTGGTTTTCAAAGTAGCTGGTACTCAAAAACTGTGAATGCTACAGGAGTAAAAATTAATATTTAGTTTCAACTCTAAAATAATAAAATACGTGTTTTGGCATTTTTGAAAATTTAGTTTTCAGGACTTCAAATGTGGGGTGGAAAATAGGATTATTTGTTTTTTAAAGTAACTGCTATTCAAAAACTGTAAATACCACAGATGTAAAAATTAGTATTTAGTTTCTATTCTAAAAATAAAGATATACGTGTTTCACCATTTTTTAAAAATTTGGTTTCCAGGACCTTAAATGTGGGGTGGACAATAGGATTACTTGGTTTTTAAAGTAGCTGCTACTCAAAAACTGTGAATGCTACAAAAGTAAAAATTAGTATTTAGTTTCTACTCTAAAAATAATGATATACGTGTTTCACCATTTTTTGCAAATTTTTTTTCCAGGACTTCAAATGTGGGGTGGAAAAGAGGGTTATTTGGTTTTTAAGGTAAATGCTACTCAACAACTGTAATTGCTACAAATGTAAAAAGTAATACTTAGTATCTACTCAAAAAAAAAAAAGATATACGTGTTTCACCATTTTTTAAAACTTTGGTTTCTAGGACTTCAAATGTGGGGTCAAAATAAGGTTTATTTAATTTTAAAATAACTGCTTCTCAACAACTGCAAGCATTACAGATGTAAAACTTAGTATTTTGAGGTTTAGTGCCGGTTAAAAGTAGCTGAGTCCAGTTTATCACCGGTCGGGCCAAGCCGTTATTTTATGATCTTTTTACGGGCCAGGCTAAACCTTAATTAAATCAAGTTGGTAAGGGCCGAGGTTTTTCACTAAGCATGTATCATTTTAGTGATTTTAGGGTCTTCAGACGGGCCGGGCCAAACCTGAAGTCAAGGTGGGACGGGCCGAAGTTTTTCATCAAGTATATAGAATTTCTAGACCTGTAAAAACGGGCCGTGCCGGGCCAGGAATTTTGGTTTTGAAACGGGCTGGGCTAGTCTTGCATATAATGTAGGTTTGTTGATGGCGTCGAACACACGATTTTCTAAATGACTCAGATAAAAATCAGCAAAAAGAGGGCCCAGGGGTTAGCCTATGGCCACACCGTCGATCTATATATATATATATATATATATATATATATATATATATATATATATATATATATATATATATATAACAAAGCTACGAGCTCTGGTCCTTTATTAATCTGTGGTCACGGTACTAGTCGACCCCCTTATTCGGCCGTTGCTTCTGGTTTGGTACAGCCTGACAAAACTAATGAGGTAAACACTTCCTGTGGATCGGTTTATTTGACTCCTGTCATAGATGTTGGCGATCGTCTCGGTATATCTCCCCGTGGTCTACTAAGTGATGAGGTTAACTACCTTTCCAACTCATCTCTTCAACCAGCTCCCATCGTGCAACTACCCACGCCTATCCTACATGAGCCTCCACCTGAGCCTCCATCTGAGCCTCCACCTGAACCTCCACCTGAACCTCCACCTGAGCCTCCACCTGAACCTCCACCTGAGCCTCCATCTGAGGCTCAGGCTCCAGCGGTGTCATTTCAACATTTGTTTGAGTCTTCAAATATATATATATATATATATATATATATATATATATATATCTTTATATATATAAATATATATATATATATATATATATATATATATATATATATATATATATATATATATATATATATATATATATATATATAAAAGAACATGTCCTGACTGACTGACTGACTGATAATCAACGCCGAGCTCAAACGCCTCGTCCTAGGAACGTGAAATTTGGAACTTATATTACTTTTATTGCGTAAGCATCCACTAAGATAAGATTTTTAAAATTTTTGCTCCTGAGGGTAAGCAACTGGAAAACAAACTTTTTTCTAAAACAATGTATATCTCGAAAACTAAAAATGAGGAGATTTTGTAATTTGGTATATGGATTCTTCTTGAAAAATAAAAAGATACGTGTTTCACCATTTTTTGAAAATTCGGTTTCCCGGACCTCAAATGTGGGTTGGAAAATTGGGTTATTTGGTTTTTAAAGTAGCTGCTACTCAAAAACTGTGAATGCTACAGGAGTAAAAATTAGTATTTAGTTTCTACTCCAAAAATAATGAAATACGTATTTTAGCATTTTTTGAAAATTTGGTTTCCAGGACTTCAAATGTGGGGTGGAAAATAGGGTTATTTGTTTTTTAAAGTAACTGCCACTTAAAAACTGTAAATACCACAGATGTAAAAATTAGTATTTAGTTTCTATTCGAAAAATAAAGATATAGGTG
The DNA here is from genome assembly GCA_963978895.1 of Erpobdella octoculata. Taxonomy (NCBI): domain Eukaryota; kingdom Metazoa; phylum Annelida; class Clitellata; order Hirudinida; family Erpobdellidae; genus Erpobdella; species Erpobdella octoculata. The sequence goes on from OZ022241.1 coordinate 23,143,997, forward strand.
TTTTACCATTTTTTTAAAATTTGGTTTCCAGGACCTCAAATGTGGGGTGGAAAATAAGGTTATTTGGTTTTTAATGTAACTGTTCTCGAAAACTGTAGATGCTACAGGAGTAAAAATTAGTATTTGGTTTCGACTCCAGAAATAATGATATACGTGTTTTACCATTTCTTGAAAATTTGGTTTCCAGGACTTCAAATATGGGGTGGAAAATAGGGTTACTTGGTTTTTAAAGTAACTGCTACTCAAAAACTGTAAATGCTACAAAAGTAAAATTAGTATTTAGTTTCTACTCTAAAAATAATGATATACGTCCTTCACCATTTTTTGAATATAAATTTGGTTTCCAGAACCTCAAATGTGAAGTGGTAAAATGGTTATTTGATTTTAAAATAAGTGCTACTCAAAAACAGTAAGTGCTACAGATGTGAAAATTAGTATTTTGAGGTTTTGTGCCGGTTAAAAGTAGATGAGTTCAATTTATCACCGGACGCACGGGCCAAGCCGTTATTTTAGGGTCTTCATACGGCCCTGCACAAACCTTAAATCAAGGTGGGACGGGCCGAGACTTCTAACCAAGTATATAGACATTTTAGTGATCTTAGGGTGTTCAGACGGGCCGGACTAAACCTGAAGTCAAGGTGGGACGGGCCGAAGTTTTTCATCAAGTATATAGAACTTCTAGGCCTGTAAAAACGGGCCGGGCCCATATTAGACGGGCCGTGCCGGGCCAGGAATTTCGGTTTTTGAAACGGGCTGGGCCAAGTTGTCGACGGGCCGAGCCGAGACCTAAAAAATTGATCCGTGCAATACTCTACTATGTATGCACGGTTCAAATTCTCTAATTTCATGCGAGCGAAGCCGCTACGGGCACTGCTAGTATTATATGTTATATGTTATATGTTATATGTTATATGTTATATGTTATATGTTATATGTTATATGTTATATGTTATATGTTATATGTTATATGTTATATGTTATATGTTATATGTTATATGTTATATGTTATATGTTATATGTTATATGTTATATGTTATATGTTTTATGTTATATGTTTTATGTTATATGTTATATGTTATATGTTATATGTTATATGTTATATGTTATATGTTATATGTTATATGTTATATGTTATATGTTATATGTTATATGTTATATGTTATATGTTATATGTTATATGTTATATGTTATATGTTATATGTTATATGTTATATGTTATATGTTATATGTTATATGTTATATGTTATATGTTATATGTTATATGTTATATGTTATATGTTATATGTTATATGTTATATGTTATATGTTATATGTTATATGTTATATGTTATATGTTATATGTTATATGTTATATGTTATATGTTATATGTTATATGTTATATGTTATATGTTATATGTTATATGTTATATGTTATATGTTATATGTTATATGTTATATGTTATATGTTATATGTTATATGTTATATGTTATATGTTATATTTTATATGTTATATGTTATATGTTATATGTTATATGTTATATGTTATATGTTATATGTTATATGTTATATGTTATATGTTATATGTTATATGTTATATGTTATATGTTATATGTTATATGTTATATGTTATATGTTATATGTTATATGTTATATGTTATATGTTATATGTTATATGTTATATGTTATATGTTATATGTTATATGTTATATGTTATATGTTATATGTTATATGTTATATGTTATATGTTATATGTTATATGTTATATGTTATATGTTATATGTTATATGTTATATGTTATATGTTATATGTTATATGTTATATGTTATATAACATATATGTTATATGTTATATGTTATATAACATATATATTATATATTATATGTTATATATTATATGTTATATGTTATATGTTATATGTTATATGTTATATGTTATATGTTATATGTTATATGTTATATATTATATATTATATGTTATATGTTATATGTTATATGTTATATGTTATATGTTATATGTTATATGTTATATGTTATATGTTATATGTTATATGTTATATGTTATATGTTATATGTTATATGTTATATGATATATATTATATATTATATATTATATATTATATATTATATATTATATATTATATATTATATATTATATATTATATATTATATATTATATATTATATATTATATATTATATATTATATATTATATATTATATATTATATATTATATATTATATATTATATATTATATATTATATATTATATATTATATATTATATATTATATATTATATATTATATATTATATATTATATATTATATATTATATATTATATATTATATATTATATATTATATATTATATATTATATATTATATATTATATATTATATATTATATATTATATATTATATATTATATATTATATATTATATATTATATATTATATATTATATATTATATATTATATATTATATATTATATATTATATATTATATATTATCTATTATATATTATATATTATATATTATATATTATATATTATATATTATATATTATATATTATATATTATATATTATATATTATATATTATATATTATATATTATATATTATATATTATATATTATATATTATATATTATATATTATATATTATATATTATATATTATATATTATATATTATATATTATATATTATATATTATATATTATATATTATATATTATATATTATATATTATATATTATATATTATATATTATATATTATATATTATATATTATATATTATATATTATATATTATATATTATATATTATATATTATATATTATATATTATATATTATATATTATATATTATATATTATATATTATATATTATATATTATATATTATATATTATATATTATATATTATATATTATATATTATATATTATATATTATATATTATATATTATATATTATATATTATATATTATATATTATATATTATATATTATATATTATATATAATATAAGAAGGCCCAATAATTCATTCTTGCAAAAGCCACAGAGAATGCGTCACCGAAATCCTCTTCACCTACCTCGTCTCTAAATCACTTTCGGTTTTGGTCTAACAACCCATGGTCGCTCAATAAAGATAAACGCGATGAGCTAACAGCAAGAATAGCAGCCCTCGATCAATCGCTTAAACCACATGTCATGTTTTTTGTAAAAACATGGTTTAACGAATCCTCATACACCTCCATAGCTGGCTATCAACTGCACCGTAAAGACAGAGAAAGTAGCGCTGGAGCGGGAAAGCGACAGGGAACGATAACGACCGGGAGCGGGAGCGCAAGCGGGCCGGAAACGGGAGCGAAAAAGAAACGCATTAGGTAAACTCTAAAAACCCTGGGCAACGCCAGGTGCCCCAGCTAGTATATTATATATTATATATTACTAGCGGGGGTACCCGGCATTGCCCGGGGTTTTTAGAGGTTTACCTAATGCGTTTCTTTTTCGCTCCCGTTTCCTTCCCGCTTGCACTCCCGCTCCCGGTCGTTATCCGTTCCCTGTCGCTTTCCCGCTCATTTTTTCGCTCTCATTTCCCCCCTAGATCCGATTCTACATACATACATACATACATTCATACATACATACATACATACATACATACATACATACATACAAACATACATACATACATACATACATACATACATACATACATACATACATACATACATACATACATACATACATACATACATACATACATACAGACATACATACATACATACATACATACATACATACATACATACATACATACATACATACATACATACATACATACATACATACATACATACATACATACATACATGTATGTATGTATGTATGTATGTATGTCAGTTTGTTCTGTTGCCGAGATTGCTGTGGCCTCTATCAATGTATGAGATGAGCTTACCATTGGTGGAAAAGCTAGAAAGGAGGATGAATAAATTTACAAGGAAATGGTTGGGTCTGCCCCCGGGATTTACTTCGGTAGCTTTGTACAGCAAGACTGCCAAACTGAGGTTGCCACTGAAGTCTTTGGTTGAGGAGTTTAAGATAAACAAGATCCGTACGCAACTAATGCTGGATAACTCTTCGGATCAAAGAATTGTGGAGATGGGACCTCTTGTAAAGTCCGGAAAGAAATGGGTAGCCAGAAAGGAGATCGCAGAAGCTGAAGCCTCTTTACGTTGGACAGAAAGAGTTGGGGCAGTTCAACAGGACAAACGGGGTCTCGGGTCAACCCATCGAATTTGGTGGTCAAAAGCCAGCACCAGTGAACGAACAAGTCTGGTCATTCAGGAAAGAAAGAAAGCTATTGAGTCCCAGAGAATGATTAAGTTTGTTCAGTTATCTCAACAAGGAGATTGGACGACATGGGAAAATGCTGTTCAGCGTTCGCTTTCTTGGAAAAACATTTGGCAATACACACCACTACGTTTGTCTTTTTTGATTAGATCTGTTTATGATCAACTGCCGTCATCCAGCAATCTTCGAAGATGGAAGTTGAAAGACGAGGATTCGTGCATGTTATGTGGGCAATCGGAGACTCTCATTCACATTCTTTCCTGTTGTTCGTTTTCACTTTCACACGGGAGGTACACTTGGCGCCATAACCAAGTACTCCGAAAATTGCTTGACTTCGTCAAAGAAGCGTGTAAGAAAGCAAAAACAAGAGGAATACAGCAGAAAAGGAAAATCTACTTTTTGAGAGAAGGCAATCTGAAGTTCCACAGGTTCAGATCTACTAGAGACTTTGAATGTGTGATGGGTGCTGCCGACGATTGGTCGGTTTCGGCTGATTTGGATGGCGAAAGAAAATTTCCAGAAGCTGTGAGATCTAGCGGTTTAAAGCCGGATATAATTATATATTCTGACTTGGCCAAGACAATGCTCCTGATCGAACTCTCTGTGCCATGGGAAAGTAACATGGAATCTAGCAATATTTTCAAAGAGGAGAGATATAGGGATTTAGCATGTGATTTGAATGCTAAAGGGTTCAGGACTGAAATTTTTGCAGTCGAGGTTGGCGTTCGAGGGTTGGTTAGCAGCTCAATGTTAAAACTGCTGAAAGCTCTTGGTTTTTCAAACCGAGAAAAAACTCGAGCCATCAAGGAGATCTCCCAGACAGCTGAAGCTGCATCTTTTTGGATTTTCGCTAATAGGAAAAAGAAAGCGCTACACGATGCACACGAAATGGTTTAGCCTTGTTTACATTGAGCGATAATCGTTCCGGCGATTTCAAGTTTTGTTTCGAGCCGTTTTCTGCTGAACTTTGAATTTTCGTGTTTCAAGTTAGAAATTTGGAAATTTTTCTCGCCGAAGGGCGTCCGCCTGATCAACGGACGTGGGCCCACCTCTCTTAAAAGCGTCAAGAAGTTAAAGGGCCGAAACGCTAAAAATGAGAGGTTCTTCTTCTGAAGACCTTCGGCGACGAAAGCTCGCAAAGAGTTATAACACATTTATGAGGCATTAAGCCATTTGGCAACCGGGAAAGACCGGTGACAACTGGGAAAGACCGTTGGCAACTGGGAAAGACCGTTGACACTTGGAAAGACAAGTGACCTCTCGGAAAGACGAGAACTTCACGGGTATCAGGCCTGGCTTAGCCGAAGTACAATCCGTTCAAATGCTGCTTCATCTTATACTACGAAATGCCCCCAGAGTTCCAACCGAAAGGAGGGGGAGAATGATGAACTCACATTCGGACCTTCGGACAACGACCCTGCTTCTTCAACGGACCCTAATGGGGGTATGCTTCACGAGTGTGTTTGCGGTAGGAGTTTCAAGACGATCCGTGGAATGAAAGTCCACAGAACGAAAATGGGCTGCTTAACCGAATTCCGTCAACGTCCTGCATCAGATATTAATGCAGGTAAAACGTCGAACATTGCCGGGCCGGAGGCCAACCACAGCCCCGACGCAGTTCAAGATGTGAATCCGGAAGTAGAAATCAGTCAACCTAGGCCAAGAATTGATTTTCCTGCAGCAGGAGATACAATTGCATGGAAAAAGTTGGACGAAACACTCTCAAAACTTCTCAAAACACGTTCAAGAAATTCATCAAATTTCAGTATGAAAGATTTCACTGATGTTATTTACGAAAAAAGCACTGAATTGTTTGGTGTGAAACAAAAACGTCAGGTTCGAAACAATGAAGGCATGATTTCTAGACGACAAAGAGAAATCAATCAGCTGAAGAGAGAAAAGAAATTGTTACGAAAGCGGTGGAAAAGAGCCCAGGAAAATGAAAAAGCTGGTCTTGCAGAGCTGCGGCAGAGTTTGGGGCGTCGTTTGTCTGCCCTAATGAAGGCCGAGCGTTTTCGAATAAAGAAAAGAGATCAGAGAAATGCCAGGTTTCAGTTCATCAAAGACCCATTCAAATATGGAAGAAATTTACTGGACCCACCCAAGTCAGGAACGCTTCAAGCAGACAAAGCAACGCTCGATGAATATTTTCGGTCCGCATTCCGTGACCCGCGTGGAGATCAGCAGTTAGAAGAAAGAACCGATCTTCCAGAAATCCCACTTCCAAACTTTTCTTTCAGAGAAGGCATGATTTCGTTACTTGAGGTTACTCAATTTCTCTACAGAACAAGAAACAGATCTGCTCCTGGACCAAATGGGGTGCCATATCTCGTCTACAAAAAATGCCCAGAAGTATTGAGATTATTGCATTCTCTACTCGTGGGCTCTTGGGAAAGAAGAAGAATTGAAAGCGAATGGCAAAGAGCAGAAGGTATCTTTATTCCGAAAGAAAAAGACTCGAAGGCAATACATCAGTTTCGCCCAATTTCATTGTTAAACGTCGAGGGAAAGATATTTTTTGCTGTCCTTGCTCGGAGACTGACAAGCTATGTAATTCAAAACAATTACATCGACAGGTCTGTTCAGAAGGGAGGAGTGCCAGGAGTACCAGGATGCATCGAACATTCGTCAGTGATCTGGGAAGCATTGAAAAGAGCTAAAGATAATCGTCTCAGCTTGCACATTGTCTGGTTAGACTTTGCCAATGCTTATGGAGCTCTTCGTCACCAGATGTTGTGGAAAACTCTCAGATCGCATCATGTTCCAAATTTTGTGATAGAAATGTTGCAACAGTATTTCGGACATTTCAAATTGAGGTTGTCTACGTCCTCCTGTTCAACAGAATGGTTCCAGTTAGAAGTTGGTATAGCAATGGGTTGCTCAATTTCACCCATTCTCTTCGTATTAGCGATGCAGCTGCTTCTGAATGCAGTGGGTTCTCGCGTGGAGGAAGCTTACGTTGGAAAAGGTATCTTGATGCCATCGGTGAAGGCCTTCATGGATGATACAACTTTGGTTCTAAACAAATGTATCTCAATGCGACGAGCTCTTGATGCATTCAGCGGGCTGCTATCATGGTGCGGCATGAGTTTCAAGGCAACCAAGTCAAGAAGCTTATCTCTGCGACGAGGCAAGATCGACGACAACGTGACGTTTTCAGTTGCTGGCAACAGGATCCCAACATTGAGAGAAGAACCGGTTAAGAGCCTGGGAAGGTGGTACGACGATTCGCTTAACGACACTGGACGGTGTTCCGAAGTTCTCCGATCGGCATTTGAAGATATGAAGAAAATTGATGCGGCCCCACTCCAGAGCAGGTTCAAATTGTGGTTGCTTCAGTTTGTTCTGTTGCCGAGATTGCTGTGGCCTCTATCAATGTATGAGATGAGCTTACCATTGGTGGAAAAGCTAGAAAGGAGGATGAATAAATTTACAAGGAAATGGTTGGGTCTGCCCCCGGGATTTACTTCGGTAGCTTTGTACAGCAAGACTGCCAAACTGAGGTTGCCACTGAAGTCTTTGGTTGAGGAGTTTAAGATAAACAAGATCCGTACGCAACTAATGCTGGATAACTCTTCGGATCAAAGAATTGTGGAGATGGGACCTCTTGTAAAGTCCGGAAAGAAATGGGTAGCCAGAAAGGAGATCGCAGAAGCTGAAGCCTCTTTACGTTGGACAGAAAGAGTTGGGGCAGTTCAACAGGACAAACGGGGTCTCGGGTCAACCCATCGAATTTGGTGGTCAAAAGCCAGCACCAGTGAACGAACAAGTCTGGTCATTCAGGAAAGAAAGAAAGCTATTGAGTCCCAGAGAATGATTAAGTTTGTTCAGTTATCTCAACAAGGAGATTGGACGACATGGGAAAATGCTGTTCAGCGTTCGCTTTCTTGGAAAAACATTTGGCAATACACACCACTACGTTTGTCTTTTTTGATTAGATCTGTTTATGATCAACTGCCGTCATCCAGCAATCTTCGAAGATGGAAGTTGAAAGACGAGGATTCGTGCATGTTATGTGGGCAATCGGAGACTCTCATTCACATTCTTTCCTGTTGTTCGTTTTCACTTTCACACGGGAGGTACACTTGGCGCCATAACCAAGTACTCCGAAAATTGCTTGACTTCGTCAAAGAAGCGTGTAAGAAAGCAAAAACAAGAGGAATACAGCAGAAAAGGAAAATCTACTTTTTGAGAGAAGGCAATCTGAAGTTCCACAGGTTCAGATCTACTAGAGACTTTGAATGTGTGATGGGTGCTGCCGACGATTGGTCGGTTTCGGCTGATTTGGATGGCGAAAGAAAATTTCCAGAAGCTGTGAGATCTAGCGGTTTAAAGCCGGATATAATTATATATTCTGACTTGGCCAAGACAATGCTCCTGATCGAACTCTCTGTGCCATGGGAAAGTAACATGGAATCTAGCAATATTTTCAAAGAGGAGAGATATAGGGATTTAGCATGTGATGTGAATGCTAAAGGGTTCAGGACTGAAATTTTTGCAGTCGAGGTTGGCGTTCGAGGGTTGGTTAGCAGCTCAATGTTAAAACTGCTGAAAGCTCTTGGTTTTTCAAACCGAGAAAAAACTCGAGCCATCAAGGAGATCTCCCAGACAGCTGAAGCTGCATCTTTTTGGATTTTCGCTAATAGGAAAAAGAAAGCGCTACACGATGCACACGAAATGGTTTAGCCTTGTTTACATTGAGCGATAATCGTTCCGGCGATTTCAAGTTTTGTTTCGAGCCGTTTTCTGCTGAACTTTGAATTTTCGTGTTTCAAGTTAGAAATTTGGAAATTTTTCTCGCCGAAGGGCGTCCGCCTGATCAACGGACGTGGGCCCACCTCTCTTAAAAGCGTCAAGAAGTTAAAGGGCCGAAACGCTAAAAATGAGAGGTTCTTCTTCTGAAGACCTTCGGCGACGAAAGCTCGCAAAGAGTTATAACACATTTATGAGGCATTAAGCCATTTGGCAACCGGGAAAGACCGGTGACAACTGGGAAAGACCGTTGGCAACTGGGAAAGACCGTTGACACTTGGAAAGACAAGTGACCTCTCGGAAAGACGAGAACTTCACGGGTATCAGGCCTGGCTTAGCCGAAGTACAATCCGTTCAAATGCTGCTTCATCTTATACTACGAAATGCCCCCAGAGTTCCAACCGAAAGGAGGGGGAGAATGATGAACTCACATTCGGACCTTCGGACAACGACCCTGCTTCTTCAACGGACCCTAATGGGGGTATGCTTCACGAGTGTGTTTGCGGTAGGAGTTTCAAGACGATCCGTGGAATGAAAGTCCACAGAACGAAAATGGGCTGCTTAACCGAATTCCGTCAACGTCCTGCATCAGATATTAATGCAGGTAAAACGTCGAACATTGCCGGGCCGGAGGCCAACCACAGCCCCGACGCAGTTCAAGATGTGAATCCGGAAGTAGAAATCAGTCAACCTAGGCCAAGAATTGATTTTCCTGCAGCAGGAGATACAATTGCATGGAAAAAGTTGGACGAAACACTCTCAAAACTTCTCAAAACACGTTCAAGAAATTCATCAAATTTCAGTATGAAAGATTTCACTGATGTTATTTACGAAAAAAGCACTGAATTGTTTGGTGTGAAACAAAAACGTCAGGTTCGAAACAATGAAGGCATGATTTCTAGACGACAAAGAGAAATCAATCAGCTGAAGAGAGAAAAGAAATTGTTACGAAAGCGGTGGAAAAGAGCCCAGGAAAATGAAAAAGCTGGTCTTGCAGAGCTGCGGCAGAGTTTGGGGCGTCGTTTGTCTGCCCTAATGAAGGCCGAGCGTTTTCGAATAAAGAAAAGAGATCAGAGAAATGCCAGGTTTCAGTTCATCAAAGACCCATTCAAATATGGAAGAAATTTACTGGACCCACCCAAGTCAGGAACGCTTCAAGCAGACAAAGCAACGCTCGATGAATATTTTCGGTCCGCATTCCGTGACCCGCGTGGAGATCAGCAGTTAGAAGAAAGAACCGATCTTCCAGAAATCCCACTTCCAAACTTTTCTTTCAGAGAAGGCATGATTTCGTTACTTGAGGTTACTCAATTTCTCTACAGAACAAGAAACAGATCTGCTCCTGGACCAAATGGGGTGCCATATCTCGTCTACAAAAAATGCCCAGAAGTATTGAGATTATTGCATTCTCTACTCGTGGGCTCTTGGGAAAGAAGAAGAATTGAAAGCGAATGGCAAAGAGCAGAAGGTATCTTTATTCCGAAAGAAAAAGACTCGAAGGCAATACATCAGTTTCGCCCAATTTCATTGTTAAACGTCGAGGGAAAGATATTTTTTGCTGTCCTTGCTCGGAGACTGACAAGCTATGTAATTCAAAACAATTACATCGACAGGTCTGTTCAGAAGGGAGGAGTGCCAGGAGTACCAGGATGCATCGAACATTCGTCAGTGATCTGGGAAGCATTGAAAAGAGCTAAAGATAATCGTCTCAGCTTGCACATTGTCTGGTTAGACTTTGCCAATGCTTATGGAGCTCTTCGTCACCAGATGTTGTGGAAAACTCTCAGATCGCATCATGTTCCAAATTTTGTGATAGAAATGTTGCAACAGTATTTCGGACATTTCAAATTGAGGTTGTCTACGTCCTCCTGTTCAACAGAATGGTTCCAGTTAGAAGTTGGTATAGCAATGGGTTGCTCAATTTCACCCATTCTCTTCGTATTAGCGATGCAGCTGCTTCTGAATGCAGTGGGTTCTCGCGTGGAGGAAGCTTACGTTGGAAAAGGTATCTTGATGCCATCGGTGAAGGCCTTCATGGATGATACAACTTTGGTTCTAAACAAATGTATCTCAATGCGACGAGCTCTTGATGCATTCAGCGGGCTGCTATCATGGTGCGGCATGAGTTTCAAGGCAACCAAGTCAAGAAGCTTATCTCTGCGACGAGGCAAGATCGACGACAACGTGACGTTTTCAGTTGCTGGCAACAGGATCCCAACATTGAGAGAAGAACCGGTTAAGAGCCTGGGAAGGTGGTACGACGATTCGCTTAACGACACTGGACGGTGTTCCGAAGTTCTCCGATCGGCATTTGAAGATATGAAGAAAATTGATGCGGCCCCACTCCAGAGCAGGTTCAAATTGTGGTTGCTTCAGTTTGTTCTGTTGCCGAGATTGCTGTGGCCTCTATCAATGTATGAGATGAGCTTACCATTGGTGGAAAAGCTAGAAAGGAGGATGAATAAATTTACAAGGAAATGGTTGGGTCTGCCCCCGGGATTTACTTCGGTAGCTTTGTACAGCAAGACTGCCAAACTGAGGTTGCCACTGAAGTCTTTGGTTGAGGAGTTTAAGATAAACAAGATCCGTACGCAACTAATGCTGGATAACTCTTCGGATCAAAGAATTGTGGAGATGGGACCTCTTGTAAAGTCCGGAAAGAAATGGGTAGCCAGAAAGGAGATCGCAGAAGCTGAAGCCTCTTTACGTTGGACAGAAAGAGTTGGGGCAGTTCAACAGGACAAACGGGGTCTCGGGTCAACCCATCGAATTTGGTGGTCAAAAGCCAGCACCAGTGAACGAACAAGTCTGGTCATTCAGGAAAGAAAGAAAGCTATTGAGTCCCAGAGAATGATTAAGTTTGTTCAGTTATCTCAACAAGGAGATTGGACGACATGGGAAAATGCTGTTCAGCGTTCGCTTTCTTGGAAAAACATTTGGCAATACACACCACTACGTTTGTCTTTTTTGATTAGATCTGTTTATGATCAACTGCCGTCATCCAGCAATCTTCGAAGATGGAAGTTGAAAGACGAGGATTCGTGCATGTTATGTGGGCAATCGGAGACTCTCATTCACATTCTTTCCTGTTGTTCGTTTTCACTTTCACACGGGAGGTACACTTGGCGCCATAACCAAGTACTCCGAAAATTGCTTGACTTCGTCAAAGAAGCGTGTAAGAAAGCAAAAACAAGAGGAATACAGCAGAAAAGGAAAATCTACTTTTTGAGAGAAGGCAATCTGAAGTTCCACAGGTTCAGATCTACTAGAGACTTTGAATGTGTGATGGGTGCTGCCGACGATTGGTCGGTTTCGGCTGATTTGGATGGCGAAAGAAAATTTCCAGAAGCTGTGAGATCTAGCGGTTTAAAGCCGGATATAATTATATATTCTGACTTGGCCAAGACAATGCTCCTGATCGAACTCTCTGTGCCATGGGAAAGTAACATGGAATCTAGCAATATTTTCAAAGAGGAGAGATATAGGGATTTAGCATGTGATTTGAATGCTAAAGGGTTCAGGACTGAAATTTTTGCAGTCGAGGTTGGCGTTCGAGGGTTGGTTAGCAGCTCAATGTTAAAACTGCTGAAAGCTCTTGGTTTTTCAAACCGAGAAAAAACTCGAGCCATCAAGGAGATCTCCCAGACAGCTGAAGCTGCATCTTTTTGGATTTTCGCTAATAGGAAAAAGAAAGCGCTACACGATGCACACGAAATGGTTTAGCCTTGTTTACATTGAGCGATAATCGTTCCGGCGATTTCAAGTTTTGTTTCGAGCCGTTTTCTGCTGAACTTTGAATTTTCGTGTTTCAAGTTAGAAATTTGGAAATTTTTCTCGCCGAAGGGCGTCCGCCTGATCAACGGACGTGGGCCCACCTCTCTTAAAAGCGTCAAGAAGTTAAAGGGCCGAAACGCTAAAAATGAGAGGTTCTTCTTCTGAAGACCTTCGGCGACGAAAGCTCGCAAAGAGTTATAACACACATACATACATACATACATACATACATATATACATACATACATACATACATACATATGCCGTGAGATCTAGGGCTTAAAGCCGGATATAATTGTATATTCTGACTTGGCCAAGACAATGTTCCTGATTGAACTCTCTGTGCCATGGGAAAGTAACATGGAATCTAGCAATATTTTCAAAGAGGAGAGATATAGGGATTTAGCATGTGATTTGAATGCCAAAGGGTTCAGGACTGAAATTTTTGCAGTCGAGGTTGGCGTTCGAGGGTTGGTTAGCAGCTCAATGTTAAAACTGCTGAAAGCTCTTGGTTTTTCAAACCGAGAAAAAACTCGAGCCATCAAGGAGATCTCCCAGACAGATGAAGCTGCATCTTTTTGGATTTTCGCTAATAGAAAAAAGAAAGCGCTACAAGATGCACACAAAATGGTTTAGCCTTGTTTACATTGGGCGATAATCGTTCTGGCGATTTCAAGTTTTGTTTCGAACAGTTTTCTGCTGAACTTTGAATTTTCGTGTTTCAAGTTAGGAATTTGGAAATTTTTATCGCCGAAGGGCGTCCGCCTGATCAACGGACGTGGGCCCACCTCTCTCTTAAAAGCGTCAAGACGTTTAAGGGCCGAAACGCTAAAAATGAGAGGTTCTTCTTCTGAAGACCTTCGGCGACGAAAGCTCGCAAAGAGTTAAAACACATTTATGAGGCATTAAGCCATTTGGCAACCGGGAAAGACCGGTGACAACTGGGAAAGACCGTTGGCAACTGGGAAAGACCGTTGACACTTGGAAAGACAAGTGACCTCTCGGAAAGACGAGAACTTCACGGGTATCAGGCCTGGCTTAGCCGAAGTACAATCCGTTCAAATGCCGCTTCATCTTATACTACGAAATGCCCCCAGAGTTCCAACCGAAAGGAGGGGGAGAATGATGAACTCACATTCGGACCTTTGGACAACGACCCTGCTTCTTCAACGGACCCTAATGGGGGTATGCTTCACGAGTGTGTTTGCGGTAGGAGTTTCAA
>OZ022241.1:23163072-23170572 GCA_963978895.1 Erpobdella octoculata
GGATTGAGACCGGACATTGTCATTTTTTCCAGTTTGGCCAAGACGTTGCTGTTCATCGAACTAACAGTGCCATGGGAAAGCAACATGGAAGCCTCAAATATCTTGAAAGAAGAACGTTACAGAATCCTTACCCAAGATTTGGAGCGTGCGGGGTATAGAGTCGAGATTTTTTCAGTTGAAGTAGGCGCCAGGGGTTTAGCCGGTCGCTCACTCGTCAAATTGCTTGCGGCTCTCGGAATGTCGGGTCAAAAAAAAACTCAAGCTATCAAGAAAATAGCTGAAAGAGCAGAAACAGCTTCTTTTTGGATATGGATGCAAAGGAATGAAAAAGGAGATAATAAATTTAAACAGCCGCTTCTGGCTTCCGTACAACAGTGTTAGCTCCTCCTTTGTTTACAAGTTCAGGGACGAAGTCGCGTTATAGCTGCCGGCGAAAGTTTCGGTTGTTTGCAATAGAAGGAAAGTTTCGGTTGTTTGCAATATAAGGAAAGTTGCTGGCGTTTAGAAAATAATCGAAACAATGTTTCCTGCCATTATGGTTTGTGGTGTTTCTCGTTTGGTGAAAGCGGTGGCATGGCTCGAAGTTCCGGAGGTGAATGTTTCTTTTGGTTTCGGAATCTGGCGGTTTGGTGGATACTACAGTTACTACATGCTCAAGTTCCGGCGTTTGAAAGACAGTTTCTCATCTTGTTACAGTTGCTTGACGGTTTTAAAATGACTTCTTGGTTCTGGTACTTTGAAGATTTGCCGGTTATCTGGTTCTGGTCGGAAACGGCATGTGATACACAAATTTCGTCAGGGGGCGGCCGTCTGATCAACGGTCGTGGCCCGCCCTCCCGTGGTAGCGTCAGGAAAAGGGCCGAAACGCTGGGAGGGTCTTCCTCTGAAGACCTCTGACGAACTTGCTCGAAGAAGAGTTTTCACATACATACATACATACATACATACATACATACATACATACATACATACATACATACATACATACATACATACATACATACTTACATACATAGATACATACATACACACATTCATACATATATACATACATACATACATACATACATACATACATACATACATACATACATACATACATACATACATACATACATACATACATACATACATACATACATACATACATACATACATACATACATACATACATACATACATACAAACATACATACATACATACATACATACATACATACATACATACATTCATACAGTGAACGCTGAACAGCATTTTCCCATGTCGTCCAGTCTCCTTGTTGAGATAACTGAACAAACTTAATCATTCTCTGGGACTCGATAGCTTTCTTTCTTTCCTGAATGACCAGACTTGTTCGTTCACTGGTGCTGGCTTTTGACCACCAAATTCGATGGGTTGACCCGAGACCCCGTTTGTCCTGTTGAACTGCCCCAACTCTTTCTGTCCAACGTAAAGAGGCCTGATCAACGGACGTGGGCCCACCTCTCTCTTAAAAGCGTCAAGAAGTTTAAGGGCCGAAACGCTAAAAATGAGAGGTTCTTCTTCTGAAGACCTTCGGCGACGAAAGCTCGCAAAGAGTTAAAACACATTTATGAGGCATTAAGCCATTTGGCAACCGGGAAAGACCGGTGACAACTGGGAAAGACCGTTGGCAACTGGGAAAGACCGTTGACACTTGGAAAGACAAGTGACATCTCGGAAAGACGAGAACTTCACGGGTATCAGGCCTGGCTTAGCCGAAGTACAATCCGTTCAAATGCCGCTTCATCTTATACTACGAAATGCCCCCAGAGTTCCAACCGAAAGGAGGGGGAGAATGATGAACTCACATTCAGACCTTTGGACAACGACCCTGCTTCTTCAACGGACCCTAATGGGGGTATGCTTCACGAGTGTGTTTGCGGTAGGAGTTTCAAGACGATCCGTGGAATGAAAGTCCACAGAACGAAAATGGGCTGCTTAACCGAATTCCGTCAACGTCCTGCATCAGATATTAATGCAGGTAAAACGTCGAACATTGCCGGGCCGGAGGCCAACCACAGCCCCGACGCAGTTCAAGATGTGAATCCGGAAGTAGAAATCAGTCAACCTAGGCCAAGAATTGATTTTCCTGCAGCAGGAGATACAATTGCATGGAAACAGTTGGACGAAACACTCTCAAAACTTCTCAAAACACGTTCAAGAAATTCATCAAATTTCAGTATGAAAGACTTCACTGATGTTATTTACGAAAAAAGCATTGAATTGTTTGGTGTGAAACAAAAACGTCAGGTTCGAAACAATGAAGGCATGATTTCTAGACGTCAAAGAGAAATCAATCAGCTGAAGAGAGAAAAAAAACTGTTACGAAAGCGGTGGAAAAGAGCCCAGGAAAATGAAAAAGCTGGTCTCGCAGAGCTGCGGCAGAGTTTGGGGCGTCGTTTGTCTGCCCTAATGAAGGCCGAGCGTTTTCGGATAAAGAAAAGAGATCAGAGAAATGCCGGGTTTCAGTTCATCAAAGACCCATTCAAATATGGAAGAAATTTACTGGACCCACCCAAGTCAGGAACGCTTCAAGCAGACAAGGCAACGCTCGATGAATATTTTCGGTCCGCATTCCGTGACCCGCGTGGAGATCAGCAGTTAGAAGAAAGAACCGATCTTCCAGAAATCCCACTTCCAAACTTTTCTTTCAGAGAAGGCATGATTTCGTTACTCGAAGTTACTCAATTTCTCTACAGAACAAGAAACAGATCTGCTCCTGGACCAAATGGGGTGCCATATCTCGTCTACAAAAAATGCCCAGAAGTATTGAGATTATTGCATTCTCTACTCGTGGGCTCTTGGGAAAGAAGAAGAATTGAAAGCGAATGGCAAAGAGCAGAAGGTATCTTTATTCCGAAAGAAAAAGACTCGAAGGAAATACATCAGTTTCGCCCAATTTCATTGTTAAACGTCGAGGGAAAGATATTTTTTGCTGTCCTTGCTCGGAGACTGACAAGCTATGTAATTCAAAACAATTACATCGACAGGTCTGTTCAGAAGGGAGGAGTGCCAGGAGTACCAGGATGCATCGAACATTCGTCAGTGATCTGGGAAGCATTGAAAAGAGCTAAAGAAAATCGTCTCAGCTTGCACATTGTCTGGTTAGACTTTGCCAATGCTTATGGAGCCGTTCGTCACCAAATGTTGTGGAGAACTCTCAGATCGCATCATGTTCCAAATTTTGTGATAGAAATGTTGCAACAGTATTTTGGACATTTCAAATTGAGGTTGTCTACGTCCTCCTGTTCAACAGAATGGTTCCAGTTAGAAGTTGGTATAGCAATGGGCTGCTCAATTTCACCCATTCTCTTCGTATTAGCGATGCAGCTGCTTCTGAATGCAGTGGGTTCTCGCGTGGAGGAAGCTTACGTTGGCAAAGGTATCTTGATGCCATCGGTGAAGGCCTTCATGGATGATACAACTTTGGTTCTAAACAAATGTATCTCAATGCGACGGGCTCTTGATGCATTCAGCGGGCTGCTATCATGGTGCGGCATGAGTTTCAAGGCAACCAAGTCAAGAAGCTTATCTCTGCGACGAGGCAAGATTGACGACAACGTGACGTTTTCAGTTGCTGGCAACAGGATCCCAACATTGAGAGAAGAACCGGTTAAGAGCCTGGGAAGGTGGTATGACGATTCGCTTAACGACACTGGACGGTGTTCTGAGGTTCTTCGATCGGCATTTGAAGATATGAAGAAAATTGATGCGGCCCCACTCCAGAGCAGGTTCAAATTGTGGTTGCTTCAGTTTGTTCTATTACCGAGATTGCTTTGGCCTCTATCAATGTATGAGATGAGCTTACCATTGGTAGAAAAGCTAGAAAGGAAGATGAATAAATTTACAAGGAAATGGTTGGGTCTGCCTCCGGGATTTTCTTCGGTAGCTTTGTACAGCAGGACTGCCAAACTGAGGTTGCCACTGAAGTCTTTGGTTGAGGAGTTTAAGATAAACAAGATCCGTACGCAACTAATGCTGGATAACTCTTCGGATCAAAGAATTGTGGAGATGGGACCTCTTGTAAAGTCCGGAAAGAAATGGGTAGCCAGAAAGGAGATCGCAGAAGCTGAAGCCTCTTTACGTTGGACAGAAAGAGTTGGGGCAGTTCAACAGGACAAACGGGGTCTCGGGTCAACCCATCGAATTTGGTGGTCAAAAGCCAGCACCAGTGAACGAACAAGTCTGGTCATTCAGGAAAGAAAGAAAGCTATCGAGTCCCAGAGAATGATTAAGTTTGTTCAGTTATCTCAACAAGGAGACTGGACGACATGGGAAAATGCTGTTCAGCGTTCACTTTCTTGGAAAGACATTTGGCAATACACACCACTACGTTTGTCTTTTTTGATTAGATCTGTTTATGATCAACTGCCGTCATCCAGCAATCTTCGAAGATGGAAGTTGAAAGACGATGATTCGTGCATGTTATGTGGGCAATCGGAGACTCTCATTCACGTTCTTTCCTGTTGTTCGTTTTCACTTTCACACGGGAGGTACACTTGGCGTCATAACCAAGTACTCCGAAAATTGCTTGACTTCGTCAAAGAAGCGTGTAAGAAAGCAAAGACAAGAGGAATACAGCAGAAAAGGAAAATCTACTTTTTGAGAGAAGGCAATCTGAAGTTCCACAGGTTCAGATCTACAAGAGACTTTGAATGTGTGATGGGTGCTGCCGACGATTGGTCGGTTTCAGCTGATTTGGATGGCGAAAGAAAATTTCCAGAAGCAGTGAGATCTAGCGGCTTAAAGCCGGATATAATTGTATATTCCGACTTGGCCAAGACAATGTTCCTGATTGAACTCTCTGTGCCATGGGAAAGTAACATGGAATCTAGCAATATTTTCAAAGAGGAGAGATATAGGGATTTAGCATGTGATTTGAATGCCAAAGGGTTCAGGACTGAAATTTTTGCAGTCGAGTTGGCGTTCGAGGGTTGGTTAGCAGCTCAATGTTAAAACTGCTGAAAGCTCTTGGTTTTTCAAACCGAGAAAAAACTCGAGCCATCAAGGAGATCTCCCAGACAGCTGAAGCTGCATCTTTTTGGATTTTCGCTAATAGAAAAAAGAAAGCGCTACAAGATGCACACGAAATGGTTTAGCCTTGTTTACATTGGGCGATAATCGTTCCGGCGATTTCAAGTCTTGTTTCGAACAGTTTTCTGCTGAACTTTGAATTTTCGTGTTTCAAGTTAGGAATTTGGAAATTTTTCTCGCCGAAGGGCGTCCGCCTGATCAACGGACGTGGGCCCACCTCTCTCTTAAAAGCGTCAAGAAGTTTAAGGGCCGAAACGCTAAAAATGAGAGGTTCTTCTTCTGAAGACCTTCGGCGACGAAAGCTCGCAAAGAGTTAAAACACACATACATACATACATACATACATACATACATACAAACATACATACATACATACATACATACATACATACATACATACATACATTCATACATACATACATACATACATACATACATACATACATACATAAACACATTTATGAGGCATTAAGCCATTTGGCAACCGGGAAAGACCGGTGACAACTGGGAAAGACCGTTGGCAACTGGGAAAGACCGTTGACACTTGGAAAGACAAGTGACCTCTCGGAAAGACGAGAACTTCACGGGTATCAGGCCTGGCTTAGCCGAAGTACAATCCGTTCAAATGCCGCTTCATCTTATACTACGAAATGCCCCCAGAGTTCCAACCGAAAGGAGGGGGAGAATGATGAACTCACATTCGGACCTTTGGACAACGACCCTGCTTCTTCAACGGACCCTAATGGGGGTATGCTTCACGAGTGTGTTTGCGGTAGGAGTTTCAAGACGATCCGTGGAATGAAAGTCCACAGAACGAAAATGGGCTGCTTAACCGAATTCCGTCAACGTCCTGCATCAGATATTAATGCAGGTAAAACGTCGAACATTGCCGGGCCGGAGGCCAACCACAGCCCCGACGCAGTTCAAGATGTGAATCCGGAAGTAGAAATCAGTCAACCTAGGCCAAGAATTGATTTTCCTGCAGCAGGAGATACAATTGCATGGAAACAGTTGGACGAAACACTCTCAAAACTTCTCAAAACACGTTCAAGAAATTCATCAAATTTCAGTATGAAAGACTTCACTGATGTTATTTATGAAAAAAGCACTGAATTGTTTGGTGTGAAACAAAAACGTCAGGTTCGAAACAATGAAGGCATGATTTCTAGACGACAAAGAGAAATCAATCAGCTGAAGAGAGAGAAGAAATTGTTACGAAAGCGGTGGAAAAGAGCCCAGGAAAATGAAAAAGCTGGTCTCGCAGAGCTGCGGCAGAGTTTGGGGCGTCGTTTGTCTGCCCTAATGAAGGCCGAGCGTTTTCGGATAAAGAAAAGAGATCAGAGAAATGCCAGGTTTCAGTTCATCAAAGACCCATTCAAATATGGAAGAAATTTACTGGACCCACCCAAGTCAGGAACGCTTCAAGCAGACAAAGCAACGCTCGATGAATATTTTCGGTCCGCATTCCGTGACCCGCGTGGAGATCAGCAGTTAGAAGAAAGAACCGATCTTCCAGAAATCCCACTTCCAAACTTTTCTTTCAGAGAAGGCATGATTTCGTTACTCGAAGTTACTCAATTTCTCTACAGAACAAGAAACAGATCTGCTCCTGGACCAAATGGGGTGCCATATCTCGTCTACAAAAAATGCCCAGAAGTATTGAGATTATTGCATTCTCTACTCGTGGGCTCTTGGGAAAGAAGAAGAATTGAAAGCGAATGGCAAAGAGCAGAAGGTATCTTTATTCCGAAAGAAAAAGACTCGAAGGCAATACATCAGTTTCGCCCAATTTCATTGTTAAACGTCGAGGGAAAGATATTTTTTGCTGTCCTTGCTCGGAGACTGACAAGCTATGTAATTCAAAACAATTACATCGACAGGTCTGTTCAGAAGGGAGGAGTGCCAGGAGTACCAGGATGCATCGAACATTCGTCAGTGATCTGGGAAGCATTGAAAAGAGCAAAAGAAAATCGTCTCAGCTTGCACATTGTCTGGTTAGACTTTGCCAATGCTTATGGAGCCGTTCGTCACCAAATGTTGTGGAGAACTCTCAGATCGCATCATGTTCCAAATTTTGTGATAGAAATGTTGCAACAGTATTTCAGAAGTTTCAAATTGAGGTTGTCTACGTCCTCTTGTTCAACAGAGTGGTTCCATTTAGAAGTTGGAATAGCAATGGGCTGCTCAATTTCACCCATTCTCTTCGTATTAGCGATGCAGCTGCTTCTGAATGCAGTGAGTTCTCGCGTGGAAGAAGCTTACGTTGGCAAAGGTATCTTGATGCCATCGGTGAAGGCCTTCATGGATGATACAACTTTGGTTTTAAACAAATGTATCTCAATGCGACGAGCTCTTGATGCATTCAGCGGGCTGCTATCATGGTGCGGCATGAGTTTCAAAGCAACCAAGTCAAGAAGCTTATCTATGCGACGAGGCAAGATCGG
>OZ022241.1:23175572-23180572 GCA_963978895.1 Erpobdella octoculata
AGCAAAACAAAACCAACTCAGCCTGCATGTGGTCTGGCTTGATTTAGCAAACGCGTACGGGACTGTTCGCCATCAATTGCTCTGGAAGACACTCAAAAGGCACAATGTTCCAGAATTCCTCATCGATGTTCTGCAACAGTATTTTCGCCGTTTTAGGCTACGTCTGTCAACATCGACGTGCTCCACAGAGTGGTTCAACTTGCGGGTCGGAATTGCTATGGGGTGTTCAATTTCTCCCATCCTATTTGTTCTGGCTATGCAATTATTGCTCGGTTCGATTGCATCTCGGGTTCAGGATGTTTACCTGGGAAAAGGAATTTTCATGCCATCAATAAAAGCCTTCATGGACGACACTACTCTTATCTTGAATCACTGCGGCGAAATGCGCCGTATTCTTCAAAATTTCAACGACTTGTTGTCCTGGTGTGGAATGAAGTTCAAGCCAACCAAATCGAGAAGCCTTTCTTTGCGACATGGAGAGATTGATGGTTTTGTCTTATTCTCGGTGGCTGGTTGCGAAATCCCAACAATCCAGCAAGAGCCTGTGAAAAGCTTGGGAAGATGGTACAACGTCTCCATGAATGATGTGAATCGGAGCAGCATCGTTCTGCAGGGCTTGGTTGAGGACTTGAGGAAAATCAATTCAACCGAGCTGCAGGGAAAGTTCAAGGTATGGCTGGTACAGTTTGTTTTGATACCGAGGTTGCTATGGCCATTAACAATCTATGAGATATGTTTATCTCACGTGGAGCGAATGGAGAAGAAAATGAACTGCTGCATTCGGAAATGGCTAGGACTTTCACCGGCGTTAACAACTTTAGCTCTATACAGTAAGTCAGCTAAGTTAGCTCTTCCATTCAAGTCCCTAGTAGAAGAGTACAAGATTAGCAAGATACGGACACAGTTGATGCTGGACAACTCTTCAGACCCATGTATCGTGAATGTGGGCCCATCAGTTGGATCGGGAAAAGGCTGGACTGCAGGGAGGAACATCCGTGAAGCCGAGGGATCTTTGCAATGGTCTGAAAAGCTCGGAGCAGTGCAACCGGGACGGCTCGGTCTGGGTTGGTTCCATCATGTGTGGTGGTCTAAGGCCTCGTCGCAGGAAAGGACAAACCTGATTATTCAAGACAGAAGGCGAGCAATGGAGTTGGAAAGAGTGCAGTTAGGTGCTCAGATGTCGCAACAGGGCGATTGGACTAGATGGGAGGCGGCAGTTCAACATTCGATGACATGGAATGATTTGTGGCGTTACTCGCCCATCCGCCTATCTTTTGTGATTAGAGCGATGTATGATCAACTGCCGACAGCTTCGAACTTAGTGAAGTGGGGAAAGCTTGAAAATGAAGCCTGCAAGCTGTGTGAGAAAACAGAAACTCTGATTCATATTCTCTCATGTTGTCCGTATGCTTTGGCAAAGGGAAGATACACGTGGCGCCACAATGAGGTTCTAAGAGAAATACTGGGCATTATCAAGGAGAACTGCAGACTAGCCAATTCGATGCAGTTGTGCCCCAGAAGAAAAGTTTATTTCTTGAGAGAAGGCTTGCAGCACTTGGGCCGCAGAAAGGCAAGTACGAGAAGAGAATCGTTGCTTGATGCGGCAAACGACTGGAGGATATCAGCAGACTTAAAAGATGAAGACTGCTTTCCGGAATTGGTTCGCAGCAGCGGATTGAGACCGGACATTGTCATTTTTTCCAGTTTGGCCAAGACGTTGCTGTTCATCGAATTGACAGTGCCATGGGAAATAACATGGAAGCCTCAAATATCTTGAAAGAAGAGCGTTACAGAATCCTTGCCCAAGATTTGGAGCGTGCGGGATATAGAGTCGAGATTTTTCCTGTTGAAGTAGGCGCCAGGGGTTTAGCCGGTCGCTAACTCGTCAAATTGCTTGTGGCTCTCGGAATGTCGGGTCGGAAAAAAACTCAAGCTATCAAGAAAATAGCTGAAAGAGCAGAAACAGCTTCTTTTTGGATATGGATGCAAAGGAATGAAAAAGGAGATAATAAATTTAAACAGCCACTTCTGGCTTCCGTACAACAGTGTTAGCTCCTCCTTTGTTTACAAGTTCAGGGACGAAGTCGCGTTATGGCTGCCGGCGAAAGTTTCGGTTGTTTGCAATAGAAGGAAAGTTGCTGGCGTTTAGAAAATAATCGAAACAATGTTTCCTGCCATTATGGTTTGTGGTGTTTCTCGTTTGGTGAAAGTGATGGCATGGCTCGAAGTTCCGGAGGTGAATGTTTCTTTCGGTATCGGAATCTGGCGGTTTGGTGGATGCTACAGTTACTACATGCTCAAGTTCCGGCGTTTGAAAGACAGTTTCTCATCTTGTTACAGTTGCTTGACGGTTTCAAAATGACTTCTTGGTTCTGGTACTTTGAAGATTTGCCGGTTATCTGGTTCTGGTCGGAAACGGCATGTGATACACAAATTTCGTCAGGGGGCGGCCGTCTGATCAACGGTCGTGGCCCGCCCTCCCGTGGTAGCGTCAGGAAAAGGGCCGAAACGCTGGGAGGGTCTTCCTCTGAAGACCTCTGACGAACTTGCTCGAAGAAGAGTTTTCACATACATACATACATACATACATACATACATACATACATACATACATACATACATACATACATACATACATACATACATACATACATACATACATACATACATACATACATACATACATACATACATACATACACACACACATACATGTGAATCAGTCTCAAGAGAATTATCAAGTGATTGAAACAGATCAACAGAGCAGCAGTTACCGATGTCATGGAATTCATTAACTTTGGAAACATCAAGAGTCGCGTTAGAAAAGGTATCGAGAAGATGACCATTTGAAAGATCAACAGGACCCATGCTATTTCCGTTAATCGAAGTGTTTAGTAAACACTGTTTACCAACTTGGTATACCAATTTAAATGTCCGTTGCCACACAGTAAGGTGGAACAATATATTGGTCATACCTGAACTAAACTGTCTCGTAGGTTAACAATGCATCTGCAATCCGGCAGTATTCGACAGCATTTTAAAACAATACATCCTCGAAAACTCACACGTGAAGTTCTCGTTGCTAATTCGAATATTGTTGTTAAAGAATACGATCCTCTTCGACTTAAAATGAAAGAAGCTCTTTATATTCAGAAACTCTGCCCTTCAATTAATAAATAATTTGAAAAATTTTCTACAACTCTTAGATTATTTGGATTCACTGAGGACTTTGCTTCACGACCGAATTTTGAAAAGAGTAACAATGTTTTGACTGCCTCTGTCAATGTTGACAGAAAAAAAAGTTAGGAGTGAGATGAAGAAAAAAAAGAGCGGCGGGATCGAGAAAACAAGCGGGAGAACGATCGAGGGTGGAAGAGCAAATGGGATTAGAAACGAATGAGAACGGGAGAGTGGTCGGAATGGGGGAGCGAGCGAGAAAGGGAGAGCGAGCGGGAACGGTAGAGCGAACAGGAACGGGAGAGCAAGTAGACATGAGAGAGCAAGCGGAAATGGGAGAGCGAGTGGGAGAGAAAACTAGAAAGTCAGCAGGAACGGGAGAACGAGTGAGAGCGGACTTTTCGAGTTCGGGTTCGTGTTCTGGAATTATGAATTTTCGGGTTTGGGTTCGGGTTTTCATTTGTCCAAAAACGTTGTTCGGGTTCGGGTTTTCAACTTTTCAAAAATTGGGTTTGGATTTTCAATTTTCTATATATATATATATATATATATATATATAACTGAAAACGTGAAACCCGAACTTTTTGAAAATTAAAACTCGAACCCGAATTTAAAAAAAAAGAGATCGAACTCGGACCGGAAATTTTGAAATTGAGAAACCCAAACCCGGTGTTTAAAAATTTAAAACACGGACCCCAAGCTCGAAAAATTTTAACACAGTCCCTGAGTTTTAAAAACTTGGTACAGGTAATGAAATCTAGTATTAAAAATCATTTTTAGGCGCCACAAGTCGCATGACCTTTACCTTTTTACATATTACAACAATATTTTAATACATTTTATAAGTTTTAATGAGAGGGTCTAATTTTTTTACAAAAGCGTCTTCTAAGTATTGTTGTCTATTAATTAAATTTTAAATAAACATTTTGAGGGCACTCAAGAACCGTTTATTTTATAGTAACAAAATTTGCTATGATAAGAGCACGACGCTTATACAATGTAATTCTAGATCAATTAAAGAAGAAAGCTATTTTTAAACAGATTTTAGGAAAATAAACTTATAGACAATATTGAAAAACACAAATATTTGCTGCAGTACTTATGTTGTTTATTATTGTAATACAGAACTTCCAAAATGATTCACTTAATCCATTTAACCAATAGTAAAATATATATTAGCGCTAAGAACTTTCCGTCGCATTTCCAAAATTAGAAAAATTGTACTATTCAGATTTGACCCAAACTCGATCAAACCCGACCAGAACCCGACTCGAACCCGAAGGTTTTTAATTTGAAAACCCGAACCCGGACCCGAAATTTTGAAAATCGAAAACCCGAACCCAAATCCTCCCACTCGCTCTCCCATTTCCGCTTGCTCTCTCATGTCTACTTGCTCTCCCGTTCCTGTTCGCACTACCGTTCCCGCTCGCTCTCCCTTTCTCGCTCGCTCCCCCATTCCGACCACTCTCCCGTTTTCACTCGTTTCTAATCCCATTTGCTCTTCCACCCTCGATCGTTCTCCCGCTTGTTTTCTCGATCCCGCTCTTTTTTTTCTTCATCTCACTCCTAACTTTTTTTGCCAGTGAAACGTAAAATGGCTTTGCTAAAAGCTGTTACGTAAACTAAATTTGATTTTTGTTACGCAATAACCATTGATGTTTGTAAATAGGCACTTTTGACCTGAAATGAATTTTGGTCAAAAACAAATTGAAAAAAAAATTAAAAAAATTAATGACTATCTTATTTTTTACACATTTTTATTTAACCTAACTTCTCTGTCTCTCTGTCTGTGGTCAAATTTTTTGAATTGATTTTTCACCAAC
>OZ022241.1:23185572-23278072 GCA_963978895.1 Erpobdella octoculata
TCTTTCGGAGCTACTTAACATTAGACTACGACTATGATAGGCTCAGAACTCCTTATTTCGGTTCGACAACTAGACTGCTGCCAGATAGGTAATTTATGAAGTGAAACATTGCGTTGAAATGTTTCGAGAGGCCACAAATAGGATGACTAACTGTCACCACAAGTAACGCAAATATTTGTAAGACTCTACTAGGATATATATATATATATATATATATATATATATATGAGTAATATACTTTGGCAAAATCCCCTCTCGTAAACACACTCCGTTAAAAACAAACGACCATTTTGCATTAATGACTTTTTTAATAAACTGTTCGAAATATTTAATTTTACGACGTAAACTAGAGTCCATTTTAAAAATTTATATAATACAAATAATAATAATTAGGACTGACTGGCCAGTTTCGACTACAGTCATCTTCAGAGTCCGTAACCTAAAATGTCGTATTACGTAAACAGCTAAAGAATATATAGTAAACATCAACATAGAAATAGTGTTGTGCCTATATTAAATAAATATTTAAATTAAAGTATTTAAAACCAGAGTATGACGATATAAGTAAATTACGAGAGCTTATAAAATTGATAAATGAAAAGAAGTATAAAGATAAATTAAATAATAATTATTCCAACTCATCTCTTCAACCAGCTCCCATCGTGCAACTACCCACGCCTATCCTACATGAGACTCCACCTGAGCCTCCATCTGAGCCTCCACCTGAACCTCCACCTGAACCTCCACCTGAGCCTCCACCTGAACCTCCACCTGAGCCTCCACCTGAGGCTCAGGCTCCAGCGGTGTCATTTCAACATTTGTTTGAGTCTTCAAATATAACTACAAGACGTCGGCGTTAATTGAATCATCTATATGTATCCCATTTGCACAGTCATGCGTTTATTTTAATTTTTCATATAAGTTTACTTTTATTTTAATTCATCACATGGTTTTATTTAAATTTTTCACCTTTTATTATTCTATTTCATACTTTTTTATTTCAATATACTGTCACTAGATACCTATAGTTTAATTTCATTAATCTTCTAATAATTTTAAGTGTTTTAATTTCTATTAATAGTATTATAGACTTCATTCAATTCGTCCTATCTATTTATATTTATTTATTTTATTTTATTAACAATAATTATTATTTAATTTATCTTTATACTTCTTTTCATTTATCAATTTTATAAGCTCTCGTAATTTACTTATATCGTCATACTCTGGTTTTAAATACTTTAATTTAAATATTTATTTAATATAGGCACAACACTATTTCTATGTTGATGTTTACTATATATTCTTTAGCTGTTTACGTAATACGACATTTTAGGTTACGGACTCTGAAGATGACTGTAGTCGAAACTGGCCAGTCAGTCCTAATTATTATTATTTGTATTATATAAATTTTTAAAATGGACTCTAGTTTACGTCGTAAAATTAAATATTTCGAACAGTTTATTAAAAAAGTCATTAATGCAAAATGGTCGTTTGTTTTTAACGGAGTGTGTTTACGAGATATATATATATATATATATATATATATATATATATATATATATATATATATATATATATATATATATATATATATATATATATATATATATATATATATATATATAGATATATATATATATATATATATATATATATATATATATATATATATATATATATATATATATATATATATATACTAGCAGTGCCCGTAGCGCTTCGCTCGCATGAAATTAGAGAGTTTGAACCGTGCATCCATAGCAGAGATCAATTTTTTAGGTCTCGGCTCGGCCCGTCGACAACTTAGCCCAGCCCGTTTTAAAAACCCAAACTTCTGGCCCGGCACAGCCCGTCTGAATTAGGCCCGGCCCATTCTTACAGGCCTAGAAGTTCTATATACTTGATGAAAATCTTCGGCCCGTCCCACCTTGACTTCAGGTTTGGCCCGGCCCAACTGAAGACCCTAAAATCACTAAAATATCTATATACTTGGTGAAAAACCTCGGCCCGTCCCACTTTGATTTAAGGTTTGGCCTGGCCCGCGTGAAGACTCTAAAATAACGGCTTGGCCCGGCCGGTGATAAACTGGACTTAGCGACTTTTAACCGGCACAAAACTAATTTTTACATATGTAGCTCTTACAGTTTTTGAGTAGCAGTTATTTTGAAATCAAATAACCCTTATTTCCACCCCACATTTGAGGTCCTGGAAACCAAAGTTTTAAAAAATGTTGAAACACATATCATTTTTTTTTGAGTAAATACTAAATACTAACCAAATAACCTTATTTTCCACCCCACATTTAAAGTCCTGAAAACCAAATTTTCAAAAAATGGTGAAACACGTATATCATTATTTTTAGAGTAGAAACTAAATACTAATTTTGATTTTTGTAGCATTCAGTTTTTGAGTAGCAGCTACTTTAAAAACCAAGTAATCCTATTGTCCACCCCACATTTAAGGTCCTGGAAACCAAATTTGTGAAAAATGGTAAAACACGTATATCTTTATTTTTAGAATAGAAACTAAATACTAATTTTTACATCTGTGGTATTTACAGTTTTTGAATAGCAGTTACTTTAAAAAACAAATAACCCTATTTTCCACCCCACATTTGAAGTCCTGGAAACCAAATTTTCAAAAAATTCTAAAACAAGTATTTCATTATTTTTGGAGTAGAAACTAAATAGTAATTTTTACTCCTGTAGCATTCACAGTTTTTGAGTAACAGCTACTTTAAAAACCAAATAACCCAATTTTCCAACCTACATTTGAGGTCCGGGAAACTGAATTTTCAAAAAATGGTGAAACACGTATCTTTTAATTTTTCAAGAAGAATCCATATACCAAATTTCAAAATTTCCTCATTTTTGGTTTTCGAGATAAACATTGTTTTAGAAAAAAGTTTGTTTTCCAGTTTCTTCCCCTCAGGAGCCAAATTTACAAAAATCCTTTCTTAGTGGATGCTTACGAAATAAAAATAATATAAGTTCCAAATTTCACGTTCCTAGGATTAGGCGTTTGAGCTC
Organism: Erpobdella octoculata; assembly: GCA_963978895.1. Lineage (NCBI taxonomy): Eukaryota > Metazoa > Annelida > Clitellata > Hirudinida > Erpobdellidae > Erpobdella > Erpobdella octoculata. The sequence goes on from OZ022241.1 coordinate 23,188,605, forward strand.
GGCGTTGATTATCAGTCAGTCTGTCAGGACATGTTTTTATATATATATATATATATATATATATATATATATATATATAGATATATATTGGGGCTATGCCGGTATATCGGCATGCCGGTACACCGGCCGGTTTCAGGCAATACCGGCAAATACCGGTTCCGCCGGTATGAAGGGTGCCGGTATTGAACAATCGGCATTCAGCACATCACGCATAAAAAACAACAAAGTTAAAGTCCTATAGCAGCAGTATGGTTAGTGCAATTTACCTGTATGCCCATTGTTTGCTACACTTCAATTACGGACAACGGTTCTTAGCAATAGCATAGCACTAACGGTCTAGCACCGTTTCGCTTTGTTAACTGAACCATGACTAATTGTTTAGTTTTATCGTCCAAGTTGGCGACCGACCGCGGACGGTAACACTAATGCACTTTTAAACGCTATTTCTAGCCCTTTTCAAAATTTCTACATTTTACCTGTTTTTGGCCCAGAAATACCAGTACCGTCAGAAAAAAACCATACCGGCACAGCCTTAATTTATATATTTAAACATGGTCCGTTAAAAACTACGGCCCATTTAGCGTTTATCAGTTTGCCCCAAAAATTTTTTCAATTAGGCGAAACTTCAAAAATAAACAACCTTTTTTAATGTCTGCCATTATATCTATATCTATATCTATATCTATATCTATATCTATATCTATATCTATATCTGTATCTGTATCTGTGTCTGTGTCTGTGTCTGTGTCTGTGTCTGTGTCTGTGTCTGTGTCTGTGTCTGTGTCTGTGTCTGTGTCTGTGTCTGTGTCTGTGTCTGTGTCTGTGTCTGTGTCTGTGTCTGTGTCTGTGTCTGTGTCTGTGTCTGTGTCTGTGTCTGTGTCTGTGTCTGTGTCTGTGTCTGTGTCTGTGTCTGTGTCTGTGTCTGTGTCTGTGTCTGTGTCTGTGTCTGTGTCTGTGTCTGTGTCTGTGTCTGTGTCTGTGTCTGTGTCTGTGTCTGTGTCTGTGTCTGTGTCTGTGTCTGTGTCTGTGTCTGTGTCTGTGTCTGTGTCTGTGTCTGTGTCTGTGTCTGTGTCTGTGTCTGTGTCTGTGTCTGTGTCTGTGTCTGTGTCTGTGTCTGTGTCTGTGTCTGTGTCTGTGTCTGTGTGTGTATCTGTATCTGTATCTGTATCTGTATCTGTATCTGTATCTGTATCTGTATCTGTATCTGTATCTGTATCTGTATCTGTATCTGTATCTGTATCTGTATCTGTATCTGTATCTGTATCTGTATCTGTATCTGTATCTGTATCTGTATCTGTATCTGTATCTGTATCTGTATCTGTATCTGTATCTGTATCTGTATCTGTATCTGTATCTGTATCTGTATCTACATCTATATCATCTATATCTATATCATCGATATATACATCTACATCTACATCTACATCTACATCTACATCTACATCTACATCTACATCTACATCTACATCTACATCTACATCTACATCTACATCTACATCTACATCTACATCTACATCTACATCTACATCTACATCTACATCTACATCTACATCTACATCTACATCTACATCTACATCTACATCTACATCTACATCTACATCTACATCTACATCTACATCTACATCTACATCTACATCTACATCTACATCTACATCTACATCTACATCTACATCTACATCTACATCTACATCTACATCTACATCTACATCTACATCTACATCTACATCTACATCTACATCTACATCTACATCTACATCTACATCTACATCTACATCTACATCTACATCTACATCTACATCTACATCTACATCTACATCTACATCTACATCTACATCTACATCTACATCTACATCTACATCTACATCTACATCTACATCTACATCTACATCTACATCTACATCTACATCTACATCTACATCTACATCTACATCTACATCTACATCTACATCTACATCTACATCTACATCTACATCTACATCTACATCTACATCTATATCTATCTCACGCTCCGGTCGCTTTCTCACTTTTCGTCTTGTGACTGCAAAAAATATTTCAACAAATCATGAACAAAATTCTCAATCAAGCATGTCAATCTGTTGCTGTTTTGTTCAATTTATTATTGCGTCATGTACTAAATAAAAGTGTAACTCTTTAATTGTTTTAAACGGATGGCCACGGAACATTCTGGACCAATTCCTTTGACATTTTGTTAGGAACCCGAACAATTCCTAATAATTAGACTTTAGGCTACAGGTGCGACGGCTTATAAAGGAGAGTCGTACAGACAGCTCATCGGTCTACACCGTGGCTTCTAGTGAACTCTACTGAGAGATAGTCGTTGTATATTTGAATAGTTTAATTAAGTTAATAGAAATTGTTTTATGTTATATTTGGTTTTCTAATATATAGTTATAACGAATTAACTCGTAGTAACTTATACGATAGAAACGATATAACAACTGGCGACGAGGATTAAACTTTGTTTCGGCACCTTTAAAAAATGTCTGAGGAATTTTTTAAACTGCTGGTTGCTCAAATGCAACAACAAAGAGAAGATATCCACCAACAGTTGTCTAAACAAAACGAAGTTTTATCGGCAATGGTTGAAAGAATATCAGCAGTCGAGTTTATACAAAGGGACCCCCTCACAACGGAATTTCTTCGTCGAATGGAAAAGTTCTCATACGATCCAGAAAACGATAACTATTACGACGTCTACTTTCGTCAATTCTCCGATCCCATTGAAGACTATCCTAATTACTCAGAAGACGAAAAGAAACGATTACTAGTTTCTATGCTTGACACAGAAGCTTACGAAACGTTAGCAAACCACATTCTACCTAGAACAGCTAGTGATTGTGATTGGGACGAATTGAACGGCATCATGAAAAACTTGTTTGGCCCAAAGAAACGTTTATTTCGACAAAGGTTTGAATGTTTTCAAATAACTTTCGAGTTGGGTGAGGATATTGGTAGCTTTGAACGAAAATTAAATGCAATGTGTGAAAAGGCTCAACTCGGTAGAATAGATATAGAAAACCTTAAATGCTTACTATTCATCTTTGCACTAAAAGCTCCTGAATTAATGGAGTTTCGACTTCATTTGTTGAGAAAATTAGATAAAGATCGAAAAATTACTCTTAACGACCTAGTGCAAGAGTACCAAGCACTTCAAACAGTAAAAGATGATGCTAAAGTACTCGGTTTAATTCCAACTGAAATAAACAACATACTACGCTACGAACGTAAAAAGCAAAGTGATTATCCACCGAGCCCATGTCCAGTCTGTTTTGTCGATCATTGGAAGAAAGACTGTCCCTCACGTCAACAGCGTCGAGGAACCAGCTCACACGTGCACAATTCACCACCATTCAGCCCAGACGGTAGTCGTTCGTCAAAGCCAAGTTGGTTTCAACGTTTCTCTTGTATAAACGAAAGATGCCCATCAACACCAAACTATTGCCGACATTGCAATCAGCCACGACAGCCACCAAGATCACATCAATTGCACTCTCAGTAATACCGGAAAATAAGTTTGCGTCTCGCTCAAGATCTTCAACCGACAATTTTAAACATCCTCATAAACAGCATAACCAAGGGTCAGTGTCCAGTATTGATGGTGATTCGCGTCGATTAATAAATATCTGGATAAATGGAGTCCAGACACGACTTCAACTGAACACTGAAGCTGATATTACAGTGATATCACGACCAACATGGATGGCACTTGGTTGCCCAAAGCTAGAACCAACAGATGGATATTTTAAAGCCGCAAACGGACAGCCACTCAAAATGGATGGTTTTCTAGAGGCTGATTTTTCAGTTAATGATGTCACCGGCGAAATTCATCGAGGACATGGATTCTGTTATGTGACTGAAAACAGTGACCTCATTGGCTACCCCTGGATCAAACAATTACGAGATTTTCAAAATGTGTAAAACAAATTTTTGATCCAGGAAATCCGTTCTGTGAATCTCAATGTAGCTCGACAAGCCGTCAATAACAAACTTAAAGAGTCATACAGCAAAGTTTTCTCTTCACAATTAGGCCACTGTACAAAAATCAAGCAAGATTAATGCTAAAACCAGATGCCCAACCAGTTTTCAGAAAGAAAAGACCAGTGCCGTTTGCTACCCTTCCCTTGATTGACACAGACTTAGAGCGGCTACAACAAGAAGGCGTTATTTCCAAAGTAGATCACTCAAACTGGGCGGCACCTATCGTTGTTATAAGAAAAACTAACGGGTCAATACGTTTGTGTGCAGATTTTTCAACAGGTCTCAACGACGCACTATTACTCCACCAACATCCCCTTCCTACTATCGAAGAGATTTTTACGAAACTCAATGATGGAGCTTATTTTTCACAAAATGATTTTGCCGAAGCATATCTTCAAGTTGATGTTGAAAAAGACTCCAAAGAATTTTTAACAGTGAATACTCACAGGGGTCTATTCCGGTTCAATCGCCTTTCGTTTGGAGTCAAATCGGTACTTGGTATTTTTCAGCAAGTTATGGACAGCATGATAGCTGACCTCAAAGGTGTTCCGTCTTATCTAGACGATGTCATTGTAACCGGCAGAACACTCGAAGAACACAATGCAAATTTGGAAGAACTTTTTAAAAGAATTTGTGAGTACGAGTTTACGATTCGTCTGGAAAAATGCAACTTTGTAACAACTCAAGTAACTTATCTTGGAAATATCATTTCGGCGGCGGGACGTCTACCAGACCCAAAGAAAATCGAAGCAATCCTAAACATGCCTTAACCTAAAAATGTGAGCGAAGTTCGAACATTTTTAGGACTAATAAGTTATTACGGAAATTTCATACCCGAAATGAGAATTTCACGAGCACCGTTAGATCAGCTGCTTAAGAAAGACAAAATGTTTCAGTGGTCAGCAGAATGTCAGTCAGCATTCGAGCGTACCAAAGAAATTCTCACATCAGATCTCCTTCTGACACACTACGATCCAAACTTACCGATCGTAGCAGCAGCTGACGCGTCTGATTACGGAATAGGAGCAGTAATACTTCATCGCTTCAAAGATGGTACGGAGAAGGCAATTGCACATGCAAGTCGAACACTCACGGAAGCTGAACGCCAATATGGTCAAATCGAAAAAGAAGGTCTGGCACTCATTTGTGCCGTACAAAAATTTCACCGATACATTTATGGTAGAAGATTCACATTACTCACTGACCATAAACCACTGGTATCTATTTTTGGAACCAGAAAAGGAATTCCAGCCTACTGACCATAAACCACTGGTATCTATTTTTGGAACCAGAAAAGGAATTCCAGCCTATCGAGCAAATCGACTACAACGATAGGCTTTAGTACTTTTAGCTTACAATTACAATTTTAAGATAAGAGTACCGTAACGCTCTATCATTCGGCCATGCCGACGCTTTATCGCGGTTGATTTCTTCTCAGAAAACCCCAGACCAGGATTTGGTAATCGCGTCTATAAACGAGAAGGTAGACGCTACGTATGTCAGAACCCTCAAACAGTTACCAATCAGTCACGTGGACGTTTGTCAACACACAGCCACAGATGACACGTTAAAACTCGTATACGACTACACCGTAACTGGACGATGGCCACGAAGGTCTTCACCGTCAGTATCCCGTTTGTACAACCTGAGAGATAAACTTTCGGTACACGAAGGATGTTTGTTCTACAATGCACGAATTATTATACCAAACAGTCTAAAAAGTAGAATACTACAAACCATCCACATCGGACACCCAGGAATATCACGCATGAAAGCGTTGGCTCGTGAATGCGTGTATTGAACAGGAATTGACAGGGATGTGGAAAATTTCGTACGTAACTGTTACCCATGTTAAACTGCATTGAAATCACCAGTGAAACACCCTCTATGCTCGTGGCCAACAACTTCAACACCATGGAGCCGAATCCATGTTGATTTCGCCGGACCAATGAAAGGAAAAATGTATATGGTCGTAATCGATGCGTATTCAAAGTGGCCGGAATTGATTGAAATGAAATCAACAACAACTATAGCCACATTGCAAGAGCTTAGTCGCATTTCTGCTCAATTTGGGTATACAGAAACACTCGTCTCCGACAATGGTTCCCAATTCACATCCGCACTGCTTCAAGAATTTTTTAAAATTATGAGTCTAATAATAGTAGTTATGTTTTCAAAGATTTTTTTAAATAATGAGATACTTTCCAGTGAAGAGATTGAGATCAATATACTTGAATAAATGCGAGGACCGGACCATTTAATAGAAAAGGCTTTGTAGTTAGTGCGGGCGAAATCGGCTCGAAAACAAACAGAACGTAATTCGTGAGAATGTACATTATTATAAAGTAATTTATATTGCGCCCATTACTAAAAAAAAACATGGGCACATTACAATCGTGTATAGTTCACGGGCATAGAACAAAAAGAGTTAAATAAAACTAATAAATGTAGCAAAATATAAAAAAACGTTGGATTAAAAGTTAGGAAAAGGCACTATTGAAGAGGTATGTTTTTTTCTGAAGGAGAGAGGATCCTCTGTTTTGCGAATTTCTGACGGAAAAGCGTTCCATGCCGCGGGACCAGAGTAGGAAAAGGCCCGTTCACCGAGATTTGGGTGGAAGAGGCCAGAACGTGAGGCATTGCCCGCCACCGACTTGACGTCGGCAGTAGAATATTGAGGACATTTTTCATAGTAGATTGAGTGCATTATTATGGAAAGTTTGAATTGTATTCGCCATTTTATTGTCAACCAGTGTAATTGATACGTGCTCGTCGTTATGTGGTCACGTGCGCCGAGTAGGAAGATTTACCGCACAACAGTATTCTGTACACGCTGTAGCGGTGCAAGTGAACCTTGTGATAATCCAGCCAGCAGCGAGTTACAGTAATCTAGCCTAGAGATAACTAATGCCAGAACAAGCTTTACTGTAACCTCCGCTCCAACATGCCGACGAATCTGTCGAAGACGGCGCAGGTGGTGGAAGCAAGAAGCTGCAACGTTGGCGATGTGCTGCTTCATTGTTAAATTAGAGTCCAGTCGGACACCCAGGTCACGCACGACCGCTGACGGCGTAGCCGATTCGAATCCGGCTCGTATTGTGTAGTCTCGACTTCTCAGCTTGGCCAGGCTAGCCCGCGATCCAAACCAGATGCGATGCAAGCAACGAAATGCACACCAGCTCATTATCTTCGCGACGCAGTCGGATATACACGTTCTAACAGCGTCTATTTCTTCAATTAGGCAGTCGGTGTATAGCTGGGTGTCTTCAGCGTATAAATGGGATTTGATGTTGTAATTCGCCAGTAGCTCGGTGATATACTCCGTATATGCTGTAAACACCAGAGGTCCCAAGACTGATCCCTGGGGGACACAACAGTCAACTGCAAAACTGGAGGTCTGACTGTCAGCATAAACGAATGACTGCGCACGGTCACTCAGATAAGACCAAAACCAACTGAGCGCAGTATCGGTTATAGAGAAACGGCTGGCTAGTAAAGATAGAAGTATTGAGTGGTCTACTGTGTCGAACGCTGCACTCAGGTCTAAAAGCACGAGCACAGAAGCCCGCCCACCATCGATGGCACGAGCTAAACTGTTTTGGACGGACAAAAGAGCCGTTTCCGTGGAATGGAATGGACGGTAAGCAGATTGCTGCGTCGGTAGAAGGTTCGAAGTAGACATGTGAGACATGACACGGTTGGCGACAACTCTCTCAACAACTTTCGACAGTTTGACATGTATGGGCCGGTAAGAACTGGCAGAGTCTGGGTCTAGATTTTATTTTTTTAAAGTGTGGTAGAACTCGAGCCTGATTGAGGGAAACAGCAAAAACACCCGTTTGCATTGACAGATTGCATAAATAACAGATTGTTGTGGCTATATGTGGAATGATTTTTTTGAGCAGCCAGGAAGGAATCGGATCCAAGGAGCAGGACTTTGCTGGCGTCGTCCTCATTAACTTTTCGATTTCCGGCACCATACAAGCCTCGAAACGACTAAACCAAATTCCGTAGTGTTTACGACCGGAATCATAAACTAATGAAATCACAATAAAAGTTTAACGGAAACGTTTTTTGACTAATTGTAGTCTCGAACAGCAAGTTTTATACCGAAAGGTCGAGAAATTGGCTCGAAAAGTTGTTTCTGCCAAATGGCGAGTTGTATTTCTTAAAGCATGTCTCAACGAAAAATTAATTTCACAGTTTATTCGCAATATATATATATATATGTATATATATATATATATATATATATATATATATATATATATATATATATATATATATATATATATATATATATATATATATATATATATATATATATATATATATATATATATATATATATATATATATATATATATATATATATATATATATATATATATATATATATATATATATATATATATATATATATATATATATATATATATATATATATATATATATATATATATATATATATATATATATATATATATATATATATATATATATATATATATATATATATATATATATATATATATATATATATATATATATATATATATATATATATATATATATATATATATATATATATATATATATATATATATATATATATATTGTTACGATATCACCAAATCGTATACCGGGCTCAATAGAATGATTTTGCAGTTTATTGGAAAATAATAAATGAAGCTTTGCTAAGGCTAATTATACCTTCAAATCTCTTCATCATAAATAAATAATTATTGTCCCTAATAAAGGTAAGGTTTATCAATAGGTTGTTGATTATGAAACCAGTGATATTACATTATTACCCCCTTCTTAATTCTGTTCGTCCTGAACAGCATAGTCGCTTTTGCGAAATGCGACTCGGCCACGAACACCAAAATACCTTGATCTTTACTCGTGGCTTTAACCGCAATTCGCAAACAACATGGTCAAGTCTCTTGACCGTTTGATGCAGTTTCTTCCAGTCCTTCTTTGGCTCATCAACAGAGTTTTTCTTTGGCTCATCGTCGCCATTTCTGCACGGTTCATCACAGCCTTTTTTGCATGCCTCGTCCTGAACATCTTTGCACGGTTTATCGGAATTGTCTGCTTTTTCTTCTTCCTTCACATCTTTTAGATCTTTCTCAAGAAGCTCTTTAAAAGGTTTTTCGAAAACACGTTCCATAAATCCAATAAATCCCTTCATCAAGCTGTTATTTGATTTTACCGTGAATCTTAGTCTATCTGATCTAGAATCCTCTGTGGATTCATCTGATTTAGAACCCTCGGTACCGTTCTCTGTTCTTGGCTCATCTTTTTCAGAGTTTTTGCTTGCTGCATTGCTATTGTTGTTTTGGAGATGTTCATCGCCGTCATCTTTGTTTTCTTCCAAGCTACAATCGAACGTTTTCTTTTCACATTCCAACTCGGCTCTCTCATCGGTGTCAACTTTCGTATCGTCCAGCGGATCTTTCTTCAAATATTCGCCATCGTCTGGCAAATCAATGTCTTCATTTTTTTGTCAAATTAGCTTTGACGTATTTTTCAATTGGAGTTTCGTCCGTTTTTAAATCCTTAGTTGCTTCATCCGAGTTAGATTCGTCACTAAAATCTGACCTTGAATATTCAGTGCCGTCGTCTGTTATGGAGGCCTCCGTTTCAGAACCGTCGCTGTATGGGTAAAAGCCATCGCTGTTATTGTCATTATTAAAATCATCATCATCACTTTCATCCTCATCGTTTTGCATTTCGTTTTCAACATTCTTCTCATCTTCTTTAGTTTTGTTTTCGACGTCCAAACCGACTGTATCACTGACACCATCTTTGCATGGTTCATCTTGAGCATCCTTGCAAGGTTTATTATCATGACTGTCTTTGACAGGCACATCATCATGACCGTTTTTGCCAGGCTCATCATCATGACCATCTTTGCATGGTTCATCTTGTACATTCTTGCATGGTTCATCTTGACCGTTTTTTTTGCTTCCGCAATTGTTTGTGTCACCATTGAGGAGTTCAAGAAATTTCTTCCTTTCTTACTGTGCTGCTCTGTGTGCTGCTCTGTTCTCCTCCTGTGCTGCTCTGTTTTCCTCCGCCATTTTATTCAGCGCCTTCAACAAATCATTTTCTACTTCAAACTCATACTCTTCGGGATCAAACCCATTTTTCTCCAATGACGTCCGGAGGCGGTCCACGAGCTCAGACTTTCTTCCTTTATCACTGCCTCAACTCGAGTATCAAGAGCTCATCCAATGCTTTCAAAACCATTCTTGTATCCCACTTCTGATCACCAATGTTACGATATCACCAAACGTATACCGGGCTCAATAGAATGATTTTGCAGTTTATTGGAAAATAATAAATGAAGCTTTGCTAAGGCTAATTATACCTTCAAATCTCTTCATCATAAATAAATAATTATTGTCCCTAATAAAGGTAAGGTTTATCAATAGGAAGTTGATTATGAAACCAGTGACATTACATTATTATATATATATATAAATATATATAGATAAAATTCAATGTATCTTGAAATGCTGCAACTCAAAACTCGGTGTCGCCGTCTCTGAAAATGATATCTCCGCCGGATTTAGAATACCAGGCATCAAAAATGCGCCCCGTTCAATTGTTGTTACCTTTACTTCGAAGTCCATTAGAGACAAGGTTTACATTTCAAGAAAATTACAACGCAAACAGGATGGTGGCCCCAGGATCTACATCAATGAACACTTGACAAAGGGAAGCTCAGGTCTTTTTGCAAAGGCAAGAGCCTTGCTCAGAGAGGGAAAGATAGCCTCTGTCTGGACCCTGAATGGTAATGTCTATGTCAAGAGGATTGAATCTGACAGACCATCGAGGATATCTTCGATGGAGGATTTACAGAAATATCAGTAAGATCACCAATATAGAAGATATTAGTTTTGGTTCTTTGGATGATAGAAATTCTTTTTTGTTTGATGCTCACCTCGAACCTGATGTAAATTTATTTGTCTCATCTTATATAGACTCAGATATATATGTGACGCCTCAGGAACTAAACAATCTAACTCGCAGTTTTCGAAGTGACGATCTTTCTCTTCTTCACATCAATTGTAGAAGCCTTCTGAATAAAATTAATGATCTGACTATTTTGCAACACAATAGTAAAGCGAAGATCCTGGCAGTAACTGAAACTTGGCTGGACGAGAAAAAACTGGATAGTATCTCAATGCCTGGTTTCAAGTTCTTATCTAAGCATCGTATTGGTAAAAAGGGTGGTGGTGTTGGTTTTTTTGTCGACTCCAGGATACAACTTACAATCATAGATGATCAATTTCATGCCTTAAATATTACATCTTTTGAGTTTTACTTCATATCTATTATAGTCGAAAAATTTAAGAATATTATCTTGGGAGTCATCTATCGCCCACCAAATTCTAATCTAAATGTTTTCAATGAAAAAATTCACAATCTGTTGAATCGACTTATTCTGCAAGATAGAAATAGAACTGTGTTTCTAATGGGTGATTTCAATATAAACCTCTTGAAGCCGGACGTAATCAATCTACTTCAACTTTCATTAATGAACTGTCAACACACTTCCTTCTTTCTGTTTTTTTGAGTCCCACAAGACAAGGCTCAAAAAGCTCTACTGCTATTGACAATATTTTTACTAACTTTCCATTGAATACTTGTATCTCAAAAATTGTAATAGATGATATATCTGATCACTACCCCATCTTCTTAAATCTAAAACTCACTCCAACTACATCTAGTTATACAATGATTAGTTCATATACACGTAGAGTACATAATGATGAAGCGAAGAATAAATTTTGTGATTTTTTGAAAAGGGCTGAATGGCTGGAAGTGTTTCATGCTTGCAAAGATTGAAATGCACAATTGGCTTACTCCATCTTTGTTGAAAGATACAAAAAGATCTACTCAGATTGCTTTCCTCTGATAACTACTAATCACATATGTAAAAAGGGGAAAAATGGGTGTGAATGGATGACCCCAGCACTTCTCAAATCTTGCCATACCAAACATACTTTATAAAAAATATTTGAAGAATCCTACTCCCACAAATAAGAAAAAAATTGTGGATTACAGGAATCGATTTAAGTCAATAAAACTGGCAACTATTCGACAATATTACTCTAATAAATTGCAGTTACATCAGATGAATCTAAAGAAAATATGGGGGTTTATTAAATCTATTATGAACAGACATGCAACTAATAACACTACTAATAAATATGTCGCACCTGACGGTAGGACATTAGTTTTGCCACTTGAAATAGCCGAGGAATTTAACAGATATTTTTCAGAGATTGGACCTAGTCTTGCCAACAGCATAAGACCCACCGAAAAATCATTCAGAGACTACTGTGGTGATCCAACTGTTCAGTCTATGGAAACTCATCCTGTTACACCGGAGGAAATTTTGAGCATATCAAAAGGGTTAAACACGTCCCACAGTAGTGGACTTGATGAAATTGATCCCTCCTTCGCAAGTGAATTCATCCATCAAATCGCTTCTCCTCTGGCCTCTATCATAAATTGCTCATTTGCAACCGGCATATTCCCTAAAGAACTGAAAGTGGCAAAGATTATTCCTTTACATAAATCATGAGATGTTGACAAAATCACCAACTACAGACCAATCTCTATACTGCCATACTTCTCTAAATTGTTTGAGAGAGCTATGTTCTCTAGAATATACAACTTTCTGATGAAATTTTCTTTACTTAATAACAGACAGTTTGGTTTTCGAAAGGGTCACTCAACTTTTATGCCATTGATTTTGTTATACTCGAGAATTGCAGAAGCAGTTGAACATGGTGAATATACTATTGGTATATTTCTTGATTTAGCCAAAGCTTTCGACACTGTTGATCAAAATCTGTTAATTGATCAGTTGTCTTTTTATGGTTTTCGAAGTTGTGTGTTAGACTGTCTTAAGGATTATTTACTAAACAGAAAACAGTTAGTTGAATTTAATGGTTCAAGATCATTTTCTCGTGATATTTTATGTGGTGTACATCAAGGTTCAATTTTGGGGCCCTTGCTTTTCATCATTTACATTAATGATCTACTGAAGGCTTCTTCATTGGTTGAATTTTTATTATTTGCTGATGACACGAGTATTTTTGCTTCAGGTAATTGCTTGAGTGACTTAATCTCAATTATGAATAATGAACTCGTGAGTATTGATGAATGGTTCCGAACTAATAAACTATCATTAAACATGGATAAAAATAATTATATTCTTTTTCGTACTAGGCATAAAGCTTCTTATTGTGATAACATTCTTAATATATACGGTTATCCTACCAGATGTGTATCTTCCATTAAATTCTTGGGTGTTATAATAGATGAACATTTGGACTGGTCCAAACATATCTCTTTTATTGAATCGAAAATTTCCAAAAACATAGGTGTCATTTACAAAATTAGTGGATTTATTGACAAAAAAATATTAAAATTACTGTATTATTCATTGATTTACCCCTATTTTACATACTGCAATATAGTTTGGGCAGCTAACTATCCAACAAGATTAAGAGGACCACACATTCTTCAAAAGAAAGCAGTTCGCATCATTTTTCATTTGCCATATCGAGCTCCAACTGGGCCGACATTTCTTGTGAATGATCTTCTAAACATACATCAATTAAATAAATTTCAAAGTTGCCTTTTTATGTTCAAATATAATAGTGGAGAATTACCTAATGTGTTCATTCATATGTTCAAGAAAACTTCGGAGATCCATACATTTGCTTTGCGATCATCAACCAACTATAGATCTGATTTTTGTGGTACTACTTTCAAAAGTTTTTCTATTTGCTGTCGGGGACCTCGGTTGTATAACTCCCTTCCAGTTCATTTAAAATTAATTAAATCAATAACACTGTTTAAAAAATGTTTGAAATCTTTCATTTTACTTTCAAATTGATCACATGTCTCTTTCTCAGCTTGTTTGTTTCTTACCTTAATTCTATATTCTTAACTTTTCTTATTATTATATACCTATTTCTCAACTCTTGGTTCATTGATGATTTGATTTCTCTGCTTGTCTTTCAACTCGAATAGCCTTATTCTAAAACTATATTACTCTTGAAATGAAATCTGAAGACTTATATTTTATTTTTTTTCTTTCAATGAGATTGATTTTGTGTTTTCTGTTTGTTTGTGGTTTATTCTCATTTTTATTATTTACTATAAGGATATCCCCTAGATGGAAAGTAATTCCCTTGGGAGACTCCTTTTGGGTGATGTTTATTTTGTTGTACTTTTTCTTGTGATCTGTTTTTTTTTGCTTATCATCATCCCAATAAACAAATTAAACCAAAAACCAAAACCAAAAATATAACATATTTGGGTAGCAAGTGATTTTTGATGCATTCTTTATTAAACAGCACGGCAGATTTCGCAGAAACCAACTTGTTAACACTTTTTTCAAGCTCCCTGAAAAAAAACTTCGAATTCGAGGACTTGCAAACAACTGACCGCTATTCATGTTATATAACAACCGAATATAACATAAATATATATATATATATATATATATATATATATATATATATATATATATATATATATATATATATATATATATATATATATATATATATATTCTTTAATATATATATTTTTGACTTTAAGTTCTTTGCGGATTTTGTTTACAATGAGCTTTGAAAATGGAGTAAAGGTACTCTGAAATGCGTTGGCAAATTAAATAAAATGATGAACAGTGAACTGTTTTCGGTTGAAAGTGTGCGAAAGAATTTTCGTAGTGTTGAAAGAAGTCTTCAAAAACTTGTATCGTGTAAGTATGCGGTGACTTTTAATAAAGAATATATATATTTATATATATATATATATATATATATTTAACTTTTATTTTCTCTAGCTGATTGGCCAGTTTCGGTTAATTTAACCATCATCAGAGCTTCATTTAAAACTAAATAATAAAATAGTATATAATAAAATAGAAAAGGAAACTTTCATAAACTTATAATAGTAAACGTAATTGAACGGCAAATTAGTCATATCACGCAGAGTTAGACTAAAAATCAAAAAAATCGGCCGAGCATTAATAAAACCGTGTTCAATGAGCTAACTAGTGTCTACACATTCAGCCAACGTCTCGCTAACATACAAGTTAAGTACATAACTAGCTTAGCAACGCACACAGCTGATATCACCCTCGCTGTCTTTTCCGTAGTTTTGGTCTTTCTTACTTTCTTCTTTTTGTATTAATATTTGGATTGCAGAGCAAGTGTTCAGATACCGGAGGTGTCTCAGCATCATATACACCATTAATCAGAACATTTTCAATTTCTCCTTTAGTGTAGTTCAACACTCTAAAGCCGCATCGCCATTATAAACTTCAGTCTTACTGGTAACGGGATAAAACAGAACATGATTACTTTATTTCTTTCACCTTACCTCTATCTCAACCTTTAATTAATCTTACTTCAGTCACTAAAAGGTGTTGGTCTAGATTTGATAATATTCAATTTTCAAATTTATTTCTCACCTCTGGGTTTTCTTCTTCTTCTTTCACTGATGTTGATTCCTTTATGGACAATCTCAATCTGACGATTTCATCCATACTGGATACTTTGGTTCCTTTTGAGACGTTTAAGTTTCGACTCTTTTCTAAAAAAGCTCCTTGGTTTGATCGTGATTGTGTTCTCTTGAAGCAATCTGCACGTAAAGCCGAGCGAGCTTATCGTTCTAAATTGTCTAAAAGTTCTTGGTATGAGTGGCAATACCATCTCAAACAATACCATAACCTCATCTTTACTAAGCATTCTTCCTTTTTGAGAAAATCTATTGTTCTTGCTTCTAGCTCGAGGAATAGGTGGTCTTCTCTTTCTAAACTCCTTAATACAAAATCTCCTCCTCCTTCTTT
This sequence comes from Erpobdella octoculata, assembly GCA_963978895.1. Lineage (NCBI taxonomy): Eukaryota > Metazoa > Annelida > Clitellata > Hirudinida > Erpobdellidae > Erpobdella > Erpobdella octoculata. Next base: position 23,204,494 of record OZ022241.1, read on the forward strand.
TTCTCCTGATGACTATCATAATTTTCTTACCACGAAAATTGAAAGCATCAGATCTTCTAACAATAGTAAAACCCCTATTTTTTCTAAATTCTCTACTGAAACTTTTACTTTTTTCTCTCCTATTACACTTGACTATCTTACTAAACTTATTAACTCTATGTCTTCTTCTACTTGCTCTTTGGATCTCATTCCTACTACTATCTTTAAAGAGCTTTCTTCTGTTCTTTATCCAATTTTACTTGATTTAATTAATCTTTCTTTATCTACATCTGTGTTTCCCTCTGTTCTTAAGTCCTCTTTTATTATCCCTACTATTAAAAATGCCTCTCTTGATCCTTCTTCTCTATCTAGCTATAGGCCTGTCTCTAACCTATCCTTTATCTCTAAAATTATGGAAAGAGTTGTGTATGAGCAAATTAGTGCTTATCTAACTGCTTTCTCACTTCTTCCCTCTTCTCAATCTGGCTCCAGACCTGGCCACTCTACTGAAACTGCTCTACTTAAGCTTCATAATGACCTTATTGTTTCTTCTGACTCTGGCCTCTCTACCCTTCTTCTTTGTCTTGATTATTCATCTGCATTTGATACAGTTGATCACTCACTGTTGTTGGATGTACTTGATAAATCTTTTAATATAACTAGCGATGCTCTCCGGTGGATTAAATCTTATCTATCTGGTAGATATTCCTATGTTTCTATTGAATCTTCTAAATCTACTCCTGTAACTTTGAGCTACGGTGTCCCTCAAGGGTCTATTCTTGGTCCTTTACTGTTTATTCTCTATACTTCTGAACTTCCTCATATTATATCTTCTCACTCTCTCAATAGCCAAATGTATGCCGATGACTCTTATGTCTATTCTACTTTCTCTAACTCTTCTCTTGAGTCTGTTCTTAACAAAATAGCTGCCTGCCTTCAATCTATTATATCCTGGAGTTTTTCTATGTGTCTTAAACTTAATCCTGACAAGTTTGAACTAATCTATTTCAACAAGTCCTCTAAATCCCTAAATCCTCTTCCTTTGGTTTTGCCACCACAATCTTCTCTTTCCATTTCTCCTTCTCCCTTGATTCGTAGCTTAGGTTTTCTCTTTGACTCTAACTTGTCGCTAACCCCCCAAATTACTTCTGTTACTAAATCCTGCTACTTTCATCTTCGCCGTATTAAGCAGCTTCGTCCACTTCTGGATGATCCTTCGCTGCAACTTCTAGTCTCTTCTCTTGTCCTGTCTCGAATTGACTACTGCAATTCTCTATACTATGGTCTTCCTGACACTACCCTCTATCCTCTCTCTAAAGCCTTCAACTCGGCTGCTCGCTTAGTTTCTCGCACCTCCTACTCCTCTCACATCTCTCCATCTCTTGTTCTTCTCCATTGGCTTCCTCTCAGATATAGGGTGATTTTTAAAATCTGTTTAATAATGTACAAAATAAAAAATTGCCTTTCTCCTCTCTACTTAACTAATTTAATACATATCCCTCCTAAGTCTGGTCTTCGTTCTTCTTCTCGTAATCACTCTCGCATCTTCACTATTAAGCATTCTTTTGCTAAACGCTCTTTCTCCTACTCTGGTCCCTATCTCTGGAATTCTCTTCCTTCTTCTCTTACTAACTCTACTTCTCTCACAGTTTTCCGTCGTGGACTTAAAACATATCTGTTTACTAAGTTCACGACCGAGCGCTATTGAACACTGCGGAAATAGCGCTATATAAATAACTGATTGATTGATTGATTGATTGATGATAAAACAGAACATGATGGAACAGAACATGATAAAACAGTCTTACTACCTTCACAATTACAGAAAACATCGTCATCATCGACATTATAAATGCTTCTGCGTTTTTTGTCCGAGTCATTTTCTTTTTCTTCTTATATTTATTTATTTATCCCGTTAAAAAATAAATATATAGTTGCGCTTCCCTGACATCGGTTTCTATAGTTGCAATGCCTCGTCCGCCTGACGAATTAAAATTCATTATTTATTTAATACATAAATAATTACAATAAATTAAAGAACGATGCGAGTTTTCTCTCTCTCTCTCTCTCTCTCTCTCTCTCTCTCTCTCTCTCTCTCTCTCTCTCTCTCTCTCTCTCTCTCTCTCTCTCTCTCTCTCTCTCTCTCTCTCTCTCTCTCTCTCTCTCTCTCTCTCTCTCTCTCTCTTCTCTCTCTCTCTCTCTCTCTCTCTCTCTCTCTCTCTCTCTCTCTCTCTCTCTCTCTCTCTCTCTCTCTCTCTCTCTCTCTCTCTCTCTCTCTCTCTCTCTCTCTCTCTCTCTCTCTCTCTCTCTCTCTCTCTCTCTCTCTCTCTCTCTCTCTCTCTCTCTCTCTCTCTCTCTCTCTCTCTCTCTCTCTCTCTCTCTCTCTCTCTCTCTCTCTCTCTCTCTCTCTCTCTCTCTCTGTTGCGTTGACGACGCTCGAATTTAGTTATCGACATCATTTATATGTAGATATAATTTTTTATATATTATTTATTTCTTTATTTAGTAACTATTTAAGAAAATAATTACTATTAGCTATAGATACGACTAATTATGTAAAAAATATAGTTACGTCAAGTTACGGCCTCTATAGTTGATGCCTCGTCCAATCACATATCGCCATAAAAAACGTGGCTCTTGCGGACTTAAAATTCATTATTTATTTAAAATATTTATTTTATACATTATATATACATTTTTAAATTTTAAGTCAAAAACTAATTATCAGAGATAGACTTTTGTACAGCGCTATAAATTAAGCGGAGATCAGTGAGTGACGCTGGGCTATTATAATATATATATATATATATATATATATATATATATATATATATATATACGATATATATACGATATATATATATATATATATATATATATATATATACGATGGTCTTATATATATATATATATATATATATATATATATATTTATATATATATATATATATATATATATATATATATATATATACATATATATATATATATATATATATATATTAAACTCATAAAGACATAAACGTGAAAACAGAAAAAAAATGCAGACGTTATTGATTTTTGCCTTTTGATTGGCTGCACGTCAACAGCAACACATTGAACGTTTTCTCCTTCGTTTTCTTAGGGTATTTCTCAGGAACATTTTTCGTCGGGCGAAGATTCTATATTTATTATGTCGATGGGTATAAATTTAAATTCAACTGAAGATAAAAATCGACAGTTTTGGAGATAATATTTTCAGAATGTTTGACATTAAAATCATTTTAAATTCAATTTTATACTTCATTTACATTGGCGACGACGGGCCGGGCCAAGTTGTCGACGGGTCGAGCCGAGCCGGTCCGTAAAAACCGGCCTGTGCAGTACTCCACTATGAATGCACTGTTTAAATTTTCTAATTTTAAGCAAACGAAGCCACGACGGACACTGCTAGTTCAAAATATTTGAATGAAATCTTGAAATTTTGTCAAAAAGGATAACTAAAGAGTAGAAATAATAAAAAATATAAATTAAAAAAAGACATACATTTATACTAGCAGTGTCCTTCGCGGCTTCTCCCGCTTAAAATTAGAGAATTCGGACCTCGCATCCATAGCAGAGTACTGAACGGGCCAATTTTTTACGGTCCGGTTCGTTCGGGCCCGTCGACAACTTGGCCTAGCCCGTTTCATAAGCAATATTCCCCGTCTAATTTGAGACTTAAAATTTCTATATACTTGGAGTAAAATCTTGGATCAACCGACCTTGTTAGGTTTGGCTTGTCTGAAAACCCTGAAATTACGGCCTAGCCCTGCCCTTACAGTACTCTAACCCATAGAGCCATACACGGAATTTTAGACCCGGTCCGGCTTATTTTATAAGCAAAAAAAATCGAGGCCTGGCTTGTTATTTAGGCCCCAACTGGCCCGTTTTATAAGCACAAAAATCGAGTCCTAGCCCGGTTTTGATGAACTGGGCTCACCCAGTTTTAACGGACACAAAACCTCTAAGCTTGAAATCTAATTTTTCGAAAAATTATGAAACAGGTATTTTATTATTAAAAAAACCTTATACTGAATTAATATCTAAATAATAATATTAATATCTGTAGTATTTTTAGTTTTAGAATGGCAGTTATTCAAAAAAAATATAACCCTATTTTCAACCCACATTTGAAATCCTGGAAACCAAATTTTCAAAAATTATTAAAACACCTATTTTGTTATTTCGTAATAATAATCTTGGTACTAAATTGCAAAACTTTCACATTTTTAGTTTTTAAGCAAATTTAGTAATTGCAAAAATTTCAAATTTTTAGTTTTTAAGCAAATACTCCTTTTTTCAACCCCAAATTTGATGTCCTGGAAACCAAATTATCAAAAATTGGTAGAACACGTATTTCTTCAATTTTTGATCAGATACTAAATACTAATTTTTACATCTGTTGCACTCAAACGTTTTCAGTAGCAGTTATTCTAAAAAAAAAAACAAATAACACTTTTTTCTACCCTACATTTGAGGTCCTGTAAACCAAAATTTAAAAAAATGGTGAAACAAGTAACTTTTTTATTTTGTAAGAAAAATCTAGATGCCAAATTTTAAAACCTTCTCATTTTTTGTTTTCAAGATATGCGTTAATTTATAAAAAAAATTGTTTTCTTATTTCATCCCCTCAGGAGAAAAATTTTCAAAAACCCATTCTTAATGGGTGCTTACGCTATAAAAGTATATATGTATATTAGGGCTTGCATGCGATTAAAAATTTTAATCGCGATTAATAACACGTTTAATCGCACATAAAAAAATAATTTATTATTTAAAAACATACACACGAATAAGTAAAAAACTGTAGAGCAATGATTCAACTGTTCGATAACGTACAATTGCCTTCGTATTTTCTTTGGATTTAGACAAAGAAACAGTTGAATCAATGCTCTACAGTTTTTCACTTATTCGTGTGTATGTTTTTAAATAATAAATTATTTTTTTATGTGCGATTAAACGTGTTATTAATCGCGATTAAAGTTTTTTAATTTTGAAACCCGGACCCGAACCTGAAAGTTTTTAATTTTGAAACCCGGAACCTGGCATTTAGTTATCTAGAGATTTAAAAAAAATTCAAGTTTCATCGAAGTTTGAATACACTTCAATATCATTTAAACAGTAAGCACGCTTTTACGGCAAATAAAATAAGCCAAAACGACTCTTAGTTATCAAAACATGTCAAAATAACAGAAAATTAAATGAGGTAAGTAATTAAATTAAAAACTTTCAGGTTCGGGTCCGGGTTTCAAAATTAAAAAATTTTAGGTTCGGGTCGGGTTTGGGTTGAGTTTGGGTTGTAAAATTTTCATAATTTTAAAAATGCGCCTTTAAAAATTTTAATCACGTTAATTTTTAACTTGCGTTAATGTATTAACGAATTAACGCGTTAACTTGCAAGCCCTAACATATATCTATATATATAAAAACCTCGTGTCGGTGTTTGTGTCCAAACTCCTCCGAAACGGCTAAACCGATTTTTATGAAATTTTTTGTGTACGTTTGGTGAATCTGAGGTTAGGTACACAAACAATTTCATAAAAATCGGTTCAGCCGGTTCGGAAGAGTTTATATATAATATATAGGACAAACTTACAAACAGACAGACTCACAAATAATCATATATATATATATATATATATATATATATATGCATGGCCATGTTTGTGACATTGATGATGAAGTTAAGGATGATGAGCCCGAGCCACTTGCTGTTTCTGGCCCCTCTAGTGACGCGTGTGGTTCTGTTCCGGAGATTGCTTCGAACCTTTCTAATGTCACCGTCACACAGGCTGACGGCGGCGGCGAAGATGAAGGGGTTGTTGACAGTGGAAATGCGGTTACAATGTCGTTTTGCCATATAATCAATAGTGGTAATATTACATTGCGTCGGAAAAGACAGTGATTCATAACCTTTCTAATGTCACCGTCACACAGGCTGACGGCAGCAGGGAAGATGAAGGTGTTGTTGACAGTGGAAATGCGGTTATAATGTGGTTTTGCCATATGATCAATAGTGGTGATATTACATTGCGTCGGAAAAGACAGTGATTCATAATTGGTTTTAAATAGTTCCGACTTTATCGGATTACAATATTTTTATATAGACCGATTTACAAAAAATTTTAATTCTTTAGTTTTATAGTATATATTTTAATTATACATTTCCGTTCATTTTAAGTTATTTTATTTACAAATTCTAGTATATTCGATTTAAAAAACTTTCCTGTCTTCGTAAATATTGGTATATATGTCTATGTTGTTTACATTTAAACAGTTGAGTACCGATGATGGCGAATGCCGAAACCGGCCGGTCTACTCGTTTAAATAAAGATTTCGAAAATGTTTGTACTGTTTTGAACATAAGAAAAGAATGGAGACAGCTGACGAATTTGATTCAAAAGTGTTGCAAACAGAAAACATTTTTTGTCAAATAAGAAATAAACTGAAAACACCAAATTCAATCAATCTAAGAAGACCGGCACGAAAAACGGTGGTCATTCTACTGGGCATCTAGCCAATAGAAATAAACTAAAAACATAAAATTCAATAAACCTAAAAATAAGTCCATTAATCAGTAACTTATATTAATTTGGTTAAAAAAACTTAATATATATTACTGATTAATGGACTTATTTTTAGGTTGATTGAATTTTGTGTCTTCAGTTTATTTGTTTTGGCCAGATGCCCAGTAGAATGACCACCATCTTTCGGTGGCGGTCTTCTTTCTTTTCTATTGTTGACATTTGAACTAGAGGTGTGCACGGTAGTGGGGACAGCGGGAATACCGCGGATTTTGCGGTGTTACCGCGGAAATGGGGACGAACGAGGTGGGGATACCGCGGTAATGGGGATGAAGTTGTGGGGTTACCGCGGGGATGGAAACAAACGTTGCGGGACTACGGAAAAATAATGACTACTACGGAATTGATTAAAAATGGGAATGAACAGCGCGGGGATGGATGGGGACGGGGATGAAAGATTGGAAGACTGCGGGGATGGTTGGGGATGGGGATGAAACACTGCGGGGATGCTTGGGGATGGGGATGATGCTGGTGGGGATGGATGGGGATGGGGATGACACTTGCGGGGATGGTTGGGGATGGGGACAAAAAGTCGTCCCCGCGCACACCTCTAATTTGAACCTTGATAATGGAGAATAACTCCGAAACGCGTAGGTGATATTATATATTGGATAATAACTTTGATTTTGTTATATAACATGAATAACGGTCAATTGTTTACAAGTCCTCGAATTCAAAGTTTTTTCAGGGAGCTTGAAAAAGTATTGACAAGTTGGTTTCTGCGAAATAAGCTGTGTTGTTTAATAAAAAATGCATCAAAAATCACCTGCTACCCATATAAGTTATATATATATATATATATATATATATATATATATATATATATATATATATATATATATATATATATATATATATATATATATATATATATATATATATATATTGATTGCAAGTAAACTGTGGAATCAATTTATCTTTGAGACATGCTCTAAGCAACACAACTCGCCATTTGGCAGAAACAACTTTTCGAGCCAAATTCTCGACTTTTCGGTATAAAACTTGCTGTTCGAGACTACAATTAGTCAAAAACGTTTTCGTTAAACTTTTATTGTCAGACCGACGGACCGTTTCAGCTATGTCAGCCATCATCAGGGTCAAAAGTAAAACGAGAAAAGTAAACAAACAGAAAGAACGGAAATTATCAAAGAATTAGCACACCAACAAAAGAGTAAACACTCCACCTGTAAAATCAAAAAAATACGAAGCTCAACAAAAAGAACATGAGTAAAACAAATAGAGAGTTGTATTTCTTAGAGCATGTCTTAAAGATATATATATATATATATATATATATATATATATATATATATATATATATATATATATATATATATATATATATATATATATATATTTCGAGCGTAGTTTGGCGTAATATTTTCTTTTAAGCACACTCCGTTAAAAACTATGGCCCACTTGGCGTTTATACTCAATGTATTGTCCAAGACGAAAACTTCGACCAGACATTGCAATTGTTTCGTCACTGCAACGGACACGCACCTCCACATCCATCGAACACACACTCTAGTTCGACAACTTCATGTACTGTTCTCACCTCGGTCCCTTCACTTCATGGCTACAGTCTACGCGAGCCTAAACCGAGTTCGACCACAGAACACCCACCCATTGATACCAACTAAACTTCCACACTCGAACCAAGTATTGTTTCTACCACCGCACCTTGTCTTCCTCCGCAGCTTCCCACCACACTTCCTTCGCACCCTCCGACACCTGCTTCTGACCCTGACGCCACGATCGTCGCTATCTCTTCACCTTCCATTCCCTCAGACCATACTACCACTCAATGCATCGTCGACTACTCATCCGACCCCACGATCCTCGATATCTCTTCACTTTTCACTTCCACAGAACAAACTACCACTCAATGTATTGTCGATTATTCACTCGTTTCCGCGAACACAAGCTCTCCTAATACACATATCTCTTCTGACATTATTAATAACCCTAACATTACTTTGCGTCGTAATCGACACAAATAAAACATTATTTCTTACCACTCACATACTGTTACTCTTTCCTATTTATACTTCATTAATTTGTACACCGCCCGCGCCATACACCATTTCTACACCTATAAATTTCACCAAGACGTTTCTCGTACACTATCTCCCCTTCCCATATTCGTACACACACCTACAACTACAGCTAGTCACCTCGTCTAACTATCTCACCTTTAAGTTGTCGCGTTCGTGCTTTAGCGCTCACTCGTTTACTTAATTTGAAGTAATCTCGTTTTCGTTTTACTTTTGCACTCTAATGGAATTTAATTTAATTTGTTTCGAACTCTAATTTAATTTAATTTAACTTGTTTTGATTCGTCTTGCTTCCGTTTCTTATTTTACGCTGACTTTTAGTTTATTACTTTGGGCTCTGAAGATGGAAAAGGATTTCCGAAACTGCAGTAAGCCAAATAAAACATCTTAAACAAGTCTCACGTCTTTCAATTACCGCAAAATCGAGGGCACCATAAAAAATTGATAAACGCCAAGTGGGCCATAGTTTTTAACGGAGTGTGCTTAAAAGAATATATATATATATATATATATATATATATATATATATATATATATATATATATATATATATATATATATATATATATATATATATATATATATATATATATATATATATATATATATATATATATATATATATATATATATAAGCCCTTTGTTGGGAAAATAGACTATTAACGAATTCCTTGTTTGCAGCCGAATTTACGTTTATTTAATGGAAATATTCAAAAACGGGCGAATGTAAAAGTCGAACTGAAATTGGAATAATGGCAAAACGTATTTACTTAAAACTACACAATTGGGGAACAAATATAATGCAAACCGATAGAGTTGTGATAAAACCAAGCGGAGATAAAATAATGTGAGATAAAATTAAACTCAGGTGCATGGTATATAGAGAGCAGGAATACTACTGTAAAAACATACCATGGCATCACATGGTTCGAAGCGTGGTTGGAAGATAGGAAACAGCGCGTTTTGATTGAAGGCTGTGAGTCCGAGTGGAAGAATGTGACCAGTGGCGTTTCTCAAGGCTCTGTTCTTGATCCACTACTTTTTGTGTTATATATTAACGACTTACCGGACACTATCACACACCAAATTAAAATGTACGCGGACGACAGCAAAATCATCGGCATCATCAAGTCAGCTTCCGACATTTCATCTCTCAAGGCTGACATTGACCGTGCAGTTGAGTTGTCATTCACTTGGCTAATGCACTTCAAAGTCGAGAAATGCAAAATCATGCATGTCGGTCGCTCACACAGAATAACCCACCAATACTCTATGAGACATATTGACGGCACGTGGCGACCACTCGAAGTCACAAAAGTTGAACGTGATCTTGGTGCTCTCGTCTCAGATGATCTAAAGGTCCGAGCACAGGTCGAAAAAGCAGCGTCATCAGCCAATCATATGCTCAGCCGACTCAGAAAAGCTTTCCGCAGCCGCAGCCTCATACTGTGGCGTACACTTTACCTCTCCTACGTCCGCCCATATCTTGAATTTGCTGTTCAATCTTGGTCGCCTTATCAAAAGGGCGATATTAACCTTCTTGAGCAGGTCTAACGTCGGGCAACAAAAATCATTGCAATACTAAGACATCAGCCCTATGAACATCGTTTGCAACAGCTTGGAATCACAACGCTACAAGACCTCCGTTCGAGAGGTAACCTGATCGAGCAGTTCAAAATTGCCCGCAACATTGACGACGTCATCTTTTTCGCTCCGCAAACACGAGCAGCCGGTCACACGGCATACAACCTGCGTGGCCACAACTGTAAATTAGAGAGCCAGTATGTCAGAGATTGCAAAGAGCGATACAATTTCTTCACAAACCGGATTGACGCTCCATGGAATGCGCTTACGCAATACACAATTGACGCCCCAACAGTAAACGCTTTCAAGGATTGCATCTCTTAGGAGTCGCGAGTCCTCCAGCCTCTGTCAGTATAGAGGAGCCTGATGAAGCTCCTCTTCATCAAAAATATAACTTTCAGACTTATTAATTTTTTATTGCTAGATTCTATAAACGTTTTTTATATTTTTGGTTCTGATGATAAACAAATTCAAATTCAACAGAAAACGTGGAGTGAAATTGAGTTAGATTTTGTTAAATGTTTTATACTTATATTACATACTTTTATTCAACTTGTAATCTCAGTTTGTTTGTTTGTGTCTGTACGCAAATCTAGAAATTAAAATTTAACCAGCTTTTTGACTAGCTAGGTAGCTGAAATTTTTAGCATAGCTTAATATTGGATGACAATACATTATTCAATTAAATTCTACATTTGTTATAAACTAAACTGATAAAAAGTGTGAATGAGCACGCGATTCATTTGAAGATCCCGTAACATTTATGACGTCACGATTTATTTATTTACTAGAGATAGCCCGTCAAAAATCTCGTAATTATGGGATCGTAAAAAGGCCGGGATTTGAAATCCTTAATTGTAGTCAATTGTCGCTTTGAAATCGCTGCCTGCAAATGAGCAGTTGCTTTTCGCAGCAAGATAGCTGTATGACGACCGGCGCAGCAACCTATTGGATAAACAGGCAAAAAAAAAGTTTGTTTCTGAACTACAATCTTTGTGTGTTTGATTTTATTAGTAACCAAAGAGCTCTGAGGTATTACGATTCTAGCTCTTCATCGCAGCTTTGACTTTCATTTTAAATTTTAATGCTCTGGATTGAGCCTATAGAAGATACATATTTGTACATGCCTAATGTAAAACAGTTTTTTTTAAAATCACGCTTTTTTACACTTTTGTTTTAAAAACAACTGATGACCAACAAGGGGGTCCTAGGTATTTTTTTTTCAGAAATTTTCTAGAGCTTCTTCACATTTACTTTTTAAATGTTGTTTTTAGATGGATGGAGGGATGGATAGATGGACGAACGTCTAAACGTAGACGAATATGCTTTCTAGCGATTCGTACTTCTTTCGCGCTGACTCAATCAAAATAAATCTCACGTTTCAGAAATCTCTAGATTCTGACAACTCTTTTGATTCTATTAGATAATTTGGGTCAACTTGTTTAACTACAGAGTCTATTCTCTAAGACTCTAAATCTAGATCTCACGAATCAACTAATTTTGCTTTTTTTTCTTTTTCTTTTTCTTTTTTATTATAGTTTATAGTCTTTTACACCATGTGTTTTAAGACGCGAAAACAAAATCAAAATGAAAAAAATACTTATTTACACTAAATAATTTTTCTCTATATTTACAGTTCTTTAAGATTATTTTGTATCCATTTATAGATGATGTCATGGCATATTTCCGAGTTCAGTATGGTTTGGAGTGCAGTTGGTTTTTGGATCCTTTTACAAAAGTTCCCAAGTTCCATTCCTAGTTGTGTCGTTTCTTTGCAGTGCAGCAACCAGTGCTCGATTGTTTCCTCTGTTCCGCAGGTTTCGCACAAACCTGTCTCATGAAGATTCATTCTCTACAAATTTTGTTTCAGCCGACACTTTCCAAGTCGGAGTCGGGAAATGATGACTTCCTTTTTTCTGTTTGTTGTCTTGAATTTAATTTTATTTGAGACTTTTTTTCGAGAGACCAGTAGTGTCGACTTTCTTGAGCAGAGTCCCATCTGGTCTGCCATTCGTTCAAAAGCTCTCTGCGTATTGTTCTTTTTATGTCAAATATCTCTGGCATAATCTCAATCTCTATTTCGGGATGTTTGGTAGCTTCTTTGGCAAGGCAATCTGCCATTTCATTTCCACGTATGCCCACGTGGCTAGGTACCCAAATCAGGGTAATTGTTTTCCCTTCTTTTGAGAGGTTGGATGCTAGTGTTAGGACTGATTCCACAAGAATTGCGAAATTTTTCAATGATATCATAGAGCTATATGAATCCGTAAATAGGGCTATTTTATGTGGACCGTTTGGTTGTGCCATCCACTCCAAGCCGCATTTTATAGCCGTTAGCTCAGCCGTATAAATACTAACGTCATTCGTGACTCTCTTAGCTATTTTCATATCTTTTTCCGGGATATAAATTCCCACAGCTGCTACATTGTCTATCTTAGATGCATCTGTGTATATATGTGTCGAATCTGTATATGTAGCAATCAGTTCCTTAGCTCTTTGGACAATTGACGGATCATCCTTCTTTAACCCCACCAGCCCTTCGTTAAAAAGAGGTGGAATAAGTTTCCATGGTGGAGTTAGAGGAGGAGTTAAGGGGACTGGATTGAATTTGTCAACTATTTTGTTCAATGCCGCTGTTCTTTTGGCTGCTGGATGTTCAGCTTCTTTCACTTTTCTGTGAAAGAACCATCGCTATTTAACCCCTTCTTGTCCTCTGGGAGGTACAAAGACGTCTTTTGTCGGATGGTTTGGAATGATCTTGGTTTTAGTGGCAAGGTTTGTAATTAACATCTTTCGTCGTATATCGAGTGGAGGATCTCCGCATTCTATTTGTAGAGCGGCCAAACTGGTTCCAACCATTGCCCCGCAAGCTGTTTTTAAGGCACTATATTGGATATTCTCGAGTCTTTGTTTTTGAGATTCTGATGCACTGTCAAATACTTCGCAGCCAAACTCCATCGCTGACCGTATGGCGCAGCGGTAGAAAAGCATCAGTGTTTCTTTGCCGCATCCCCAGCTTTGTCCTGTTAGGCATCGCATGATATTTAATCTTTTTTTGCAACGATCAACGATCTTATCAATGTGTTTTTTCCAGGTTAATTTTGAGTCAAATATTATACCGAGAAATGTAGCTTCGCTCTTCCAACTGATTTTTTTGTCATCCATACAAATAGGTAGGGAATTTCTTCGGAATTCATTGTATTTTGTAAAACAGACTGCTACCGATTTCTCGGTTGACAGTTTGAATCCCCAATTGAGGAAGAATGTTTGGATTTCGTTTAATCGAGTCTGTAAACAGTTTCGCATAGTATGTGGGTCTTTTCCTGAAATCCATATTGCTACATCGTCCGCAAATATAGATGTCCGAATTCCATGGGTTTCTTGACAAGGGATGTCGCCCATCATAACAATGAACAAAAGGGGGCTCAGGACAGAACCCTGCGGGGTACCATTTTCCAACAATACCGGGTCTGACAACGTGGATCCCACACGAACCATGGCCTCTCGATTATTCAAGAAGCTATGGATCCATTTTAAAATCTTTCCTCTGACATCAAGCTTTTCAAGCTTCAACAAAAGCCCCTATTGCCACATTAGATCGAAGGCTTTTTCTTAGTCCAGAAAGACCGCCATTGTCCCACCCTTATTCCACATCGAGCGTTTAATATCTTTTTGTAGTCTAAGGATGTGATCTGTGCATCCTCTTCCTTTTCTAAAGCCTGATTGTTCACGGTTTAAGAGATTATTTTGCTCCAGGTAGAACCTTAACCGATTTGCAATAATTCTTTCAGTAATCTTGCACAATGAAGATGTTAGGGAAATGGGTCGATATGAGTTGGTGTCTGCAGAATTTTTTCTCGGTTTTAGTTGCGGAACAATTATGGATTGCTTCCATAGTTTTGCTACCTCTCCTTTGGACCAAGATAAGTTTATAAGATCCAAGAGCTTATTGAGACCTATCTCGTCAATTTGTCTTAGCATCTCATAGCAGATATTGTCTGGACCTGGAGATTTGCCGTTTGCACTCTGCATCAGAGCTTCCGTAAATTCTTTTAAGGAAATTTCTGTGTTTAAATTATGTGGGTCGTTTTCGCAAGAAATGCCAGATCTGATGGTAAAGGTAATTTCTCTTTTCAGAGCCTCTTTCCTTTGAACAAATCTTAAGTCAAGATTTTTGTCTGATGAGTATTTTCCGATGGCAGTTGCTAACGCATTCGCTTTGTCTTTGTCAGAATAAGCGGTTTCATTTTCACTCAGTTTCAGCGCTGGAACGTTAAAACCTGCATGTGTGTGGACCATATTTTTCACAGCTTTCCACATGGTAGTCTGACTAGAGTGTGAGTTAAGAGAGCTACAGAATGTTCGCCAATGGTTCTCTTTTGCTGTCCTCACTATCTTCTGTGCGATTTGTTTGAGTTCTCGATACCGTTCAAAGCCAGTCGTAGTATACTCTTTCCGAAGTGAGTATAAGACTTTGTTTCTTGCTTTGATTGCGCTTTCACAACTAATTCTGCTTCCCTAACTTCACTGAGGTTAAAAAATAAAAAAAAAAAAAAAAAAAAGCTTTTCATATATATATATATATATATATATATATATATATATAATCGACAGATATATATATACACATATATATATATAAACGAGCATATATATAAAATACAGATATATTTATATATATACATATAAAAAAAAAAAAAGTTTCTTATATATATATATATATATATATATATATATATATATATATATATATATATATATATATAATCGAAAGATATATATATATATATATATATACACACATATATATATATAAACGTCAAACGAGCATATATATAAAATACAGATATATATATATATTTTACAGTATTTCGGCACTAAATGTTCATTTAAACATGCTCTGTTGAAATATACACGCCATTTAGAAGACACGGTTTTGTCAATTAAACGCTTAAAATATTTTAAGTGAGAGAAAACACTTTTACTAAATCTAAAATCAAACGTTTTATTAGCAACCAACTTGCAAGTTTCAGCCATTGCGGCCATCGTCAGGGTTGTTTTGATTGTCTTAATGTAACTAAAAGTTAATACATACAGTACATAATAATAATTAAAATCGGGACGATGAACGTTAAATTAAGCAGAAAATAATTAATAAAATAATAATAAAAATAAAATAATAATAATAAAATCAAAATAAAAATGATTTAAAAATTATATTAATTTAAATCGAGAGATTATAATTTAAATTTATAAAATTCATCAAAAGTTTTAAGAAATGTGAAACAGACAAATCATATCATATCAAAACAATATCATCTCCTCCGTCTAATTGTAATATTAATGTTATCAGTTAAGTGAGACAAGCTCAACGGACCAGATATCCCCTCTGAAACACATGCACCATCAACAGACACTCCAGAAGATCCGTCATCCACCTGAGAAATCTCTGCACAACCCTTTATCCGGTGCATTCGGACGGAATCATGGCAACCGGATAAACAACCATCATAAAACTCAACATCTGTTCGATCAACGAGACTTTGACCAGGCAAACCCGACAAGCAACATGTATCCACATTTTTAAATCCCTGCAACAAGTCATCTGTAGATGAGGCGCCTTTTTTATCACCATCAATGTTACATATTTCAGAAGCTTGGGAGGAAGAAAAACATATTGTAGAAGGATGCATATCGTCGCACTTTAAATCAAGCATAATGCTATCTGTAATTGAGGTGCCTTTTAAATCACCATCCTGGTTATTTCCATCAGATGCATGTAAGGGAGAAAAACAATTATCAATATTGACGTCATCAGCGGACACGACCCTGAATGAACAACATTCTTTTGTATCTTTGTCATTTACGTGTCCGGATTTGTTTTCATCAGAGACAGCATTTTCAATCTGATGTTCTATAGCAAGTTGAGTATTTGCAGACTGCAGACTCGGTTGTGCAGCCCGCATTGGCTGGATCATAACAAATCAAAGTATTAATATCAAGTTTGATTCTATTTGATTGAACATCACCAACATCAGATATATTGAACAGAGACAATGTGCCATCTGTAAAATCTCTTTGCATATTAATTTTAGGTTTTTCCTGTGAAATATACAAAGCTTCAGATAATTTAAGGTGAATCGGACAATGCTCTCTACGCAAAATCTCAGTGTTGCTGTCCAATATTTTTCTGTCAAGACGAATATGATGTTGTACCCTCATGTGATCTGCAATACTACCACCTTGAACATGCATCGTCATCCTTCTAGCAAGTGTCGTTCTAGTATGACCTATATAACAATGAGGTATATCTTCATGATACGGGCAAGTAAATTTATAAACAACATTACTTTGCTTCAAACTATTATTAGAGTAGACAGGACTATTTTTGAGAACGAGATTATGAAATGGCCCGCTGTGCTTCAGCTCGGGACGTTACACATGGAGATGGCCAAACACTGTTTGGCGATAACGTCGTTTTTTCCCACCAGCTTCATCTCGTCTTCAGTCGATGGTGCTGCAGGCAACTTTGAAGAAAGTAATCTTCTATCGTTGTCTCATGGCTTGATCGGCGATGAAGACAATACTTTGACTTGCGGGCAACTTGACGCTTTCGTCCCAGTTGAACTTCATGACGTTCAGCCTGGATGCGAGGATGGTGCGGGGCTCAGTGGTTCGAATACTACTTTTGAGCATCTCACTTACAATGATAATATTAATAAGCGGCGACGGCGCTAATTGCCGTCCGACCGTATACAATAGCCTTGTCTTAGATTATGTTACTGCCAATATTTTTGTGCCCGTGCTTGTCGTTTTTTGTGTTGTTCACAAGTCGTACAACGCCGCTCTGTATGGTTACGTTTTTCACCTATCGAGCGTTTAACGTGTTTTAACTTGTTTTTCCTGTGTTTTAATTACTTATTTAGTTCTAAATTATTGAAAAAATATCATCGATTTTGTTGGGCTACTTTTCCTCGAACTCTATTTAATTTCAAAGTGAGTTTCGCTCTTTGTAACTCATTTAATGTGGTCGCTTTTTTTTTCCTTCTGTTTTTTTTAAACCTAAATTTCAATGTGTTCCATCTGTCAATAGCCGTATTAATTTATTAACTGAAAACTGATTCAGCCTAGCTCTAATTAAATGTCTCCGTCTAAGCCTAAGTATTTCTGATTTTTAACTCTTCCCTTTCAACTTTTATAATATTTAATATTTAATTTATTGTTTAACATAGGGTTCTGAAGATGGCTTTTTATAGCTGAAACTGGCCAGTTAACCCTGATCATTTTATCATTTAACAATTTTAACTAATAAATTCTTCAATATATGTCTCGTCGTTTCAAATGGATGAAAAGGGCTTTAAAAACTTGCTAAGAAAGATGACTAATGTTAAGTGGTCAATTGTGTTTAATAGAGCCTGTTTAAAAGAAAAAATATATATATACATATATATATATATATTTTGAACGTATTTTGGCGTGATATTTTCCTTAAGGCACGCTCCATTGAAAATAATGGCCCATTTTGCGTTTATCAGTTTTCGCGACAAAGCCTCAATAAATCGTAACTTAGAAGACGAAAGACGATTTTTGATGTCAGTCATTTTATTATTAACTGGACATGGACTGACTGCAGTTTCGGAAAACTTTTTTCCATCCTCAGAGCCCGAAAATAAAGTAACTGTTTAACAAAATAAAATGAACGTACCACGTACTATAAATGCAAAAAACAGAACATAAATCAAAACGTCGAAGGGCACAACTGAAATGTAAACAACATAGGTAACATGAATGGAAGCAGGTGTAGTTTGTAAGTATGTTGCTATGATAGGGCGAAAGTTGTTATTAAAAGGTGAAATGAGAAATTATTGAAAATATTTAGTAATATATGGTAGAATGAGGTTTGTAACTATAAATGAAATATAACTATTGTTACACGGTATAGGAAAGGAATGAAGAATCAATCTCTATCGGTATCTTTTTTATCTCGTTTTCGACGAGAAGTAATATTAGGATTATTAATGATATCAGGAAAGATGTGTTTATTAGGCAAACTTGCGTTATTAAGGGCTGGTGAGGAATCGCTGGACGGTTGAGTGGTGACGTATTGTTGCGGTTGAGTGTCGCTGTGATGGGCAATTAAATCGGAGTCGTTAACGGTTTTGGAGGGGGAGCGATCGTGTTGAAGGTTATCTTTAGAGCAATCTTTGGTTGAAGAAAGGTCGACAATAGATTGGCATGGATTATCAGGCGCCAGGGTATTATGACAAATCATAGTATTTTCAGAAGAGCTGTTGCAGGCGGCGATCTGTTGATCTGAAGGGTTGTTTTGCAGACTGATGGCGTGTTGTCCTAGTGGACGGTGAGTGTCGACGGAGTCAACGCCTGTTTCGTGTTTATTGGTCTCGGTTTGGTTTTTGGGGGCTAGTACTTGTTCGTTAGTGAAACTCGGTTTAGGCTCTCCTAGTCTGTAGCCATGTAGTAAAGGAACCGTAGTTTGCGCTGTACTAGAAGTCGGACGACCGAGGAGTGTGCTCGGTCCTTGTGGAAAATGCTGGCGTCCATTATTGTGATCGAACAGTTGCAAGGTCTGATCGAAATGGTCGTCTTGAATATTCATACTGGGTTGATTTCGTAATATATATAGTGCTTCAAGGATCTTTAGCCGAGTCGGATCATCTGAGGAAATGAGCACGCGAGGGTTGGGGTCGGTGATGGTCCTCGTGAGCGCGACTCCATGATTGGTAAGGAAATGAGTCTGAATGTTGCCGCCCTGTATGTGCATGGTTAGCCGCCTAGATAAGGTCGTTCTGTTGTGACCAATGTATGTTGCGACCTCTTCGTGTTCGAAAGGGCAGCGAAACTCATACACAACGTTAGTTTTTTTAAGAAGGGTCGGACGGATAAGGTTATTTGGAGCGACGATGTTATGAGTTTTGCGAGTTTTGTAGTAAATCAGGAACTGGATTTTACTGGTTGGGTCATTATGAATGTATTCATTTGAAAAAGCTAACACGAAAAGAACTTGAAGAAGGTGTTTTGATTTTAACAAGTGAATCCGACTCTTTCCGGCTGAAAATTAAAGAGCCTCTCTATATCTTAGTAATGAGACCCGCAATTGATAAACAATTTGATAAATTTCCACAGATTCTCCACTTATTCGGTGTCAAAGAAAGCAATATGCATCGGTTCTAACGACGAGGATAACATAAATGATGATACTTCTGACTCGTCCTCTGACACAAATACTTTGGCTGTTGAGGCTGCTCCTGACGAATCTCATTGTAATGTATCTGAGGAAATTCTTGTCTCTTCTAATATAACACAGCGAAAACGCAAAAATTGATTTCCAATAGTATAAATTTTATTTTATTTTGATTTGATAGGTAGAGTGTTTTTTCGTTTTTTCTTTTGTTAGTGTGCTAATTCTTTGACAATTTCGGTTCTTTCTGTTTGTTTACTTTTCTCGTTTTACTTTTGACCCTGAGGATGGCTGACATAGCTGAAACGGTCCGTCGGTCTGACAATAAAATTTAATGGAAAAGTTTTTGGCTAATTGTAGTCTCGAACAGAGAGTTTTGTGCCGAAAGGTCGAGAATTTGGCTCGAAAAGTTGTTTCTGCCAAATGGCGAGTTGTGTTTCTTAGAGCGTGTCTCAAAGATATATATATATATATATATATATATATATATATATATATATATATATATATATATATATATACACAAATTAACATAATAAGAGATAATAAAATAAGCTATTTACACAAATATACGTAATATGAGCCATCTTCATCTTACAGGACGGACAGACGAACGAATGGACGAACGGACGGACGGACGAACGGACGGACGGACGGACGGACGGACGGACGGACGGACGGACGGACGGACGGACGGACGGACGGACGGATGGATGGACGGATGGATGGATGGATGGATGGATGGATGGATGGATGGATGGATGAATAAAACAATAAAAACAATAATACTGACCGTCAAGTCGAATGAGTAGAATGACAATAACAAAAATCTTCAACATTTTCTGAATTATCGGCGAATAATCAGCTTTAAAAATCATTTTTGTAGGACTCAGAAGAGGCAATAAACGTTTGTCACTTTACGTCATATTCCTCTTTTTGTGGAAAATGAATTTGTAGCGGAGATTTTCCTGTGTTGTTATTCTCGTCAGTTAGCTCTCTGCAAAAAATTGTATAAAAGTATATATTATATATATGAATATATATGAATATATATATATATATATATATATATATATATATATATATATATATATATATATTAATAATGTAAGATGGCATAAGATTTTCTTTAAGACAAGCTCGATTAAAAATAAGTCTCCATTTAGCCGCTATGAGTTTTATAGATACTTTCTCAATATTTCGGAACAACGTTTTTTGTTTACTGCAACACGTATTAAGAAAAGTATTAACATTTAAAACTGTCTTTATTTCAGACTTACGGGCCGTTTCGGCTTTCGCCATCTTCAGAGTCTGTAAATACGATCGCGTAAAGGAGGCAAAAGATAAGAAGATATATATATATATATATATATATATATATATATATATATATATATATATATATATATATATATATATATATATATATATTTATTTATATATATTGCGAATAAACTGTGGAATCAATTTATCTTTGAGACATGCTCTAAGAAATACAACTCGCCATTTGGCAGAAACAATTTTTCGAGCCAAGTTCTTGACTTTTCGATAGATAGATAACTTTTATTTGTGTTGCAGACAAAAAACTGGATTGGAACAATGGGAAATCACATAATATGAATTATAGTATATGAAATGTTAGTGTGAAATAAAGATGAATACAAGATAAAGATAAAAACAGTTAGAATAAAATATAATCAAATCAGATCAAGTATTATTTTACAATGAACTGGATCATTGTAAGTTCATTGATCAACAGTGGAGAATCACACAATAAGAGTTATAGTAGATTATAGAATGAGATGTTAAAATGAAATGAACTGTTACAATAAGCAATTTTAATTATTAACATGACAGTTCAATGCTCTATTATATTATTGACTGAATTTATAATGAGATCACCAGTTATTTTGTATATAATGTATATATATATATATATAAACATATAAGATCGAAGATAGGAAGAAGGTGATATTGAATTATTGAAAATTCTTAAGAGAATATGGCAAGAACGATGTTTGAAATCTTTTAGTTTTACAGAAAGGCATCGGATCTTCTGAAGCATTTCGCAGCTTCGATAGAGATTCTGGATCTCGCCGAGCCGGCATGAGGTAGTGAAGGCAGCTGGATGGTTGACGAACAGATTGTAGATGGTGGAATCGAACACCAGACGCTTCCTTTTCCTTTTCGGTATAAAACTCGCTGTTCGAGACTACAATTAGTCAAAAACTTTTTCGTTAAACTTTTATTGTCAGACCGACGGACCGTTTCAGCTATGTCAGTAAAACAAGAAAAGTAAACAAACAGAAAGAACCGAAATTGTCAAAGAATTAGAACACCAACAAAATAGTAAACACTCCACCTGTCAAATAAAAAGAATACGAGGTTCAACAAAATGAACATGAGTAAAACAAATATCCATAGTGTTTACTGTTTACGACTGGAATGAAAAACTAATGAAATCACTGAGACTATAACATTTAGTTTGATGCCGACTGTAGTCGGTCCAAAGACTAAATCGTCGACTCAAACGGCGTTATTTGTGCACCAAACTGTCGTCGGATAAAATAGCTTGGCACACCCAGTCCATACTCAAACGTCGACTGTTCCAGAAAAAGTGCTCAAGCTACTTTCGACATAAAATTGAAGAAGTGACTGGCGATGGCCGGGCGACTTGGAGATCTTTAAACTCTCTTCTTAATCCAGTCACTGACATTTCCGCTAGTGGTCTTGTTCCTGCTTGACTACATCACGCTGAGGATTGAGGACATTCGTCGAACCACAAAACCGCTTTTCAGTTCTTGCCCGGCCGATGTTCCGGTTCTGG
This sequence comes from Erpobdella octoculata, assembly GCA_963978895.1. Taxonomy (NCBI): domain Eukaryota; kingdom Metazoa; phylum Annelida; class Clitellata; order Hirudinida; family Erpobdellidae; genus Erpobdella; species Erpobdella octoculata. The sequence goes on from OZ022241.1 coordinate 23,226,745, forward strand.
CTGCTTTCGACGATATCACTTCCGAGGAGTTCAAGTGCCTACTCAATCGCCTTGGGACTAGACTGTGTGAGCTTGACACTGCACCTGTCTGGCTCATAAAAAAACTCAAAAGCGTGTTTGCTCCTATTATTTCCCACCTCGTAAACACTTCATTTCAAGATGCATAACTACCAGCCAGTCACAAAAGGGCTATCGTCCGACCTCCACTCAAGAAAACGGGGATGGATCCCGTTGATCCCAAAAGCTACCGCCCCATATCAAACCTATCGTTCATCTCAAAATTTATTGAACGTGTCGTCCACCGTCAGCTTTCTTCACATATCGAATCGATGAATCTGCTTCCGCAGGTTCAGTCTGGTTTTCGCAAGTACCACAGTACAGAGACAGCAGTCGGGAAAGTTTACAACGACATTATTCTTTCACTTGACAGGGGCCAACCGACTGCGCTCGTGCTCCTTGACTTCAGTGCGGCTTTCGACTGTGTCGATCATGTTCTCCTTACTGATCTCCTTCACACTAGCTTTGGCGTGACTTCAACCGCACTTGACTGGATTGGGTCTTTTCTATCAAATCGAACACATCTTGTCCGATTGGGCCGGGCAACGTCGAGAGTATCGGCCGTTGACTGTGGTGTGCCTCAGGGTTCAATCTTAGGTCCACTTCTCTTCATCCTTTACACAAGCCATATTACTCGGATTGCTTCTTCTCACGACGTGCAGACTCATCTTTACAGCTGTACATTCATTTTAACGTAACCGACCTGCAGTCCGTTAGAGAGCGTCTTGTTGCCTGTGTCAGCGAGATTCGCGTTTGGTCCTCGTCTATGAGATTGAGCCTAAACCCCTCTAAAACAGAACTTATCTGGTTCCATCGAGGGAACACCTCAACGCGACACCTGGATGACTGTAGTCTTCAAATCATTACTGACTGCGTCATCACCCCCGTGAAGTCTATTAGAAATCTTGGGGTGATACTGGATAGCTCCTTGCTAATGAATCTACATATATCGGCCGTGGCACGATCTTGTTTTTTCCACCTACGCCGCATCCGACAGATCAAGGATGCCCTAAACAAACACTGCGTGCGGATTTTGGTCCAGGCTCTTGTTGTTTCTAGATTAGATTATTGTAACGTGGTCCTTGCAGGCCTGCCGATGACTGCCCTTCGCCCGCTCACTGCGGCTCTTCATGCTGCTGCACGTCTTGTCGGTGGCATCTCTCGACGGGACCACATCACGCCTCTTCTCCGCCAACTACACTGGCTCCCCCTACCGGAAAGAGTGACCTTAAAACTCTGCTTACTGGTTTACAATATCTTAACAAATCGTGCCCCTGCCTACATGACACGGATGATAAGCCTGTGCTCCTCTCATTCTGGTCGTCAACATCTACGTTTGTCCTCCCATGGTGACGCTGTCATCCCAAGAACTCGTCGAAGTTTCGGTAAACGAGCATTCGCCGTTTCCGGGCCTGGTGCATGGAACCAACTACCTAAATCTATCCGAAGTGCTGTTCTAAATGAGGACTTCAGAGCATTGTTAAAAAAACACTTTTTTAATTTGACATATTGTTAATGGCATTCTTAGTGCAAGACTCTTGTTTTGTTTTAGATAATTAAAAAAAAAAATAAATAAATAAATAAAAATTTATACTATTGGAATACACCGTCAATTTTTGCGCTTTTGCTGTGTTATATTATTAGATACATTACAATGAGATTCGTCAGGAGCAGCCAAAATATTTGTGTCAGAGGACGAGTCAGAAGTATCATCATTTATGTTATCCTCGTCGTTAGAAGGGTCGTTACAGGGTAACCGATGCATATTACTTTCCTTGACACCAAACAAGTAGAGAATCTGTGGAAATTTATCAAATTGTTTATCTCATTGATAAGATATAGAAAGCCTCTTCAATTTTCAGCCGGAAAGAGTCGGTTTCACTTGTTAAAATCAAAACAACTTCTTCAAGTTCTTTGCGTGTTAGGTTTTTTAAATGAATACATTCATAATGATTAAGAATACTCCCGAACTGGAGATGCATATATATATATATATGTATGTATATATATATATATATATATATATATATATATATATATATATATATATATATATATATATATATATATATATATATATATATTATATATATATATATATAGATATAGATATATATATATATATGTTATTTATGTATCATGTAGCGCTTCGGCGTGTTTGCGTCGATCGTGTTTACTCAGTTCGTTTTACTCTTTTAACTTGATAAAACTACCTAACCTTACGTTTTTTTAAATTAAACTAAACTTTGAATTCATATACTACAACTATGAGCAAGAAATTGCGATCTTAGAACCACAATTTCGGTTTCTCGTGAGTTTTCATCGTTTCACTGTGGAGATAAACAGACTGATCGCTAAAAGCCAGAGCCGGTTATCATCTTAAAATGCCTTCTATTATAAATAACTCTGCCATTGATCTTCTTAGACTGCAGCCCACAGCTCTGAAAATTGAAAGAAACGTGCGAAAATCACTCTTTCAACATCAACTCTGGACTCCTCCCCGATTTCGCCATCTAGCTCGCACGACAACACGCCAGGTTCTCAATCGCCATCTTGCTGAGGAAAAACCTTGCCTAAAAAGTATGAAAGCCGCTTGCCTCAACGTTCCCTCAGCTGGAAATAAAGCTGCAGCCATACAGGAGATCTGTGCAAGTCATCACCTTGATGTTCTTGCCTTGACTGAAACGTGGCACCAATGTGCGGATGACCTCATACTCCAACGGGCCATTCCCTCTGGCTATCAGTGCTATGAATCACATCGTCAACCAAAAATCAATTGTCTAAATGGTAATTTTGGAGGTGGAGTTTGCATCATCTATCGTTCCATCCTTGAAGCTTCAAAAGTCAATTTCGATCTCTCACCTACCACTTTTGAATATGTTGCTTTTTTCATCAGCAGGAAAACGACTCATCTTCGTTATTTTATACCGTCCCGGAAGTCAACCTGTCTGCTGTTAATTTTTTGACGAGTTGTCTTCGATTTTTGAGGGCCTCATGACCTATGCCTGCGACATTTTACTAACTGGTGACTTCAGCATCCATGTTGATGACCACAATAACCCACACACTACAAAGCTTCTCCATATCTTGCACTCTTTTGGCTTGGCTCAGTCTGTTACTAAACCAACACACACTGGGGGACACACACTAGACCTCGTCATCACTCGTTCTGAACGCCCCCTACCTAAAATTACTATCGATTTTCTTGGTCTCTCTGATCATTCTCTCATTCGGGTCACAATCCCTTTCACCCACAGTCCTGTGAAATACATCTACAACAAGTCACGTAGATGGAAGAACTTTGACATTGAACACTTTCGTACTAGTTTACTTGCTTGTCAGCTCTGTGGTTCTCTCGTGGACCTCCAGAGTCTGTCAGTTGATGAGCTTTTCAATATCTACTTTGAAACAGTCTCCAACATCCTAAACAACATGGCTCCAATAAGCAATACCCGTCGCCGTCTCAGGCCCACGACGCCGTGGTTTGATTCTGATTGTGGGGATGCACGTCGACTAACCCGTCAAACAGAGAGACTTTACAGACGTTTCCCTACAATGACAAACAACCATAATCTAAAAACCCTGACACGCAATCTCCATGGGCTATATATTGAAAAGGAAAAACAATATTGGCATGGAAAAATTTCAGATGCTGAGGACGACCCAAAAAGACTTTGGAGGACGTTGGGGGAGATGCTTTGTCGTGACCAGCAATTTTCGCGATCGTCTCCTGACGGCCCAACTGCAGACTGTTTGATATGGCTTTCAATGACAAAGTTGAATCTGTCCGAGCATCCACATCATCGGCACCATCTCTTGTTTTCTCCCAAGAAGAATGCTCTGCAACATTACTCGGTTTCAGTTTCATCACTCGAGAACATGTCTACAAATTGATAATGAGTGCCCCAAACAAAAGTTGCTCTCTAGATCCTGCACCAACCTGGCTGATTAAGAAAGTTGCAACGGTGTTGTCGTCATTTCTCGCTCTTCTGCTTAACACCTCTCTTCAAAGTGGTATCTTTCGAAAAATGTTTGGGTCTGCGATTGTCACTTCAGTACTTAAGAAATCTACGCTTGATCCACTAGATCCTAAAAACTATCGGCCTATATCTAATCTTTCATTTATTTCTAAACTGCTGAAACGTGCAGTGAATGATCAACTTGAATGCTACTTATCTGAGCACTCTCTTCTTCCTCTAGTTCAGTTTGCTTACCGCACCTATCACTCCGTTGAAACCGTCATACTGAGTGTTCTGTCGGACGTGTTCTGTGCTACTGACAATGGCTTAGTCACATTGCTCTGTCTCCTTGACCTCAGTACAGCGTTTGATACTGTGGACACCTCTATATTGCTAGAGAGGCTTCATCGAAAGTATGGCCTGGACGGAACTGCCCTAGAATGGTTTTGTTCCTATCTCTCAAATCGTCCTGTCTCTACTACTTTTGCAAATCAGATTTCTTCTTCAAGAAATGTTGAATTTGGTGTGCCACAGGGCTCTGTCCTTGGTCCCGTCCTCTTTGTGATGTACACTGATGATGCTATCTCTATTGCTGAAAAGCATGGTTTTTCTGTACATGCCTATGCAGATGACTTGCAATTGTATGACCACAGTTCTGTGGCAAATTGTGGCACTCTTGTGTCACGCCTGTCATCTTGTGTAGAAGATATAAAAAATTGGATGACATCAAACAGACTTTGTCTAAGCACTGCCAAAACTGAAATCATCTGGCTCGGAACTTCTGGAAGAGTGAAAAAATGTCCAGCTGGAACACTACTAATTGCTGGGTCAAAGATAGACATCTCTTCTACTGTACGTGACCTTGGTGTCATAATCAGTTCTGACCTCTCTTTTCACCCACATGTTGCAAATATCGTACGGCTTTGCCAATACCACCTTAGGCACATACGCATCATCAGAAGATCTTTTACACCTGGCTCGGTGCACACTCTTGTTCGAGCATTAATTCACTCTCGTTTGGACTTCTGCAATGCCATCCTAGCAAACTCTCCAACTTATCTATTCACGCAACTTCAATCTGTACTCCGCTCAGCCGCAAGGATCAATCTCCGGGTGCCAAAATCAGCCAGTGTCATTGACCTCATCCGAAATCGACTTCTGCCTGTTAAGAGTCGGGTTCTTTTTAAATTGAACGTGCTCACTTTCAAGAGTCTTCGTGGACATGCTCCAGTCTACCTCTCGGAGGCTATCGGCAAACCATTGATGAATGATACGAGAACCTCTCTTCGCTCAGCCGCGCTTCAACATCTGCTGGTGCCAAGAATAAAAACATCAATAGGCCGGAGAGGTTTCTTCTTCTCTGCTCCAACTGCCTGGAACAACTTGCCAACTCAACTTCGAAGCTGTGGAAGCTCCCTCCATACTTTCAAAGCATCTTTGATTACTGTACTTTTTCGATAATTAATTATTTTTTACTGTTATTTTATTTTACTTTTACTTTTTTTTATTTTTTATCAAACGAATGGCGCAGCGCATTTGTGAAGCGCCTGCGCTTGAATTTGCGCGATATAAATAAACAGAAAATAGAATAGAATAGAATATATATATATATATATATATATATATATATATATTCTTTAATGCACGCTCCGTTAAATATTACTGCCCATTTGGCGTTAATTAATTTTCTTGCCAAATTCTCAACGTTGCGAAACGCGGGAGAAAAACGAATATTATCGGGTTTGTCAGTCATTTTATTTCAGAGGCTGACTGCAGTTTCGAAAATATCCATCATCAGAGCCGAAAAATAAAACAACTTAAAACAGAAATCAGAACAGAAAATCAAGAAACTGACGCAAGCGAATGAAAATAAACAAACTTCGTAAGGTGAATTAGGCAAGGTAAAGATAGTAAGTATGATGGTATGGTAAGGTGAAAACAATTATGAATAAGATAGAATTATATTAAAAGTTGATTAATTATTATTAGGGTAACAAATAAAGTATTAAAGTGAATATAGGAATAGTAACTATTACAAAGATATATGTACAGTGCATGGTAAAAAAGATAGACATCGATTATGATTAAAAAGATAAAAATGTATGACAAATAATTATTAATAGGATATAACATAAAATTATTAAAGTCAGAAAAAGAATATTAACTATTACAAGGATATAGAAAAATAGCGTAGTAAAAGAAGAAAATCAATTGTTGTGTCTATTTCATTTCTTTCGACGCAAAGTAATGTTAGGATTGTTAAGGAGGTGTGGAAGGATGTCATCGTTGGATGGGTTGGATGGAAAATCGTCGGAAAGTTGAGTTGTAGCATGTAGTGGCGGTGGAGTAGGATTGCGAGAGACGTTCAATTGTGATTGATTGTCGTCTCCGAGGAACGAATGGTTGTTTTGGAGAGTATTTTCGGAACTATCGTCGGGTTGAAGGATGTCAACAAGAGACTGGTAGTGATCGTTTTCAGAGATGATTGGTACTTTTTCGTTAGCGATACTAGGTTTGGGCTCCCCTGTTCTGTAGCCAAAAGATAAAGGAACGTTAGTCTGCTCTTTGCTTGGAGTGAGTAAACTAGATGTTTGAAATTCGTGTTCGGAACTATTGTCGGATGTAGAGATGGGGACAGAAGGTTGGGAAAGATCATCAGACGATAGGATCAGATCGCAAACGGGACTACATCTGGCAACAGTGTTGGCAACGTCAATCAAGCGATCAGAAGAATCGTTTACGAGATTGAAGACGTGTTGTAAAGTAGGGCAAGGGTTGTTTGCAAAATCGACATGAGGTACGGGTTGAACAATATTGATCTCGTTGTTGTAGGTTTGTACTTTTTCATGTTCTTTAGCGAGACTAGGATTAGGCTTTTTTGTTCTGTAGCCAATTGATGAAGAAACATTAGTCTGCTCTGTACCTGAAGTGGGGAGACCGACAAGTACTTTCTGTCTTTGTGTGAAGTGGGTATGTCGGTCGCTGTGATCGAACAACTGCAAAGTATGATCAAAGTGGTCATCTTGAATATTCATGCTGGGCCGGACTTTTAATATATATAGAGCTTCTAAAACTTTTAGTCGTATGGGATCATTGGTAGAAGTCAACACACGAGTATTGGCGTTAGTGATAGTTCTGGTGAATATATATATATATATATATATATATATATATATATATATATATATATATATATATATATATATATATATATATATATATATATCCCTCGTATTTTATTTTGGTCATAATTTTATTTATTTTTTATTTGCCTATGTGCTTCGACATGTTATTATTTGTTTTTATTCGTCGTTGTTTACATTCAGTTCCTGTACCGCCCGGCCTTTTGCTTTATTTAAAGAAACACGTAACTATACAGAGCGGCGTTGTACGACTTGTAGACAACACAAAGAACGATAAGCACGAGCACAAAAATATTGGCAGTAACATAAAGTCAGACAAGGCTATTGTATACGGTCGGACAGCAATTAGCGCCGTCGCCGCTTATTAATATTATCATTGTAAGTGAGATGTTTAAAAGTAGTATTCGAACCACTAAGCCCCACAACATCCTTGCATCCAGCCTGAACGTCATGAAGTTCAACTGGAACGCAAGCGTCAAGTTGCCCGAAGGTCAAAGTATTGTCTTCATCGCCGAGCAAGCCATGAAACAACGATAAAAGATAACTTTCTCCAAAATTGCCTACAGGACCATCGACTGAAGACGAGATGAAGCTGGTGGGGAAAACGACGTTATCGCCAAACAGAGTTTAGCCATCTCCACGTGCAGCGTCCCGAGCTGAAGCACAGTGGGCCATTTCATGAAGATCGACTTTTTCCGGAATCAGGCCGACCGCGCGATCCAAAAGAATGAACGGAAGTGTGGTGCCTTTGGTCGCCAGCGCTCAGCGAATGAGATCCGCTGTCACGGCCGACAGAAACGCAAGAAACGAGGGACAATTCTGTGCCGCCCAGAGCCATCATGAAGACTTGATTGTCCACATCAGACTCGTTTTCAGTTGTAGAAAGAGTGACGGGTCTGTCACCACGAGAGATACAACAACTGACTTTTGTAAATGGTAGATCCGAGGTATGAGAGTCTACGGATCCATCACGAGTATTGTCTTTTAGAGTTGAACGTGGTGTTATTTGTCACAATAAGATCAGTCGGACCGCGTTTATATTGTAACAGTAAAGTTCTATTGAAACTATCATCTTGAACATTGATCGTGGGGCGGTGTCTCAAGATCAACAAAGCTTCTTTGATCTTCAATCGTTTAGGGTCTGTATCAGAGGCAATAACTTCAGTGTTATCACCAAGCAGTTTTTTATTAGGTTTTTGATGGTGAACTGTAGTAAGATGAGCAAAGAGGCTTCCACCCTGTGTGTGCATTGCTAATCGTCGAGAAAGAGTTGTGCGAGTATGTCCTATATATGTCGCTGGATGGTCGTGTTTGTAAGGACACGTGAACATATACACAACAATGGTTTTCTGAAGTTTGCCACTGTTATTTGGATTATTTTTTAACACGATAACAAAAAATAAACAAAAATATAAGAAAAAATAAAAAATTACATGTGCTAAACTATACAACCAAATAAAGTAGTAAAATATAACTATTAAAAGAAAATTACTAATAAAAGCAAAGAGGTAAAATAATAAAATAAGAATTTAAAGCTACAATTCAAAGATAATAGGATATCGATAAAATTGAGAGTTTAATTAAAAGTTGAAAATGATCAACGTCTACGTATAGTAATATTGCAGTTATCGATCAAATGCGGACACATCCCACCGGTCCCATCACCATCACGCAGGTCAGCAGTCTTGAGGCCTCGAGGAGGTTGGCTCATGGCTGACAAACCAGTGGAGCACTGTTCGACCGCGTCCAACGCTTCAATATGGTTGGTAGATGGAGGAAAGGAAACAGGACCACAAACTGGGTCGTTGTCGTATTGGTCCCAAGGATGATCATAACTGTGATAAGATACATTTGTAGTCTTGGTTGGCGAACTTCTAGTACGGAGTTCAGATGAATCAGAAAAAGAGAGGCGAGGTGTGACAAAAGGAGAATGCGGGAGAACAGTGAATAGCGGGGTCCTTGGCATGTCGGCAGGGCACAGTTCGGTTGCATTTGAAACATCGATACAGTTGGTAGGGTCTATTGCGTTGGCAGCGTCTATTGCGTTGGCAGACAAAGGAGATAAAACTCTACGAGAAATGGAACCGTTGTTGTACTGGTCACAAGGATGGTCGTAACTGTAAAGGGAAACACCTGTAGTTTTGGTTGCCGAACTCCTAATACGGAGTACAGATAAATCTGAGAGCGAGAGACGAGGTGTGACAAAGGGAGAAAGCGGGAGAACAGTCAATGGTGAGGCTTGTGGCATAAATATATATATATATATATAAATATATATATATATATATATATATATATATATATATATATATATATATATATATATATATATATATGTATATATATATATATATATATATATATATATATATATATATATATATATATATATATATATATATATATATATATAAAAGAACATGTCCTGACTGACTGACTGATAATCAACGCCGAACTCAAACGCAATATCCTAGGAACGTGAAATTTGGAACTTATATTACTTTTATTGCGTAAGCATACACTAAGAAAGGAATTTTGAAAATTTTGCTCCTGAGGGGAAGAAACTGGAAAACAAACGTTTTTCTAAAACAATGTATATCTCGAAAACCAAAAATGAGGAGATTTTGAAATTTGGTATATGGATTCTTCTTGAAAAATAAAAAGATACGTGTTTCACCATTTTTTGAAAATTCGGTTTCCCTGACCTCAGATGTGGGTTGGAAAATTGGATTATTTGGTTTTTAAAATAGCTGCTACTCAAAAACTGTGTATGCTACAGGAGTAAAAATTAGTATTTAGTTTCTACTCCAAAAATACGTGTTTTAGCATTTTTTTAAAATTTGTTTTCCAGGACTTCCAATGTGGGGTGGAAAATAGGGTTATTCGTTTTTTAAAGTAACTGCTACTCAAAAACTGTAAATACCACAGATGTAAAAATTAGTATTTAGTTTCTATTCTAAAAATAATAATATACGTGTTTCACCGTTTTTTGAAAATTTAGTTTCCTGGACTTCAAATGTGGGTTGGAAAATAGGGTTATTTGGTTTTTAAAGTAACTGATACTCAACAACTGCAAATGCTACAAAAGTAAAAATGAGTATTTAGTTTCTACTCTAAAAATAAGAATATATGTGTTTCACCATTTCTTGAAATTTTGGTTTTCAGGACCTCAAATGTGGGGTGGAAAAAGGTTTCTTTGGTTTTTAAAGTAACTGATACAAAAAAACTGTGAATGCTACAGATGTCAAAATTAGTATTTAGTATTTACTCAAAAAATAATGATATAAGTGTTTCAACATTTTTTAAAAATTTGGTTTTCAGGACCTCAAATGTGGGGTGGACAATAAGTGTTATTTGCTTTCAAAATAACTGCTACTCAAAAACTGTAAGTGCTAAAAATGTAAAAATTAGTATTTTGAAGTTTTGAGCCGGTTAAAAGTAGCTAAGCCCAGTTTATCACCGGCCGGGCCAAGCCGTTATTTTAGAGTCTTCACACGGGCCAGGCCAAACCTCAAATCAAAGTGGGACGGGCCGAGGTTTTTCACTAAGTATATAGATATTTTAGTGAGTTGGGCCGGGCCAAGCCTGAAGTCAAGGTGGGACGGGCCGAAGTTTTTCATCAAGTATATAGAACTTCTAGGCCTGTAAGAATGGGCCGGGCTTAATTCAGACGGACTGTGCCGGGCCAGGAGTTTGGGTTTTTAAAACGGGCTGGGCTATGTTGTCGACGGGCCGAGCCGAGACCTAAAGAATATATATATATATATATATATATATATATATATATATCTTTGAGACACGCTCTAAGAAACACAACTCGCCATTTGGCAGAAACAACTTTTCGAGCCAAATTCTCGACCTTTCGGCACAAAACTCTCTGTTCGAGACTACAATTAGCCAAAAACTTTTCCATTAAACTTTTATTGTCAGACCGACGGACCGTTTCAGCTATGTCAGCCATCCTCAGGGTCAAAAGTAAAACGAGAAAAGTAAACAAACAGAAAGAACCGAAATTGTCAAAGAATTAGCACACTAACAAAAGAAAAAACGAAAAAACACTCTACCTATCAAATCAAATAAAAATGAATTATAAAGACGCATAAATTTGATAATCCTGTTCGTCCAATTATCTCGCAATGTCCAAGTCCTACTTATCTCTTGGCAAAGTTTGTTAACAAAATTATCACACCTTACTGCCCTCATACTTACAGTTTGAAATCCTCTCTGGAATTTGTTGATCTTATTCATGGCTGCAGACAAAGTGGGATTGCTGCATATATATATATATATATATATTGCGAATAAACTGTGGAATCAATTTATCTTTGAGAAAGCAAGATATAAAAGGTAGGTAACTAACGTACAAGATTAGTAAAAACCGAAGCGGAAAATAATTGTAAACAAAACACAGGCCCTGGCCATCATTGCCGACGTCGTCCATGGATCCCCATCACGTGATAACTCCAGTCTGGAAAGTGTGCGTGGCCGCGGCGTTGGTGACTCGTCGGATGACCGTCTTCCGGTGGAGTCCGTGTCTTCTTTCCAGCTATTTGCTCGACTCGTCAACAACGTTAATATAACAATACGACGCGGTAGACGTACCTAGCCTGATTGCGCGCACCTGACAACAATTACCTAGCGCACAGTTGCGTAAATACCTGCGCTGCGGCCACTATCGCCATGTTTTCGTTTTGTTTACAATTATTTTCCGCTTCGGTTTTTACTAATCTTGTACGTTAGTTACCTACCTTTTATATCTTGCTTTCCACTTTCCATACGTTGTTTTTCTATTTCAGTTTTCATTAATGTTTATTCTCGTCGTTTTATAGTTTCATTCTATTTTCGCATTATAGTAAATACATTTTAACTTCGTAATTTAAAGGGCTCCGAAGATGCTTTTCTGCGAAACCGATCGGTCGATTATGTTGTCGAGTCGATGTCGCCACTTTGTACATCATAAAAGGCCTTGCACCAGACATGATGGTAATGACAAGGAAGACAGACTGCTCTTTGCAGCATCTTGATTCATACCAGATTGTCAGGAAGATGTTCGTGTACTACAACACACCTTTTCCTTCATCTGGGCCTGTTCAGTATAGCAGGTTTGATTGAGACGCCAAGAAGAAACTAACTTTCCGATTAACTTTTTTTGAGAAATTAACACTTGAAATTAAACCAAAGTATTTTATTGAAATAAAGATTTTGTGACTTGTAATGAATTCTCGAAGAATTGTCATCAGTAGCAATTTTAGTAAGCGCAAACTTTTTAGTAATGATTTCATGATTTTAAATCATCAAAATCATGATTTTGATATGAAATCATTTTTTGATGGAAAGAAAAAGTGATTTTGATTTCAAAATCACTCTGAAGTAAATGATTTTGATTTTGATTTCAAAATCACTCTGAAGTAAATGATTTTGATTTCAAAATCACTCTGAAGTAAATAATGTTGATTTTGATTTCAAAATCACTCTGAAGTAAATGATTTTGATTTTGACTTCAAATCATTTGAAATGTGATTTTACCCAACACTGCAACTGCTGAATCTATTCCTGTCACAATACATGAGCCTACAAGACCAGTCTCTTATACAGCAAACACGTCAGAAGGCAAGCAAATGAAACGCCACATAGACCTTATTCGGAAGCGCACAGTAAAATGCAAGAGTGAACGAGTGAGTCAGAGTGAATGAGAAAAAGAGAGAGAGAAGTAATTTGTTAGGTCTTGAGTTGCTTCCTCTATGAAATTATTTATTTGAAATGATCAATTCAAATATTTTAGAGCGTAGAATATACTCGATAATTCTTAGAATATATAACTTCCACACTGTAAATTATTTATATATAACAGAGTTAGTGTCCTTACTAGCTACATGACTTGAATATATTTTTTAAGAAATTCATTGTAAAGAGCTAAAATGTTTCAATAAGAAATCTATAAGTTTAATTATTATTGGCAAATCGTGCGCAAAATACAGACAAGATGATTAATCATAGCAGCGTATCTATTATCATCCATCATCTCTTTAATAACTTTTTGTTAATAATTTTTTAATGCAACAGTCTCCACAAAGTAAAACCCTTTCGTCTGAATGTAAAACAATTATTATCTTCAAACGATACAATCTACGAATGAGAATAATCTGGTGTTTAAACTTAATCATTGATGCAAATTATACGGAATAGAATATGGCGTCTCGAAGCGACATCCTTGATATCTCACAAAGTCATTAACTAAATTTAAAACTATATAAAATATAGTTTTATTTCTTACCTGAAAAATGTAAGAAACATACAAAATTCAGAAAAAGCAATAAGTAATGAATATGAATGTAGCAAATGCGTTGAATTTCATGCAAATCTGACTGCAGCAATGATTTTCAATAACCAGAATAGCAGGTGCTCGTCTGAGTCATAATTTCCATATCGTACTGATGGTGGTAATGTGTTGATGTTATGGAGTGCTGGTGTATTGACGTAGTACAACCGTTAATATATATATATACAGTAAATTGGCTCGATATTTTCAGATAAACATTGAAATACGCAGGCCATTAGAGTAGAAGAAAATATAATAAAAAGATAGTTTATGATAATGGTAAACCTCTTAAAAAAGACTTCAAGATAAATCTTCACATCTACTACAATAACATGGCCACACATAATTTTATTCTAAAAAAAATCCGGTCACTTCCAACAATAAATTAAAATGAAAGTAATATTGTCTATCGATTTACATGTCCATATCACCATGATATATCCTGCTGCTACATAGGGCACACCAAAACAACTTTAGCGAGGAGATTAACGATGCACACTAAAGGAGGGAGTATCAAAGAGCACCTAAAAACTCATCACCAAGTCCATGTCAGTAGAGCACTTTTGGATGATAATACAGAAATTATTCGTAGAGAGCGATGTCCTGCAAGGCTTAAGTTATATGAAACATTGTATATATCCAGAGACAAACCAAAGAATTATATGCAAAAAGATTGTTCGGATGGTACACTGTCTCTATTCAATATTGCTTGCATGGATGTAAAAAAAAAGAAAAATGTAACTGATCAAAAAAATGGTCGGTTTGTTGGTGTTGGTCCGCTTACGGTTGATTCTCTGGTTGTGCAACAGAAGAAAGTTGCACAACCATAGAATCAACCGTAACCCTAACCCTAACTCTAACCCTAACACTAACCCAATGTTTTTTCTGATGGTAATAGCAAAGGCACCTCTTATACGGACTGTGTGTTATCAGACATGAAAGCTTGTGATGGTATGGTAAATGTTTGTTCTTCAAAGATCGAAGAAGATTTAGTAAAAATTGTGGTGAAAACTGGTAGTTTCTTAAGGATTTTTGAAGAGAAATTACTAAAAAAGATGGTGGTCACTGATGGTACTTTGGAGATTGTGAAAGAGGTTTTTGGTGCAAAATCTGGCAAAGACCGATGTTTTCACAAAGAATGTAAGAGAATGCATGGTGAAAACCTCCACAGCAACTGATGTGACGGTGACAGATGTTTCCTCAGATATTTTGAAAAAAAAATTTGATGCAGAATGTGGCGGTGACGGATGGTTCGTCAGAAACTGTGAAAGAGGGCTTGTTGGATGATGTTGTGGTGACTTATGGCTCTTCAGGGCTTTTGAAGGATGGTTAAATGTAACGGCGACTGGCGTTTCATCGGAAATCATAAAAGAGGGATAATTTCAGAATGAGATGATTGGTGAAAGTTCTTAAGTTTTTTCGTAGGACATTCAGATCACAAACGTGTTTACTCATCTGGATGATAATCAAAATATAACCGTTAGACGGAAAGACAAACGAAGATGAAAACTTTTAATTTAATATTGTGTATAATATTAGTATGGGAATTTTTATGATGTTGGACTTTTGTCAGATTTTGCTGCGCTCAAATGGAAACACGATCAATCACGTAGTTTAAATTATTTTCTGATTAATTTGAATGTTTGCTGAGATTTATTATTCTGGTTTTAACTTATTTTGTCTTAATTTTAGATTATTTATTGCTCGGAATCGGAACTGTCTTTATTATGTGTGGTAAGCCTAGAAATTGTTTTGAAAACAAACCTGAGGATAGCTGTCAGAAAAGAACAAAGACATTTTCTGCCGGAGGACGCTCGTCCGTCGAACGTGGCTCGCCCCCCTTAGAACGTCAAGAAATTAAAGAGCCGAAACGTTTGCTCGAGGGGGGGGGGGTTTCTTCTGATAACCTCCACAGAAAAGCTCTTCAGGAGTGCACACACACACACATACATACATACATACATACATACATACATACATACATACATACATACATACATACATACATACATACATACATACATACATGCATACATACATACATACATACATACATACATACGTACATAAACACACACAGACACACACATGCACATACACATACATACATACACATATACATACATACGCACATACATACATGCATGCATACATACATGCATACATAATCCCGTTCACGCTCACGCTCATTTTCTCCTTTCCACTCTTTCCTAATTTCTTTTAGCCCATAAAACGTAAAATAGATTTGCGAAAAGTTGTTTGAAGCCTTCAAACGTTGTTACGTAAACTAAATTTTAATTTTATTACACAAATTACCTTTGATGGTCGTACATAGGCACTTTCGGCCTGGAAAGTTTTTTAGCCTACCTGAGCCGGGAGATCGGAGTTGGGAGTCCAAACATTCTTAACATTCATCCCCTGTATAAAAACTACCTCCTTGCCAAATTTCATCCAGATCGCTCTCCCGCTCCGCTCATTTTGTGACCAATTTAAATTTTTTTCACAAAAATCTAACATTGCCTCTCAAGCTTGTGTAAAAATTGCACTACGATTGAATGAATGGTGTAGCAATGCATAAAGGCCATCTATACTTACATACATATTTTCATTTATATATATATATACTAGCGGAGGTACCCGGCGTTGCCCGGGGTTTTTAAAGGTTTTTCTAATGCTTGTCTCTCTCGCTCCCGTTTCCTTCCCCGCTTGTTTTCCCGCTCCCGGTCGCTTTTCCGTTCCTGCTTGTTCTCCAGTTCTCGGTCGATTTTTCCTCCCGGTGGCTTTCCCGTTCCCGGTCGGTTTTTTGCTCCAGGCCGTTTTTCCGCTTCCAGACGCTTTCCCGTTTCCGGTTTTTTTCCGCTCCCGGTCGATTTCGCGTTCCGGGTTGCTTTCCCGCTCCCGGTCACTTTTCCTCTCTCGGTCGCTTTTCCGCTCCCGGTTGCTTTCCCGTTCCCGGTCGCTTTCTCGGTCGCGTTCCCTTTCCCGCTCGATCTTTTGCTCTCAGTTGGCTTCCCGTTTCCGCTCATTTATGTATGTATATATATATATATATATATATATATATAGCACCGCTCGCTCACCCGCTCCACTCTGCTCATTTTGAGACGGATTTCAAATTTTTTTCTCTATATTTGATTCCCCTTGACTCTCTAAAGTTGTGTGAAAATTTAATTACGATCGGATGAATGGTGTAGCAATGCATAAAGGACATACATACATACATATTGCCCGGGGTTTTTAGAGGTTTACCGAATGCGTTTCTTTTTTGCTCCCGTTTCCTTCCCGCTTGCGCTCCCGCTCCAGGTCGTTATCTGTTCCCTGTCGCTTTCCCGCTCATTCTTTCGCTCTCAGTTGCCCCCCCCCCTAGATCCGATTCTACATACATACATACATACATGCATACATACATACATACATACATACATACATACATACATACATACATACATACATACATACATACATACATACATACATACATACATACATACATACATACATACATACATACATACATACATACATACATACATACATACATACATACATCTATACTTGAATCTTTCCAACAGCACTAAGCACAACAGCATCTTGGAGAGACAAGAACTACGGGTGTCTTGGCCTGGCTAGCCGGGGCACATTTCCGTCTTCGCATGCTACATCTACAACAAAAGAATTATGCCCCCAGAGCTCTTACCGAAAGGGGGGGGAGAATGGTGAGCTCCTCAATGGACTACAGGATGATGAACCGGCTTTTCCAAGGAACCCTGATGGGGGTTTGCCCGTGTTGTGTGTGTGTGGAAAAAGCTTTAAGACAGTCCGAGGAATGAAAGTTCACAGAACAAAAATGGGATGTCTTCCCGCTTCTGTTCGCCGCCCATTATCTCTCAGTGCGGGCTCAGTTTCGTCGGCTCAAGAAGTTCTAGAACCCATCCATGTTCCACAGATTGCTTTCGACGGAGGAACTGAATGTGTTTGTGGAAGAAGATTTAAGTCAATTCGCGGAATGAATGTTCATAAAACTAAAATGGGTTGTCAAACTGCTATCAATCAACGCTCTGCTTCAACCAAGGAGGCAGGTAACACGTCTGACTACGCCGGGCCGGAAGCTAACCACAGCCCCGACAAAGTCTCTGATTCAGAAGCAGATGTAAATTCAGAACCCAAGACAAGAATTAAATTTCCGAAAGCAATTGACACTTCAGCTTGGTCAACATTAGACTTGGAGTTGACGAGATTACTCAAAGCCCAGTTGAGGGAGAATCCACAACTCGATATGAAAACCTTCTCAGAAATTATCTACAAAAAATGTTTTGATTCATTTGGTGTGGTCCAGAAAAACCCGGTTCACACGCATGCAGCAGTATCCAGACGGCAGAGAGAAATTGAAAAATTAAAGAAGGAGCGAAAGAAACTCAGGCGACAATGGAGAATCGCAGAGGGGGTCGAAAAAGTTGGTCTGTCTGAACTGTGGCGGGATGTAAAAAATCGGCTCCGGGCTCTCAGGGCTGCAGAAAGACTCCGGAAAAAGAAAAGTGAGCAAAAGAAAGCCAGATGCAAATTCATGGAAAATCCATTTTGCTTCGGAAAAAGTTTGCTGGATCCACCAAAATCTGGCACTCTTCGAGCGACAAAACAAGAATTAGATGATCACTTCCGTTTGGCGTTCAAAGATCCTCTTAGCGATTCAGAGCTGCCGGAAAGAACTGATTTTCCCGAAGTACAGTTGCCGAAAGTGGCTTTCGACGGTGGAGAGATAAAGATGAATGAAGTATCTCAGTTTCTAAAAAAAACGAGGAACAAATCTGCCCCAGGTCCCAACGGCATTCCATATTTGTTATACAAGAGATGTCCAGGCGTGCAAAAGCTGCTCTACAACCGTTTAAAGATTGCATGGCGATCTAGATGCGTAGATAGGGAATGGCAGAAGGCGGAGGGAGTTTTCATCCCCAAAGAAAAAGATTCGGTCAATATCAACCAATTCCGACCAATCTCACTTTTGAACGTGGAGGGAAAAATATTTTTTGCTGTTCTGGCCAAGAGGCTCACGGATTTTGCAATTCGTAATGAGTACATTGACAGATCCGTGCAAAAAGGAGGAGTCCCCGGAGTACCGGGATGTATCGAGCACTCATCCATGATTTGGGAGGCCATCAAAAGAGCAAAACAAAACCAACTCAGCCTGCATGTGGTCTGGCTTGATTTAGCAAACGCGTACGGGACTGTTCGCCATCAATTGCTCTGGAAGACACTCAAAAGGCACAATGTTCCAGAATTCCTCATCGATGTTCTGCAACAGTATTTTCGCCGTTTTAGGCTACGTCTGTCAACATCGACGTGCTCCACAGAGTGGTTCAACTTGCGGGTCGGAATTGCTATGGGGTGTTCAATTTCTCCCATCCTATTTGTTCTGGCTATGCAATTATTGCTCGGTTCGATTGCATCTGGGGTTCAGGATGTTTACCTGGGAAAAGGAATTTTCATGCCATCAATAAAAGCCTTCATGGACGACACTACTCTTATCTTGAATCACTGCGGCGAAATGCGCCGTATTCTTCAAAATTTCAACGACTTGTTGTCCTGGTGTGGAATGAAGTTCAAGCCAGCCAAATCGAGAAGCCTTTCTTTGCGACATGGAGAGATTGATGGTTTTGTCTCATTCTCGGTGGCTGGTTGCGAAATCCCAACAATCCAGCAAGAGCCTGTGAAAAGCTTGGGAAGATGGTACAACGTCTCCATGAATGATGTGAATCGGAGCAGCATCGTTCTGCAGGGCTTGGTTGAGGACCTGAGGAAAATCAATTCAACCGAGCTGCAGGGAAAGTTCAAGGTATGGCTGGTACAGCTTGTTTTGATACCGAGGTTGCTATGGCCATTAACAATCTATGAGATATGTTTATCTCACGTGGAGCGAATGGAGAAGAAAATGAACTGCTGCATTCGGAAATGGCTAGGACTTCCACCGGCGTTAACAACTTTAGCTCTATATAGTAAGCCAGCTAAGTTAGCTCTTCCATTCAAGTCTCTAGTAGAAGAGTACAAGATTAGCAAGATACGGACACAGTTGATGCTGGACAACTCTTCAGACCAATGTATCGTGAACGTGGGCCCATCAGTTGGATCGGGAAAAGACTGGACTGCAGGGAGGGACATCCGTGAAGCCGAGGGATCTTTGCAATGGTCTGAAAAGCTCGGAGCAGTGCAACCGGGACGGCTCGGTCTGGGTTGGTTCCATCATGTGTGGTGGTCTAAGGCCTCGTCGCAGGAAAGGACAAACCTGATTATTCAAGACAGAAGGCGAGCAATGGAGTTGGAAAGAGTGCAGTTAGGTGCTCAGATGTCGCAACAGGGCGATTGGACTAGATGGGAGGCGGCAGTTCAACATTCGATGACATGGAATGATTTGTGGCGTTACTCGCCCATCCGCCTATCTTTAGTGATTAGAGCGATGTATGATCAACTGCCGACAGCTTCGAACTTAGTGAAGTGGGGAAAGCTTGAAAATGAAGCCTGCAAGCTGTGTGAGAAAACAGAAACTCTGATTCATATTCTCTCATGTTGTCCGTATGCTTTGGCAAAGGGAAGATCCACGTGGCGCCACAATGAGGTTCTAAGAGAGATACTGGGCATTATCAAGGAGAACTGCAGACTAGCCAATTCGATGCAGTTGTGCCCCAGAAGAAAAGTTTATTTCTTGAGAAAAGGCTTGCAGCACTTGGGCCGCAGAAAGGCAAGTACGAGAAGAGAATCGTTGCTTGATGCGGCAAATGACTGGAGGATATCAGCAGACTTAAAAGATGAAGACTGCTTTCCGGAATTAATTCGCAGCAGCGGATTGAGACCGGACATTGTCGTTTTTTCCAGTTTGGCCAAGATGTTGCTGTTCATCGAATTGACAGTGCCATGGGAAAGCAACATGGAAGCCTCAAATATCTTGAAAGAAGAACGTTACAGAATCCTTGCCCAAGTTTTGGAGCGTGCGGGGTATAGAGTCGAGATTTTTCCAGTTGAAGTAGGCGCCAGGGGTTTAGCCGGTCGCTCACTCGTCAAATTGCTTGTGGCTCTCGGAATGTCGGGTCGGAAAAAAACTCAAGCTATCAAGAAAATAGCTGAAAGAGCAGAAACAGCTTCTTTTTGGATATGGATGCAAAGGAATGAAAAAGGAGATAATAAATTTAAACAGCCACTTCTGGCTTCCGTACAACAGTGTTAGCTCCTCCTTTGTTTACAAGTTCAGGGACGAAGTCGCGTTATGGCTGCCGGCGAAAGTTTCGGTTGTTTGCAATAGAAGGAAAGTTGCTGGCGTTTAGAAAATAATCGAAACAATGTTTCCTGCCATTATGGTTTGTGGTGTTTCTCGTTTGGTGAAAGTGGTGGCATGGCTCGAAGTTCCGGAGGTGAATGTTTCTTTCGGTCTCGGAATCTGGCGGTTTGGTGGATGCTACAGTTACTACATGCTCAAGTTCCGGCGTTTGAAAGACAGTTTCTCATCTTGTTACAGTTGCTTGACGGTTTCAAAATGACTTCTTGGTTCTGGTACTTTGAAGATTTGCCGGTTATCTGGTTCTGGTCGGAAACGGCATGTGATACACAAATTTCGTCAGGGGGCGGCCGTCTGATCAACGGTCGTGGCCCGCCCTCCCGTGGTAGCGTCAGGAAAAGGGCCGAAACGCTGGGAGGGTCTTCCTCTGAAGACCTCTGACGAACTTGCTCGAAGAAGAGTTTTTCACATACATACATACATACATACAACTAATAATAATAATAATAAATGTTTTAACTCATCTACAACTTCTGTTAAAAATATGCATGTTAATAGTGCCAATGTTTCTTCAGGTATTTCTTCGTTGAATGAATGTTTTGTACCAGACGTTTGTGTTTCAAAGGTTATAGATAATGTATGTGATTCTTCTTCCAGTCACGTCCTTGAAGTTGACTGTAATTCCGTTGTTAAAGGCTTTACTAACTGATCTTAATTATTTAGTTATTACTGTTATTATTATAATTATTTTAATTTAAATATTTTTTATGTTGTTACATATGTATATAATGAATTTAAATTTTATTTTAATTGTATTTTAATTCCTTTCAATTAGTTGTATCTTTTACCATTTAGTCACTGCATTTTATTTTAAAAAAGTTAAACGGCTCTGATGATGGCAAAAAATTGCCGAAATAGATCTATTAGCCTATAAGATTATGGAGTTTGTGTTTGATAATAAATTATTTTTAAACCGATTTAGAGTATTGGAAAAAATTAAAAATAAAATCGGTTCAGCCAAGTGCGCCACTTTTTTCAATCGGGTTTGCCTAAAAATTTATATATATATATATATATATATAAATATGTGTGTGTGTGTGTGTGTGTAAACTTGAAAATGAAGCCTTCCAGCTGTGCTGCAAAAAAAAGACTCTAGTTATTGTTTTCTCATGTTGCCCATGCTTCGACGAAGAGAAAGTACATGTGGCACCACAGTGGGGTTCTGAGGGAGATACTGGACATCATCAAGAAAACTTGCAGTTGTGCCTCAGAAAAAAGTTTACATCCTGAGAAAAGGTTTGCGCAGCACTTGGGCGCACAAAAGCAATTCCGAGTAGAGAATTGTTGCTTGATGTGGCAAATAACTGGAAGATTTCAGCTGACTTAAAAGATGAAATAGTTCGCAACAGTGGGTTGAGACCGGACATTTTCATTTTTTCCGGTCTGGCCTAAACGTTGCTGTTCATCGAACTGACGGTGCCATGGAAGAGTAATATAGAAGCTTCAAATATTTTGAAATAAGAAAGATACAGAGTCTTGCCCAAGATTTGGAGCATCGCGTAATATAGAGCCAAGATTTTCCGGTTGAAGTATGCGCCAGGGGCTTGGCCGGACATTCGCTTATCAAATTGATTGTGGCTTTCGGAATTTTGGTCCGAGAAAGACTCAAGCTATCAAGAAAACAGCTAAAAGAGCAGAAACAGCTTCTTTTTTATATGGACGCAAAGTAATGGGAAAGGAGATAATAAATATAAACAGCCACTTTTGGCTTCCGTACTACAGTGGTTAACTTCTCCTTTGTTGATAAGTTCAAGGATGAAGTTGCGTTATGGCTGATGGCAAAAGTTTTGGTTGTTTGTAGATGAAAGAAAGTTACCGGGGTTTGAAAAATAATCGAAAAATTGTTTTCTGGCATGTTGGTTCAGGTTTTTCGGTTGCCGAAAGTGGTGACATGGTTCGAGGTTTTCGAGGTAAAAGTTTCTCTTGGTCTTGGTATCTGGCGGTTTTTGGTGGATACTGCTTGCTCAAGTTCCGGCGTTTGGAAGAAAGTTTTTTCATTTTGTTGTTTGACGGTTTCAAAAAGATATCATGGTTCTGGTGGTGGAAGATTTGCCGATTATCTTGTTCTGGTTTTTGTTCTTGATGAAAACGGCATTTGGTAAACAGATTTTTTCAGGGGGAGGCCTCTGATCAACGGTCGTGTCCCGCCCTTCCGTGGTAGCGTAAGGAAAAAGGCTGAAACGCGGGGAAGGTCTTCCTCTGAAAAACTCAGACGAGGTGCTGGTGACAATGCGGTAGAGCGTTCGCCTGTCAATCGTTAGGTCGGCAGTTCGAGCCTCACCTAGTCACCAGCCTAATGGGGGTTAGGTGCCTATAAATGGCTGCTTCTAGCGCTCCTGCGTGGCCTAGAAGTCGAAGGACTAGCGCCACGTTAAACAATGTTCAAAAAAATTGCTCAAAGAAGATTCTTCACATTATATGCATACATATATACATACATACATACATACATACATACATACATACATACATACATACATACATACATACATACATACATACATACATACATACATACATACATACGTACATACGTACATACGTACATACGTACATACGTACATACGTACATACGTACATACGTACATACATCATAAATACATACATAAATACATACATACACATACACACGCACACGCACACACACACACGCACACACACACACACGAACACACACATACATACATACATACATACATACAGGGGCGCTGAGGGGGGGTTTGGGAGGCAAATGCTTCCTCGCAAAGCTAGTGGGGAAAAATTCCCTTCCCCCCTGAGCTTTAGTTTTACGGTTGAAAAAGTTTCAGATGTGTAGCCGATTTAAACAACAGAGCCATTTCCATTTATGCAGCAATTGCCGTTGTTCAAACCTAAAACTCTCTTTAGTGATAATTATATAAACAGTTCTGACATTGATATGATTTGCGAACTTTATGGACCTGACGCCAATGTAGTCGCAGCTGAACTGTCAAGCTTCAAAACAACGTTCTGTCTTCTGACACAAAATAACACTACTACTAAGACTGATGATCTCGTACAAAAAGGTTGCGATTATTAAGGGCAATTTAATAATGAAAAATACCACATTGAAGCTGCTGATGTTAAGTCTGACATTGGCAACAAGAATGTCATCATGACAGAAAATGACGCAAAACTGAGCGAAGAACAGCAGTGGCAACGATATGCATTAACGAAACCATTGCAAATGCTTTCTGAATTATCTGGCTTTCCAAATTTGTGCTGTCTGTAGAGCATCTTTGCTTGTCTTACAGTTTCCAATGTCTCAGCTGAAAGGGCTTTAAGTAAACTGAAGATCATCAAAAATATATTTCGCTCATCATTATCAGATGATTATTTGTCAGCCCTCATGATAATATCATCATAAAAAGACTTGCTTGTACAGTTAAGAAATGATGAAATTATTTCTCGTGTTGCTTGTGCTAGTCCCGAAAATGCCTAATTTTATTCACAATGATGTAATTTTTTAAATAAATATTGAAAAAAACTTATAATTTTACTGGTATTTGGATGTGGCCATATTGTCAATTTGCAGGTAATTTTTAGAAAGATGCACAGGGCCGCAACTAGGGGGGCCAAATCGGAGGGTCTTGCAATTTTTTTTATAAATTCGACGAGTTTTTTTGGAAAGAAGGGGGGGTGCTACATTTATTCATTAATTTATTTATTTTACAGTTGCTTTAACTGGTTTGAGACTGAGTTTGACTATCGTCAGTTTGCAGTCTATATTTTCTATCATTAATAAATTCATAAAAATAAAGATACCAAAAAAGACTGCAGACTTAAGATAGTCACAAAAATGTTTCGCCTGCGGCGGGCTTTCTTTTTTCATTTTATTTGAGCAAGCCCCCCAGGCCTAATCGGAGGACCCTGCAATTTTTCCAAATATTAGCGGTTTTTTTTTTAGATGGAGGTGTCACATTTATTCCTAAACTTATTTTTTTTACAATTGGTTTAACTGGTTTGAGACTGAGTTTGCAGCCTTTCTTTTCTTTCATTAATAAATTATTAAAGATTTCAAAAGAGACTGCAGACTAAAAATAGTCAAAAAAATGTTTTGCTTGCGGCGGGTTTTTTTCCACTTTTTCACACTTGAGCCCCCCAGCATTTTCTCCTGGTTGCGCCCCTGAGTATGCACGCTTAATATCTATTTTTAGTTTAAGCATACATTCACGACCGAGAGAAGACGGGGTAAAAAAAGAGAGAGAAGATAAAAAAGGGAGGGGGAGTCTGCCTCCAGCTGCCAGGGGGATGGGCGCCACTGCATACATACATATATACATACATACATACATACATGCCTACATGCATATATGCCTACATACATACATACATACACACACATACACACATACACACACCCATACACACATACACACATGCACGCATACACGCATACACGCATACACGCATACACGCATACACGCACACACGAACACACGCACACACGCACACACGCACACACCCACAAACACACATACACACAAACATACATACATACATACATACATACATACATACATACATACATACATACATACATACATACATACATACATACATACATACATACATACATACATACATACATACATACATACATACATACATACATACATACATACATACATACATACATACATACATATATGTATGTATGTATGTATGTATGTAAACACCACAAACCATAATGTTTCCTGCCATTATGGTTTGTGGTGTTTCTCGTTTGGTGAAAGTGGTGGCATGGCTCGAAGTTCCGGAGGTGAATGTTTCTTTCGGTCTCGGAATCTGGCGGTTTGGTGGATACTACAGTTACTACATGCTCAAGTTCCGGCGTTTTGAAAGACAGTTTCTCATCTTGTTACAGTTGCTTGACGGTTTCAAAATGACTTCTTGGTTCTGGTACTTTGAAGATTTGCCGGTTATCTGGTTCTGGTCGGAAACGGCATGTGATACACAAATTTCGTCAGGGGGCGGCCGTCTGATCAACGGTCGTGGCCCGCCCTCCCGTGGTAGCGTCAGGAAAAGGGCCGAAACGCTGGAAGGGTCTTCCTCTGAAGACCTCTGACGAACTTGCTCGAAGAAGAGTTTTCACATACATTTCATTGGTATTAGCCATCGGACACTCAGGAAAGACTGAGGGGCGCTCGGGGAAGACCGAGTGGCACCGGGAAAGACCGGAGACATCTTGGAGAGACAAGAACTACGGGTGTCTTTGCCTGGCTAGCCGGGGCACATTTCCGTCTTCGCCTGCTACATCTACAACAAAAGAATTATGCCCCCAGAGCTCTTACCGAAAGGGGGGGGAGAATGATGAGCTCATCAATGGACTACAGGATGATGAACCGTTATACAAGAGATGTCCAGGCGTGCAAAAGCTGCTCTACAACCGTTTAAAGATTGCATGGCGATCTAGATGCGTAGATAGGGAATGGCAGAAGGCGGAGGGAGTTTTCATCCCCAAAGAAAAAGATTCGGTCAATATCAACCAATTCCGACCAATCTCACTTTTGAACGTGGAGGGAAAAATATTTTTCGCTGTTCTGGCCAAGAGGCTCACGGATTTTGCAATTCGTAATGAGTACATTGAAAGATCCGTGCAGAAAGGAGGAGTCCCAGGAGTACCGGGATGTATCGAGCACTCATCCATGATTTGGGAGGCCATCAAAAGAGCAAGACAAAACCAACTCAGCCTGCATGTGGTCTGGCTTGATTTAGCAAACGCGTACGGGACTGTTCGCCATCAATTGCTCTGGAAGACACTCAAAAGGCACAATGTTCCAGAATTCCTCATCGATGTTCTGCAACTATATTTTCGCCGTTTTAAGCTACGTCTGTCAACATCGACGTGCTCCACAGAGTGGTTCAACTTGCGGGTCGGAATTGCTATGGGGTGTTCAATTTCTCCCATCCTATTTGTTCTGGCTATGCAATTATTGCTCGGTTCGATTGCATCTTGGGTTCAGGATGTTTACCTGGGAAAAGGAATTTTCATGCCATCCATAAAAGCCTTCATGGACGACACTACTCTTATCTTGAATCACTGCGGCGAAATGCGCCGTATTCTTCAAAATTTCAACGACTTGTCCTGGTGTGGAATGAAGTTCAAGCCAGCCAAATCGAGAAGCCTTTCTTTGCGACATGGAGAGATTGATAGTTTTGTCTCATTCTCGGTGGCTGGTTGCGAAATCCCAACAATCCAGCAAGAGCCTGTGAAAAGCTTGGGAAGATGGTACAACGTCTCCATGAATGATGTGAGTCAGAGCAGCATCATTTTGCAGGGCTTGGTTGAGGACCTGAGGAAAATCAATTCAACCGAGCTGCAGGGAAGGTTCAAGGTGTGGCTGGTACAGTTTGTTTTGATACCGAGGTTGCAATGGCCATTAACAATTTATGAGATATGTTTATCTCACGTGGAGCGAATGGAAAAGAAAATGAACTGCTGTATTCGGAAATGGCTAGGACTTCCACCGGCGTTAACAACTTTAGCTCTATATAGTAAGACAGCTAAGTTAGCTCTTCCATTCAAGTCCCTAGTAGAAGAGTACAAGATTAGCAAGATACGGACACAGTTGATGCTGGACAACTCTTCAGACCAATGTATCGTGAATGTGGGTGCATCAGTTGGATCGGGAAAAGGCTGGACTGCAGGGAGGGACATCCGTGAAGCCGAGGGATCTTTGCAATGGTCTGAAAAGCTCGGAGCAGTGCAACCAGGACGGCTCGGTCTGGGTTGGTTCCATCATGTGTGGTGGTCTAAGGCCTCGTCGCAGGAAAGGACAAACCTGATTATTCAAGACAGAAGGCGAGCAATGGAGTTGGAAAGAGTGCAGCTAGGTGCTCAGATGTCGCAACATGGCGATTGGACTAGATGGGAGGCGGCAGTTCAACATTCGATGACATGGAATGATCTGTGGCGTTACTCGCCCATCCGCCTATCTTTCGTGATTAGAGCGATGTATGATCAACTGCCGACAGCTTCGAACTTAGTGAAGTGGGGAAAGCTTGAAAATGAAGCTTGCAGGCTGTGTGAGAAAACAGAAACTCTGATTCATATTCTCTCATGTTCTCCGTATGCTTTGGCAAAGGGAAGATACACGTGGCGCCACAATGAGGTTCTAAGAGAGATACTGGGCATTATCAAGGAGAACTGCAGACTAGCCAATTCAATGCAGTTGTGCCCCAGAAGAAAAGTTTATTTCTTGAGAGAAGGCTTGCAGCACTTGGGCCGCAGAAAGGCAAGTACGAGAAAAGAATCGCTGCTTGATGCGGCAAATGACTGGAGGATATCAGCAGACTTAAAAGATGAAGACTGCTTTCCGGAATTGGTTCGCAGCAGCGGAATGAGACCGGACATTGTCATTTTTCCAGTTTGGCCAAGACGTTGCTGTTCATCGAACTAACAGTGCCATGGGAAAGCAACATGGAAGCCTCAAATATCTTGAAAGAAGAACGTTACAGAATCCTTGCCCAAGATTTGGAGCGTGCGGGGTATAGAGTCGAGATTTTTCCAGTTGAAGTAGGCGCCAGGGGTTTAGCCGGTTGCTCACTCGTCAAATTGCTTGTGGCTCTTGGAATTTCGGGTCGAAAAAAAAACTCAAGCTATCAAGAAAATAGCTGAAAGAGCAGAAACAGCTTCTTTTTGGATATGGATGCAAAGGAATGAAAAAGGAGATAATAAATTTAAACAGCCGCTTCTGGCTTCCGTACAACAGTGTTAGCTCCTCCTTTGTTTACAAGTTCAGGGACGAAGTCGCGTTATGGCTGCCGGCGAAAGTTTCGGTTGTTTGCAATAGAAGGAAAGTTGCTGGCGTTTAGAAAATAATCGAAACAATGTTTCCTGCCATTATGGTTTGTGGTGTTTCTCGCTTGGTGAAAGTGGTGGCATGGCTCGAAGTTCCGGAGGTGAATGTTTCTTTTGGTTTCGGAATCTGGCGGTTTGGTGGATACTACAGTTACTACATGCTCAAGTTCCGGCGTTTGAAAGACAGTTTCTCATCTTGTTACAGTTGCTTGACGGTTTCAAAATGACTTCTTGGTTCTGGTACTTTGAAGATTTGCCGGTTATCTGGTTCTGGTCGGAAACGGCATGTGATACACAAATTTCGTCAGGGGGCGGCCGTCTGATCAACGGTCGTGGCCCGCCCTCCCGTGGTAGCGTCAGGAAAAGGGCCGAAACGCTGGGAGGGTCTTCCTCTGAAGACCTCTGACGAACTTGCTCGAAGAAGAGTTTTCACACACATTTCATGGGCATTAGCCATCGGACACTCAGGAAAGACTGAGGGGCGCTCAGGGAAGACCGAGTGGCACCGGGAAAGACCGGAGACATCTTGGAGAGACAAGAACTACGGGTGTCTTGGCCTGGCTAGCCGGGGCACATTTCCGTCTTCGCATGCTACATCTACAACAAAAGAATTATGCCCCCAGAGCTCTTACCGAAAGGGGGGGGAGAATGATGAGCTCATCAATGGACTACAGGATGATGAACCGGCTTTTCCAAGGAACCCTGATGGGGGTTTGCCCGCGTTGTGTGTGTGTGGAAAAAGCTTTAAGACAGTCCGAGGAATGAAAGTTCACAGAACAAAAATGGGATGTCTTTCCGCTTTTGTTCGCCGCCCATCATCTCTCAGTGCGGGCTCAGCTTCGTCGGCTCAAGAAGTTCCACAGATTGCTTTCGACGGAGGAAATGAATGTGTTTGTGGAAGAAGATTTAAGTCAATTCGCGGAATGAATGTTCATAAAACTAAAATGGGTTGTCAAACTGCTATCAATCAACGCTCTGCATCAACCAAGGAGGCAGGTAACACGTCTGACTACGCCGGGCCGGAAGCTAACCACAGCCCCGACAAAGTCTCCGATTCAGAAGCAGATGTAAATTCAGAACCCAAGACAAGAATTGAATTTCCGAAAGCAATTGACACTTCAGCTTGGTCAACATTAGACTTGGAGTTGACGAGATTACTCAAAGCCCAGTTGAGGGAGAATCCACAAATCGATATGAAAACCTTCTCAGAAATTATCTACAAAAAATGTTTTGATTCATTTGGTGTGGTCCAGAAAAACCCGGTTCACACGCATGCAGCAGTATCCAGACGGCAGAGAGAAATTGAAAAATTAAAGAAGGAGCGAAAGAAACTCAGGCGACAATGGAGAATCGCAGAGGGGGTCGAAAAAGTTGGTCTGTCTGAACTGTGGCGGGATGTAAAAAATCGGCTCCGGGCTCTCAGGGCTGCAGAAAGACTCCGGAAAAAGAAAAGTGAGCAAAAGAAAGCCAGATGCAAATTCATGGAAAATCCATTTTGCTTCGGAAAAAGTTTGCTGGATCCACCAAAATCTGGCACTCTTCGAGCGACAAAACAAGAATTAGATGAGCACTTCCGTTTGGCGTTCAAAGATCCTCTTAGCGATTCAGAGCTGCCGGAAAGAACCGATTTTCCCGAAGTACAGTTGCCGAAAGTGGCTTTCGACGGTGGAGAGATAAAGATGAATGAAGTATCTCAGTTTCTAAAAAAAACGAGGAACAAATCTGCCCCAGGTCCCAACGGCATTCCATATTTGTTATACAAGAGATGTCCAGGCGTGCAAAAGCTGCTCTACAACCGTTTAAAGATTGCATGGCGATCTAGATGCGTAGATAGGGAATGGCAGAAGGCGGAGGGAGTTTTTATCCCCAAAGAAAAAGATTCGGTCAATATCAACCAATTCCGACCAATCTCACTTTTGAACGTGGAGGGAAAAATATTTTTCGCTGTTCTGGCCAAGAGGCTCACGGATTTTGCAATTCGTAATGAGTACATTGACAGATCCGTGCAAAAAGGAGGAGTCCCCGGAGTACCGGGATGTATCGAGCACTCATCCATGATTTGGGAGGCCATCAAAAGAGCAAGACAAAACCAACTCAGCCTGCATGTGGTCTGGCTTGATTTAGCAAACGCGTACGGGACTGTTCGCCATCAATTGCTCTGGAAGACACTCAAAAGGCACAATGTTCCAGAATTCCTCATCGATGTTCTGCAACAGTATTTTCGCCGTTTTAGGCTACGTCTGTCAACATCGACGTGCTCCACAGAGTGGTTCAACTTGCGGGTCGGAATTGCTATGGGGTGTTCAATTTCTCCCATCCTATTTGTTCTGGCTATGCAATTATTACTCGGTTCGATTGCATCTCGGGTTCAGGATGTTTACCTGGGAAAAGGAATTTTCATGCCATCAATAAAAGCCTTCATGGACGACACTACTCTTATCTTGAATCACTGCGGCGAAATGCGCCGTATTCTTCAAAATTTCAACGACTTGTTGTCCTGGTGTGGAATGAAGTTCAAGCCAACCAAATCGAGAAGCCTTTCTTTGCGACATGGAGAGATTGATGGTTTTGTCTCATTCTCGGTGGCTGGTTGCGAAATCCCAACAATCCAGCAAGAGCCTGTGAAAAGCTTATGAATATGGTACAACGTCTCCATGAATGATGTGAATCGGAGCAGCATCGTTCTGCAGGGCTTGGTTGAGGACTTGAGGAAAATCAATTCAACCGAGCTGCAGGGAAAGTTCAAGGTATGGCTGGTACAGTTTGTTTTGATACCGAGGTTGCTATGGCCATTAACAATCTATGAGATATGTTTATCTCACGTGGAGCGAATGGAGAAGAAAATGAACTGCTGCATTCGGAAATGGCTAGGACTTCCACCGGCGTTAACAACTTTAGCTCTATACAGTAAGTCAGCTAAGTTAGCTCTTCCATTCAAGTCCCTAGTAGAAGAGTACAAGATTAGCAAGATACGGACACAGTTGATGCTGGACAACTCTTCAGACCCATGTATCGTGAATGTGGGCCCATCAGTTGGATCGGGAAAAGGCTGGACTGCAGGGAGGGACATCCGTGAAGCCGAGGGATCTTTGCAATGGTCTGAAAAGCTCGGAGCAGTGCAACCGGGACGGCTCGGTCTGGGTTGGTTCCATCATGTGTGGTGGTCTAAGGCCTCGTCGCAGGAAAGGACAAACCTGATTATTCAAAACAGAAGGCGAGCAATGGAGTTGGAAAGAGTGCAGTTAGGTGCTCAGATGTCGCAACAGGGCGATTGGACTAGATGGGAGGCGGCAGTTCAACATTCGATGACATGGAATGATTTGTGGCGTTACTCGCCCATCCGCCTATCTTTTGTGATTAGAGCGATGTATGATCAACTGCCGACAGCTTCGAACTTAGTGAAGTGGGGAAAGCTTGAAAATGAAGCCTGCAAGCTGTGTGAGAAAACAGAAACTCTGATTCATATTCTCTCATGTTGTCCGTATGCTTTGGCAAAGGGAAGATACACGTGGCGCCACAATGAGGTTCTAAGAGAGATACTGGGCATTATCAAGGAGAACTGCAGACTAGCCAATTCGATGCAGTTGTGCCCCAGAAGAAAAGTTTATTTCTTGAGAGAAGGCTTGCAGCACTTGGGCCGCAGAAAGGCAAGTACGAGAAGAGAATCGTTGCTTGATGCGGCAAATGACTGGAGGATATCAGCAGACTTAAAAGATGAAGACTGCTTTCCGGAATTGGTTCGCAGCAGCGGATTGAGACCGGACATTGCCATTTTTTCCAGTTTGGCCAAGACGTTGCTGTTCATCGAATTGACAGTGCCATGGGAAAGCAACATGGAAGCCTCAAATATCTTGAAAGAAGAGCGTTACAGAATCCTTGCCCAAGATTTGGAGCGTGCGGGATATAGAGTCGAGATTTTTCCAGTTGAAGTAGGCGCCAGGGGTTTAGCCGGTCGCTCACTCGTCAAATTGCTTGTGGCTCTTGGAATGTCGGGTCGGAAAAAAACTCAAGCTATCAAGAAAATAGCTGAAAGAGCAGAAACAGCTTCTTTTTGGATATGGATGCAAAGGAATGAAAAAGGAGATAATAAATTTAAACAGCCACTTCTGGCTTCCGTACAACAGTGTTAGCTCCTCCTTTGTTTACAAGTTCAGGGACGAAGTCGCGTTATGGCTGCCGGCGAAAGTTTCGGTTGTTTGCTATAGAAGGAAAGTTGCTGGCGTTTAGAAAATAATCGAAACAATGTTTCCTGCCATTATGGTTTGTGGTGTTTCTCGTTTGGTGAAAGTGATGGCATGGCTCGAAGTTCCGGAGGTGAATGTTTCTTTCGGTATCGGAATCTGGCGGTTTGGTGGATGCTACAGTTATTACATGCTCAAGTTCCGGCGTTTGAAAGACAGTTTTTCATCTTGTTACAGTTGCTTGACGGTTTCAAAATGACTTCTTGGTTCTGGTACTTTGAAGATTTGCCGGTTATCTGGTTCTGGTCGGAAACGGCATGTGATACACAAATTTCGTCAGGGGGCGGCCGTCTGATCAACGGTCGTGGCCCGCCCTCCCGTGGTAGCGTCAGGAAAAGGGCCGAAACGCTGGGAGGGTCTTCCTCTGAAGACCTCTGACGAACTTGCTCGAAGAAGAGTTTTCACACACATACATACATACATACATACATACATACATACATACATACATACATACATACATACATACATACATACATACATACATACATACATACAAGCATGGGTGGATGGACGGATGGATGGATGGATGGACGGATGGACGGACGGACGGATGGACGGACGGACGGACGGACGGATGGATGGATGGATGGATGGATGGATGGATGGATGGATGGATGGATGGATGGATGGATGTATGGATGGATGGATGGATGGATTGATGGGTTGATGGGTTGATAGACCAGTAAAGCGACCGGGAGCGGGAAAACGACCGAGAGCGGGAAAGCAACGGGGTACGGAAAGCGACCGGGGCGGGAAAGCTAGTATAGTATAAATGTCTAAATTTTCGAAAACAGATAGAGACGGTAATGAATCCAAAAAATAGAATTGAAGTAGTATTCCGATGTGGTGGTCTCTAAAATAAGTACTAGAACTGTTCTGAGCTATAGCTTTTTCACATAGATACTTGTGTGTCTTTCTATTAGAGTGAAAGAGATCGATAATTGTATATTCTGTATGCTTGAATATGTTTGTATGCTTGTATATTTTCTGTGCTTGTATAATTTTGTATGCTTTTAAAAATTGTATACATCTTTATTTATTATGTTGGCGTATATCTGCAATCTTGTATGACTTTGTATGCCTGAGAGACTTGTAATATTACAAAAGCTTCTAAATTATTTTTCTTAGAACAACGCTGGTGAGAATGAACGTTCAATTTAGAAAATTGCATCCCAGATCTGTTACACGTGACTTCTCATGTTAAATAAATTTTCAATAATTCTATATAAACATTTTTTCGTGCTCAGCTCCTTATTGCCTACATACATAGCTCTTCAAATAATACTCGTTTCCCCCAACATAAATTGATTATGTTTTTCAAAAATAATCCTAACAGCGAGACGTGGAAAACGTTGAAGAATACTTTAGCGACCGAAATTTTTCACTCACTAATTAACCATATTTATTACTAAAACTTCTACAAAATCTACAGCCGTATTACGAACAGTACCCAGCCCCTATCCTTTTTGGGAGGGAGAGAAAACTTTATTAATAAAGAACGATTACGTTGTTTCTATAATATTTTCAATTTAATAAATTATTTTTAAAATATTTTGTTTTAAACTGTCAATAGGTAATCCAATATTAAATGAATGAAAAACATTATTTAATAGCACCGGTCAAATAACAAAAAGTCAGAACATCGGAAAGATATAAAAGATTACTAACCAGACAATTTCTGTATTGATGAAATTTATTACAGATCTTTGGTAAAATCCAAGCAGATTATAATTAGTGACATCTTTAGTATCATTATCAGGATCATCCAATGCACGTGTCGTAAAAATAATTCATCAGAAAACTCCAGACGTCATATTTTCGAACTCAACAACAATAAATTGTACAATACAACTATATATTTCAAATATTAAATAGAATATATTTTTAGGCTATTCCAAATATTGGGAAGAGACATTTGCCGATTTTATATTTATATATGATTTTAAATATAATTTCTGCAATCATTGTTACGATGCAAATTGAGGGAACGAGAGAAGCGTGTTCATAACTACTTCAAACATGGAAATTGCTCGCTCTAATTTTGTGTAGGATGGTAGAATTAAGTGTTGTGTGAGTATGGGTCTCTCTCTCTCTCTTTCTCTCTCTCTCTCTTTCTCTCTCTCTCTCTTCTCTCTCTCTCTCTCTCTCTCTCTCTCTCTCTTGTAATTATTATAAATATTTTCGAGCACATTTTTAATTAATTTTTGAATTGTATTTACTTTGAGTAATTTAAATAATACAAAATACAAATGCTTCAGCAGCTCTAGAGGGATGATTAGGTTCAAGTCGCGGTTCAAGTTTCTGCATAATATCTTTTATCAGACCAGGAGCACAAATCTGTTGTAACTCTTATAAACCAAAAATGAACCTTTTACTGGTCTCACTCCATACTGAAAATAAAGCTCGGTAGACATATTTTTCAAAAGTTCTGTCCGTAAAAAACTTAAAATCCTGGCTTAGGCTCGTTGTTTGAATTAATAATTTAACATATAAACTAAATTACACAGGGACATACGCAAATCTTATGCTGCGAAATATTCAAATTACATTTCAATGGTAGATATTAAACGCTGTCCTGAGAGAGGAACAAGTAAATTAAAAACGAATTTTTAAAACCCAATGCTTTTATATGTAATTAAAACACAAATTTTGCAATCAATTTTTTCTTATAATTATAATTATTTAATTATAATTATTTATAATTTTATAATAATTTATAATAATTTATAATTTATATTATTTATAATAATTTATAATTTATAATAATTATAATTATTATAATTTTTTCTTCCCATATAAAAATGAAATTAATTAAAATTAACTAAATTAATTGACTTATTGTAAAACTAATAATTGAATATTGCATTATCTTCTATTTTGAGCATGTATGCAAAATTTGAAAAAAATCTATCATCAGGAAGTGTCTCAAAAATTGAATTACAAGACTTGAAACAGACAGAGAAACAGAAAGACAAACAGAGACGACGACTCTGGCGAATGAATTAGAATTGAAACAGACAAACAGAGACGACGAGTAGATAAAAGCATTGTAGAAAAATCCGGAGAGAATTCGGGAAGAAGAAATGTCCGGTGGAAATATCCGCGATGAAATGTTCGGAAGAAAGCAAACTGCGTGCTTAGAAGAGTGGAAACAAGACATAAGCTTTTTTTATTTACGTGACGGACTATTGTCACGTTAAGTACCTTTCTTAAACCCGAAAGATGAAGAAACAAAATCAAATAAAAACCAAATATTGCAATAATGTCGATTTAATTTGTTATAGAAAATTTAAAACACTGAAAGTAAAATTCTAAAATGGGGAGAATATCCTACCCCGAGCACTAGCAGATCTTGCAAAAATAAAAAGTAGCCGACATACATCTGTGTCACGTATTTGGCGTGCACTTGCCGCAGAAAAAAATAAGAGGGTGTCAAATAGAGGTGTCTTGCCGACAGATTACTTTCGACACAGGCTGCATAGTCTAATTAGGAGTGGGGTGAAAACCTTTTTACCATAAGCAATGTAATATATTTTGTAATATATTTTAGCCCCAAATTGTTTTAAAAAAATGCAAACGATAATTGTACATTATAGGCACTGTCGAAATTCATCAGTTGCTTTGTTGTGGTCCAAGTCAATATTTTTACTCATAAAAAATTTGCTAAGGCCATTTAGCGGGTCTCAGTTTTTGTAGGATTTTCGGCTGGATAATTAGACCCGTTAGATTGTCTGGCTGTCATTCTGGGCAACTCGATTTTGTCTTCGTTGAGTGATGTTGCCCTTTCAAAAATACTACAAAAATTTCTCCATCTCCAAGCTAATGAAGGATGGAAATGCAGCATTAACACCCTCAACTGAGTTCGGGGTGTAATAACCACGGTGCTGGAGATAGTCGTACTTTATAGTGATTGTTATTGTAACTTTGTAACCTTCGTTAATACTAGGGCTGTGACGGTATGGATTTTTGCCAGTACCAGTACCGGTATGTAAAAAGGCCAAGGGTAGGCTGACTTATAGACAGATCAACAAAACAACAGCTTTGAATAAATGCAAGTTTATTGAAGAATTGATGAATTTAGAACACGAATTAATAATATTATACAGAGCAAGAGCTGCACAGGTCTACACCTTAAGAGAAACACACACATCACTGGTTTGAAATGTTGCCTTAAATACTACGAATCGCCACGTGGTACAAATCTACCACACCTCATTGGTTAAGTTAATCGATACAAAAACGAAAACCAAAAATT
The DNA here is from genome assembly GCA_963978895.1 of Erpobdella octoculata. Lineage (NCBI taxonomy): Eukaryota > Metazoa > Annelida > Clitellata > Hirudinida > Erpobdellidae > Erpobdella > Erpobdella octoculata. The sequence goes on from OZ022241.1 coordinate 23,263,865, forward strand.
GATGCAATAGCGATGCAAACTCACAAACCACAAATAGAAACTTCTTAAAAATGTTTGGGACGTTTAAATATTCAGTGTTGTTCGGTAACGAAGTAAAAGTAACGCGTTACTTTACTTAAGTACATCAGACGTACTTTTTGCCTGTAACGGAGTACAGATTATTTTCAGTACTTTTTACTTGTAACGAAGTAATATTTTCGGATTTACTTTTACTTCGTTACTTTTCTAGGACAAACCGTTACAAAGTACTGTACAAAATTAATAAAACGACATAAAGTCTAAATCGATGTTGTATTAATTATCTATGATTATTAACGTATGCATTTTCGAACCCCATTTTACTTTTATGTTAGTAGTTAGTAGTATTGAAGCTTGTGGGTGGAGCTAAGATTTTCGCGGTCATACTTGTTTTGGTGTACAATAGATTGTTCGAGATTACCTACTATGGAATCTTCTAAAGGAGCGAAGGTGGCGATGATAGGCGCGTAACAACAATGAACTTAATAAAGAACGCCCATGGCCATATTTAGTTAAAATGTTCAGATTTCTAAAACGTTCAGGTTCACATGCTTGCTGGGCAAACCTAAAGTAAAGTAATTATGTGTTTAGCATTCCACAATTCTCCGTCAAACTTGAAGAAACACGTGATACGCGTGCATTCAGCGCATGTATCGAAATACGAAAAATTGACAAAAAGGTACGTAAAAATAGAATTTTTTCATTAGTTTGCGTGTTACCAATTAGTTTATCAGTTTTATCAACGCAGTAGCGTTTGAAAGACAATGGAATTATGATAAAATAGAGTTAGATGATTGGAAAAGGCGTTGTGAAAGAAAAATGAAAATGAATGAAAAATGACGAATAACCATTACAAAAAGCGGCTTCAGTACTTTTACTTTTTACTTTAAAAGTAACTTTAAAGTTCTGTTACTTTTTACTTTTACTTAAGTACATTTTTTAGCAAATACTTTTACTTTTACTTAAGTAACTTTTTGAGGCGTTACTTGTACTTTTACTTAAGTACTGAAACACAGTACTTTTTCCAACACTGTAAATATTCAATCATACACACCCTACGTAAAAATCTTATAGAATTAACAAATTATCAGATAGCTAGAAGTAATAATATCCGATCGACTAGAAAGTATGATGCAATACTGATGCAATATATACGTGTCGCCTTCTGATTGGCTGTGAGTGAACACGCGACACGCGCTAGAAAGTAGAGATGTCTATGTTAGAAATAATTAGGTAATAATTATAATACACAAAATTACCAAATTGACACTAGAACACGTCACCTAAATCTTAACTAATATATAAATATCCATAACATACATATACTTGATTTATCACAAAATAATTTGGTCACTATTTGTACCGACAGACATATTACAATATTTTTGTTCAATATGTAAAATTGCCACACTGTTTGGACGTTTTTGGCCCATTGTACTCCGTAAATATGTTTTAATGCGTCTGAGCGCGCTGAATGAACGTTCGGCAGAACAAGATAGGGCTGGAATTGCGGCCAAAATATTAGCAACTTGATTGAAAACTGGTAGAAGAACATGAAGGTTATTGTTGTAAAGTATTGAAACAACATCGGCGGCGGCTGCTTGTGAACCTGCTTTAGGAGTGTGATCAGTGAGAAACCAGTGAGATTACCTTTTCTATCTTAAGCAAGTCGTGATCAAGTCCATACCGCGAGGCAATTTTTTTGATAGTGTTCGTCCAATGCATAAGATTTGAGAATGACAGATCCTAGTGAGCACCACTAGTGAGTGCTTTTCATTTCTGGTTGCTGTGGCTGTTTTCTTGGCTTTTATCACGTCGACAGTTTTTTCCTGCAAATATCTGCTGAGACTTTTTGTGTGTGATAGTATCATTTTTAACACAACCAGCCCAAACAAAAAATCAAACTCACATATTGCAGTCAGTTATTGTTGTGGTTTATTTAACTTCTTGTCATAAAAATAATAAAGTTGGACATAAAGTGTTATTCACAGTTAGATTAGATAGTAGAAAATTAATAATGATAGTGGGAGAAATGTGGAGTAAGAAGTTGAAGTAAAAAAAATAAATAAACAAAAATAAAAATAAAAAATAAATATTTACATAAACATTCAAGTTTATCAAGACATAAAAATATTTACACACAGGTTTATATAGATTAATAAAATCGAAAGAGTGTTTTCCAGAGTTTTTTCAAATTAGATCTGGTTCATTTAGTGTGATCCAGTTAAAGATGTGGTCTTGGCATTTTGGGTTGTTTAGGATGGTTCCGATGTCAATGTCTATGTACTTGTTTCAGTATTTTTTTTATTTTCTGATGGAGGGGTACCCTTGTTCTGCTGCTTGTAAGGAAGTGCTTGGCGGTCTCCGGTTCCTGACATGTGTCACAGAAACCTGTGCTGTGTTTCCCGTAGACTTTGAGGTTGGAGTTTAGCAGGGTGCAGTTGAGTCGGAGCCTGGAAATGATGGCTTCTTTTTTTCTATTCTTGTCTTGGATATGCGAGTGGTAGGACGGCTGGGGATTTAGTTTTCTGTGATGGCTGTTCTGATACAAGTTTGCCAAATTGCTTTCCATTCTTCAAATGTTTTGTTTTTATGATATTACGAATATACGTTTATACATATATACGTTTTGGGATCGTGATCATTTGTCAAAGTAAGCAAGGCCGTTATCCTATTTGTTCTGGCTATGCAATTATTGCTCGGTTCGATTGCATCTCGGGTTCAGGATGTTTACCTGGGAAAAGGAATTTTCATGCCGTCGATAAAAGCCTTCATGGGCGACACTACTCTTATCTTGAATCACTGCGGCGAAATGCGTCGTATTCTTTAAAATTTCAACAACTTGTTGTCTTGGTGTGGAATGAAGTTCAAGCCAACCAAATCGAAAAGTCTTTCTTTGCGACATGGAGAGATTGATGGTTTTGTCTCATTCTCGGTGGCTGGTTGCGAGATCCCAACAATCCAGCAAGAGCCTGTGAAAAGCTTGGGAAGATGGTACAACGTCTCCATGAATGATGTGAATCAGAGCAACATCGTTCTGCAGGGCTTGATTGAGGACCTGACGAAAATCAATTCAATCGAGCTGCAGGGAAAGTTCAAGGTATGGCTGGTACAGTTTGTTTTGATACCGAGGTTGCTATGGCCATTAACCATCTATGAGATTTGTTTATCTCACGGGGAGCAAATGGAAAAGAAAATAAACTGTGGGGAAAACTTGAAAATGAAGCCTGCAAGCTGTGTGAGAAAACAGAAACTCTGATTCATATTCTCTCATGTTGTCCGTATGCTTTGGCAAAGGAAAGATACACGTGGCGCCACAATGAGGTTCTAAGAGAGATACTGGCCATTATCAAGGAAAACTGCAAACTAGCCAATTCGATGCAGTTGTGTCCCAGAAAAAAGTTTATTTCTTGAGAAAAGGCTTGCAGCACTTGGGCCGCAGAAAGGCAAGTACGAGAAGAGAATCGTTGCTTGATGCGGCAAACGACTGGAGGATATCAGCAGACTTAAAAGATGAAGACTGCTTTCCGGAATTGGTTCGCAGCAGCGGATTGAGACCGGACATTGTCATTTTTTCCAGTTTGGCCAAGACGTTGCTGTTCATCGAACTATCAGTGCCATGGGAAAGCAACATGGAAGCCTTAAATATCTTGGAAGAAGAACGTTACAGAATCCTTGCACAAGATTTGGAGCGTGCGGGATATAGAGTCGAGATTTTTCCAGTTGAAGTAGGTGCCAGGGGCTTAGCCGGTCGCTCACTCGTCAAATTGCTTGTGGCTCTCGGAATGCCAGGTCGGAAAAAAAACTCAAACTATCAAGAAAATAGCTGAAAGAGCAGAAACAGCTTCTTTTTGGATATGGATGCAAAGGAATGAAAAAGGAGATAATAAATTTAAACAGCCACTTTTGGTCGTACGACAGTATTAGCTCCTCCTTTGTTTACAAGTTCAGGGACGAAGTCGCGTTATGGCTGCCGGCGAAAGTTTCGGTTGTTTGCAATAGAAGGAAAGTTTATAGCGTTTAGAAAATAATCGAAACAATGTTCCCTGCCATTATGGTTTGTGGTGTTTCTGGTTTGGTGAAGGTGGTGGCATGGCTCGAAGTTCCGGAGGTGAATATTTCTTTTGGTCTCGGAATCTGGCGGTTTGGTGGATACTAAAGTTACTACATGCTCAAGTTCCGGCGTTTGAAAGACAGTTTCTCATCTTGTTACAGTTGCTTGACGGTTTCAAAATGACTTCTTGGTTCTGGTAATTGGAAGATGTGCCGGTTATCTGGTTCTGGTCGGAAACGGCATGTGATACACAAATTTCGTCAGGGGCGGCCGTCTGATCAACGGCTGTGGCCCGGCCTCCCATGGTAGCGTCAGAAAAAAGGCCGAAACGCTAGGAGGGTCTTCCTCTGAAAACCTCTGACGAACTTGCTCGAAGAAGTGTTTTCACATACATACATTCATACATACATACATACATACATACATACATACATACATACATACATACATACATACATACATACATACATACATACATACATACATACATACATACATACATACATACATACATACATACATACATACATACATACATACATACATACATACATACATACATACATACACACATACATACATACATACATACATACATACATACATACATACATACATACATACATACATAGATCAGAGAAAAACCAGGTTTCAGTTCATCAAAGACCCATTCAAATATGGAAGAAATTTACTGGACCCACCCAAGTCAGGAACGCTTCAAGTAGACAAAGCAACGCTCGATGAATATTTTCGGTCCGCATTCCGTGACCCGCGTGGAGGTCAGCAGAAAGAAACGATCTTCCAGAAATCCCACTTCCAACTTTTCTTTCAGAGAAGGCATGATTTCGTTCGTTACTTGAAGTTACTCAATTTCTCTACAGAACAAAAAACAGATCTGCTCCTGGACCAAATGGGGTGCCATATCTCGTCTACAAAAAATGCCCAGAAGTATTGAGATTATTGCATTCTCTACTCGTGGGCTCTTGGGAAAGAAGAAGAATTGAAAGCGAATGGCAAAGAACAGAGGGTATCTTTATTCCGAAAGAAAAAAACTCGAAGGCAATACATCAGTTTCGCCCAATTTCATTGTTAAACGTCGAGGGAAAGATATTTTTTGCTGTCCTTGCTCGGAGACTGACAAGCTATGTAATTCAAAACAATTACATCGACAGGTCTGTTCAGAAGGGAGGAGTGCCAGGAGTACCAGGATGCATCGAACATTCGTCAGTGATCTGGGAAGCATTGAAAAGAGCTAAAGATAATCGTCTCAGCTTGCACATTGTTTGGTTAGACTTTGCCAATGCTTATGGAGCTGTTCGTGACCAAATGTTGTGGAAAACTCTCAGATCGCATCATGTTCCAAATTTTGTGATAGAAATGTTGCAACAGTATTTCGGACATTTCAAATTGAGGTTGTCAACGTCTTCATGTTCAACAGAATGGTTCCAGTTAGAAGTTGGTATAGCAATGGGTTGCTCAATTTCACCCATTCTCTTCGTATTAGCGATGCAGCTGCTTCTGAATGCAGTGGGTTCTCGCGTGGAGGAAGCTTACGTTGGCAAAGGTATCTTGATGCCATCGGTGAAGGACTTCATGGATGATACAACTTTGGTTCTAAACAAATGTATCTCAATGCGACGAGCTCTTGATGCATTCAGCGGGCTGCTATCATGGTGCGGCATGAGTTTCAAGGCAACCAAGTCAAGAAGCTTATCTCTGCGACGAGGCAAGATCGACGACAACGTGACGTTTTCAGTTGCTGGCAACAGGATCCCAACATTGAGAGAAGAACCGGTTAAGAGCCTGGGAAGATGGTATGACGATTCGCTTAACGACACTGGACGGTGTTCCGAAGTTCTCCGATCGGCATTTGAATATATGATGAAAATTGATGCGGCCCCACTCCAGAGCAGGTTCAAATTGTGGTTGCTTCAGTTTGTTCTGTTGCCGAGATTGCTGTGGCCTCAATCAATGTATGAGGTGAGCTTACCATTGGTGGAAAAGCTAGAAAGGAGGATGAATAAATTTACAAGGAAATGGTTGGGTCTGCCTCCGGGATTTCCTTCGGTAGCTTTGTACAGCAAAACTGCCAAACTGAGGTTGCCACTGAAGTCTTTGGTTGAGGAGTTTAAGATAAACAAGATCCGTACGCAACTAATGCTGGATAACTCTTCGGATCAAAGAATTGTGGAGATGGGACCTCTTGTAAAGTTCGGAAAGAAATTGGTAGCCAGAAAGGAGATCGCAGAAGCGGAAGCCTCTTTACGTTGGACAGAAAGAGTTGGGGCAGTTCAACAGGACAAACGGGGTCTCGGGTCAACCCATCGAATTTGGTGGTCAAAAGCCAGCACCAGTGAACGAACAAGTCTGGTCATTCAGGAAAGAAAGAAAGCTATTGAGTCCCAGAGAATGATTAAGTTTGTTCAGTTATCTCAACAAGGAGATTGGACGACATGGGAAAATGCTGTTCAGCGTTCGCTTTCTTGGAAAGACATTTTGCAATACACACCACTACGTTTGTCTTTTTTGATTAGATCTGTTTATGATCAACTGCCGTCATCCAGCAATCTTCGAAGTTGAAAGACGATGATTCGTGCATGTTATGTAGGCAATCGGAGACTCTCATTCACGTTCTTTCCTGTTGTTCGTTTTCACTTTCACACGAGAGGTACACTTGGCGCCATAACCAAGTACTCCGAAAATTGCTTGACTTCGTCAAAGAAGCGTGTAAGAAAGCAATAACAAGAGGAATACAGCAGAAAAGAAAAATCTACTTTTTGAGAGAAGGCAATCTGAAGTTCCACAGGTTCAGATCTACTAGAGACTTTGAATGTGTGTTGGGTGCTGCCGACGATTGGTCGGTTTCGGCTGATTTGGATGGCGAAAGAAAATTTCCAGAAGCTGTGAGATCTAGCGGTTTAAAGCCGGATATAATTATATATTCTGACTTGGCCAAGACAATGCTCCTGATTGAACTCTCTGTGCCATGGGAAAGTAACATGGAATCTAGCAATATTTTCAAAAAGGAGAGATATAGGGATTTAGCATGTGATTTGAATGCCAAAGGGTTCAAAACTGAAATTTTTGCAGTCGAGGTTGGCGTTCGAGGGTTGGTTAGCAGCTCAATGTTAAAATTGCTTAAAGCTCTTGGTTTTTCAAACCGAGAAAAAACTCGAGCCATCAAGGAGATCTCCCAGACAGCTGCATCTTTTTGGATTTTCGCTAATAGAAAAAAGAAAGCGCTACAAGATGCACACGAAATGGTTTAGCCTTGTTTACATTGAGCGATAATCGTTCCGGCGATTTCAAGTTTTGTTTCGAACAGTTTTCTGCTGAACTTTGAATTTTCGTGTTTCAAGTTAGGAATTTGGAAATTTTTCTCGCCGAAGGGCGTCCGCCTGATCAACGGACGTGGGCCGACCTCTCTTAAAAGCGTCAAGAAGTTTAAGGGCCGAAACGCTAAAAATGAGAGGTTCTTCTTCTGAAGACCTTCGGCGACGAAAGCTCGCAAAGAGTTATAACACACACATACATACATACATACATACATACATACATACATACATACATACATACATACATACATACATACATTCACTTTCACACGGGAGGTACACTTGGCGTCATAACCAAGTACTCCGAAAATTGCTTGACTTCGTCAAAGAAGCGTGTAAGAAAGCAAAGACAAGAAGAATACAGCAGAAAAGGAAAATCTACTTTTTGAGAGAAGGCAATCTGAAGTTCCACAGGTTCAGATCTACAAGAGACTTTGAATGTGTGATGGGTGCTGCCGACGATTGGTCGGTTTCGGCTGATTTGGATGGCGAAAGAAAATTTCCAGAAGCCGTGAGATCTAGCGGCTTAAAGCCGGATATAATTGTATATTCTGACTTGGCCAAGACAATGTTCCTGATTGAACTCTCTGTGCCATGGGAAAGTAACATGGAATCTAGCAATATTTTCAAAGAGGAGAGATATAGGGAGTTAGCATGTGATTTGAATGCCAAAGGGTTCAGGACTGAAATTTTTGCAGTCGAGGATGGCGTTCGAGGGTTGGTTAGCAGCTCAATGTTAAAACTGCTGAAAGCTCTTGGTTTTTCAAACCGAGAAAAAACTCGAGCCATCAAGGAGATCTCCCAGACAGCTGAAGCTGCATCTTTTTGGATTTTTGCTAATAGAAAAAAGAAAGCGCTACAAAATGCACACGAAATGGTTTAGCCTTGTTTACATTGGGCGATAATCGTTCCGGCGATTTCAAGTTTTGTTTCGAACAGTTTTCTGCTGAATTTTGAATTTTCGTGTTTCAAGTTAGGAATTTGGAAATTTTTCTCGCTGAAGGGCGTCCGCCTGATCAACGGACGTGGGCCCACCTCTCTCTTAAAAGCGTCAAGAAGTTTAAGGGCCGAAACGCTAAAAATGAGAGGTTCTTCTTCTGAAGACCTTCGGCGACGAAAGCTCGCAAAGAGTTAAAACACATTTATGAGGCATTAAGCCATTTGGCAACCGGGAAAGACCGTTGACACTTGGAAAGACAAGTGACCTCTCGGAAAGACGAGAACTTCACGGGTATCAGGCCTGGCTTAGCCGAAGTACAATCCGTTCAAATGCCGCTTCATCTTATACTACGAAATGCCCCCAGAGTTCCAACCGAAAGGAGGGGGAGAATGATGAACTCACATTCGGACCTTTGGACAACGACCCTGCTTCTTCAACGGACCCTAATGGGGGTATGCTTCACGAGTGTGTTTGCGGTAGGAGTTTCAAGACGATCCGTGGAATGAAAGTCCACAGAACGAAAATGGGCTGCTTAACCGAATTCCGTCAACGTCCTGCATCAGATAATGCAGGTAAAACGTCGAACATTGCCGGGCCGGAGGCCAACCACAGCCCCGACGCAGTTCAAGATGTGAATCCGGAAGTAGAAATCAGTCAACCTAGGCCAAGAATTAATTTTCCTGCAGCAGGAGATACAATTGCATGGAAAAAGTTGGACGAAACACTCTCAAAACTTCTCAAAACACGTTCAAGAAATTCATCAAATTTCAGTATGAAAGACTTCACTGATGTTATTTACGAAAAAAGCATTGAATTGTTTGGTGTGAAACAAAAACGTCAGGTTCGAAACAATGAAGGCATGATTTCTAGACGACAAAGAGAAATCAATCAGCTGAAGAGAGAAAAGAAACTGTTACGAAAGCGGTGGAAAAGAGCCCAGGAAAATGAAAAAGCTGGTCTCGGAGAGCTGCGGCAGAGTTTGGGGCGTCGTTTGTCTTCCCTAATGAAGGCCGAGCGTTTTCGGATAAAGAAAAGAGATCAGAGAAATGCCAGGTTTCAGTTCATCAAAGACCCATTCAAATATGGAAGAAATTTACTGGACCCACCCAAGTCAGGAACGCTTCAAGCAGACAAAGCAACGCTCGATGAATATTTTCGGTCCGCATTCCGTGACCCGCGTGGAGATCAGCAGTTAGAAGAAAGAACCGATCTTCCAGAAATCCCACTTCCAAACTTTTCTTTCAGAGAAGGCATGATTTCGTTACTCGAAGTTACTCAATTTCTCTACAGAACAAGAAACAGATCTGCTCCTGGACCAAATGGGGTGCCATATCTCGTCTACAAAAAATGCCCAGAAGTTTTGAGATTATTGCATTCTCTACTCGTGGGCTCTTGGGAAAGAAGAAAAATTGAAAGCGAATGGCAAAGAGCAGAAGGTATCTTTATTCCGAAAGAAAAAGACTCGAAGGAAATACATCAGTTCCGCCCAATTTCATTGTTAAACGTCGAGGGAAAGATATTTTTTGCTGTCCTTGCTCGGAGACTGACAAGCTATGTAATTCAAAACAATTACATCGACAGGTCTGTTCAGAAGGGAGGAGTGCCAGGAGTACCAGGATGCATCGAACATTCGTCAGTGATCTGGGAAGCATTGAAAAGAGCTAAAGAAAATCGTCTCAGCTTGCACATTGTCTGGTTAGACTTTGCCAATGCTTATGGAGCCGTTCGTCACCAAATGTTGTGGAGAACTCTCAGATCGCATCATGTTCCAAATTTTGTGATAGAAATGTTGCAACAGTATTTCGGACATTTCAAATTGAGGTTGTCTACGTCCTCTTGTTCAACAGAATGGTTCCAGTTAGAGGTTGGCATAGCAATGGGCTGCTCAATTTCACCCATTCTCTTCGTATTAGCGATGCAGCTGCTTCTGAATGCAGTGGGTTCTCGCGTGGAAGAAGCTTACGTTGGCAAAGGTATCTTGATGCCATCGGTGAAGGCCTTCATGGATGATACAACTTTGGTTCTAAACAAATGTATCTCAATGCGACGAGCTCTTGATGCATTCAGCGGGCTGCTATCATGGTGCGGCATGAGTTTCAAGGCAACCAAGTCAAGAAGCTTATCTCTGCGACGAGGCAAGATCGACGACAACGTGACCTTTTCAGTTGCTGGCAACAGGATCCCAACATTGAGAGAAGAACCGGTTAAGAGCCTGGGAAGGTGGTATGACGATTCGCTTAACGACACTGGACGGTGTTCTGAGGTTCTTCGATCGGCATTTGAAGATATGAAGAAAATTGATGCGGCCCCACTCCAGAGCAGGTTCAAATTGTGGTTGCTTCAGTTTGTTCTATTACCGAAATTGCTTTGGCCTCTATCAATGTATGAGATGAGCTTACCATTGGTAGAAAAGCTAGAAAGGAGGATGAATAAATTTACAAGGAAATGGTTGGGTCTGCCTCCGGGATTTTCTTCGGTAGCTTTGTACAGCAAGACTGCCAAACTGAGGTTGCCACTGAAGTCTTTGGTTGAGGAGTTTAAGATAAACAAGATCCGTACGCAACTAATGCTGGATAACTCTTCGGATCAAAGAATTGTGGAGATGGGACCTCTTGTAAAGTACGGAAAGAAATGGGTAGCCAGAAAGGAGATCGCAGAAGCTGAAGCCTCTTTACGTTGGACAGAAAGAGTTGGGGCAGTTCAACAGGACAAACGGGGTCTCGGGTCAACCCATCGAATTTGGTGGTCAAAAGCCAGCACCAGTGAACGAACAAGTCTGGTCATTCAGGAAAGAAAGAAAGCTATCGAGTCCCAGAGAATGATTAAGTTTGTTCAGTTATCTCAACAAGGAGACTGGACGACATGGGAAAATGCTGTTCAGCGTTCACTTTCTTGGAAAGACATTTGGCAATACACACCACTACGTTTGTCTTTTTTGATTAGATCTGTTTATGATCAACTGCCGTCATCCAGCAATCTTCGAAGATGGAAGTTGAAAGACGATGATTCGTGCATGTTATGCGGGCAATCGGAGACTCTCATTCACGTTCTTTCCTGTTGTTCGTTTTCACTTTCACACGGGATGTACACTTGGCGTCATAACCAAGTACTCCGAAAATTGCTTGACTTCGTCAAAGAAGTGTGTAAGAAAGCAAAGACAAGAGGAATACAGCAGAAAAGGAAAATCTACTTTTTGAGAGAAGGCAATCTGAAGTTCCACAGGTTCAGATCTACAAGAGACTTTGAATGTGTGATGGGTGCTGCCGACGATTGGTCGGTTTCGGCTGATTTGGATGGCGAAAGAAAATTTCCAGAAGCCGTGAGATCTAGCGGCTTAAAGCCGGATATAATTGTATATTCTGACTTGGCCAAGACAATGTTCCTGATTGAACTCTCTGTGCCATGGGAAAGTAACATGGAATCTAGCAATATTTTCAAAGAGGAGAGATATAGGGAGTTAGCATGTGATTTGAATGCCAAAGGGTTCAGGACTGAAATTTTTGCAGTCGAGGTTGGCGTTCGAGGGTTGGTTAGCAGCTCAATGTTAAAACTGCTGAAAGCTCTTGGTTTTTCAAACCGAGAAAAAACTCGAGCCATCAAGGAGATCTCCCAGACAGCTGAAGCTGCATCTTTTTGGATTTTCGCTAATAGAAAAAAGAAAGCGCTACAAGATGCACACGAAATGGTTTAGCCTTGTTTACATTGGGCGATAATCGTTCCGGCGATTTCAAGTTTTGTTTCGAACAGTTTTCTGCTGAATTTTGAATTTTCGTGTTTCAAGTTAGGAATTTGGAAATTTTTCTCGCCGAAGGGCGTCCGCCTGATCAACGGACGTGGGCCCACCTCTCTCTTAAAAGCGTCAAGAAGTTTAAGGGCCGAAACGCTAAAAATGAGAGGTTCTTCTTCTGAAGACCTTCGGCGACGAAAGCTCGCAAAGAGTTAAAACACACACATACATACATACATACATACATACATACATACATACATACATACATACATACATACATACATACATACATACATACATACATACATACATACATACATACATACATACATACATACATACATACATACATACATACATACATACATACATACATACATACATACATACATACATACATACATACATACATACATACATACATACATACATACATACATACATACATACATACATACATACATACATACATACATACATACATACATACATACATACATACATACATACATACATACATACATACATACATACTCCCGTTTCCGTTTCCGCTCGCGCCCTTTTTCTCTTTTCTACTCTTTCCTAACTTCTTTTAGCCCATAAAACGTAAAATAGATGTGCCTAACCATGTTTGAAGCCTTCAAACGTTGTTACGTTCACTAAACTTGAATTTTATTACACAAATTATCTTTGATGGTCGTACATAGGCATTTTCGGCCTGGAAAGTTTTTGGCCCACCTGAGCCGGAAGACCGAAGTTGGGAGTCCAAACCTTTTTACATTTTTCTCCTGAATGAGAACTACCTCCTTGCCAAATTTTATCAAGATCGCTCTCCGCTCATTCTGTGACCGATTTTATTTTTTTTTACAAAAACCTTCTCCCATTGCCTCTCAAGCTTGTATGAAAACTGCACTACGATTGGATGAATAGTGTAGCAATGCATAAAGGACATCTTTACTTACATACAAAACTTATATATATACTAGCTGACTCAGCAAACGTTGTTTTACGTTATAAATAATTTTCGTTTTTTTTATTAAATGTTTATTGTAAAAAATTATGACAACTTAAAAAAATCAATCTCGAAGACCAATCGAGTGTACAATGCCCGAGTTTTGAAAGTTTTTCTATCGTTCTTTTCTCTTTCTCCCGTTTCTTTTCCCGCTTGCTCTCCCGTTCCCGTTTGCTCTCTCGTTTCCCCTTGCTCTCCCGTTCCCGTTTACTTTCCCGTTTCCGCTTGTTTTCCCGCTTCCGCTTGTATTGCCGCACCCGGGGCTTTTAGAGGTTTTTCTATCGTTTTTCTTTCGCTCCTTTGACCAGGCCTGTAACTGGCATGAGTGACACACGGTGGAGTTAAAGAATACCTATTTATACGTTTTATAGACACACAAACATTTAATAGAAATTCGCATATTTTATAGACAAATAAATAAGTTACACTAAGGTTTGCAAAAACAAACTTAGAGATCAACCAACAGAAAAAGATGAACATATATATATATATATATATATATATATATATATATATATATATATATATATATATATATCTTTGAGACACGCTCTAAGAAACACAACTCGCCATTTGACAGAAACAACTTTTCGAGCCAAATTCTCGACCTTTCGGCACAAAACTCTCTGTTCGAGACTACAATTAGCCAAAAACTTTTCCATTAAACTTTTATTGTCAGACCGACGGACCGTTTCAGCTATGTCAGCCATCCTCAGGGTCAAAAGTAAAACGAGAAAAGTAAACAAACAGAAAGAACCGAAATTGTCAAAGAATTAGCACACTAACAAAAGAAAAAACGAAAAAACACTCTACCTATCAAATCAAAAGAATATAAAATTTATACTATTGGAAATCAATTTTTGCGTTTTCGCTGTGTTATATTAGAAGAGACAAGTATTTCCTCAGATACATTACAATGAGATTCGTCAGGAGCAGCCTCAACAGCCAAAGTATTTGTGTCAGAGGACGAGTCAGAAGTATCATTATTTATGTTATCCTCGTCGCTAGAAGGAATACAGGGTAACCGATGCATATTGCTTTCTTTGACACCGAATAAGTGGAGAATCTGTGGAAATTTATCAAATTGTTTATTAATTGCGGGTCTCATTACTAAGATAT